>OX457036.1:4929675-5489675 GCA_949752735.1 Lumbricus terrestris | reverse complement strand
TAGACACAGAGACAAAGGAAGGAAAAGGGGAGAAAGTAGGAATGGAAGCAAAGAGACGGAGGTACTGGCTAAATTGAAAAAAAGGAGGGGAGAAAACGAGAGAGAGATTCTGCGCAAGGAAGAAAGAGTCAGAGAGGGGAGGGTAAAAGAGAAAACGAGATGCTTCTATCTCACTGATAGAAAGAGAGATATGATAAGAGAAAGACAAACAGATAGAGAGAAGCATTGAGAGAGAAATAGTGATAGAGTGCAAGTCATGCGTGTAAGGGAGCGCGAGAAAAACAGTGAGAGGTAGGGAGGGAGGGAGGGAGGGAGGGAGGGAGGGAGGGAGGGAGGGAGGGAGGGAGGGAGGGAGGGAGGGAGGCGCTGTGGTCATTCGTCCTCAGCGCTTCACTTTATCACCATCAATCAACTTTCGACAGACGGTTATCGAGATCAAGGCAGGCAGAGACAGACAGAGACAGAAAGACAGAGACAGAGACAGACAGAGACAGACAGACCGACAGACAGAGATACTCATTCTGTCCGCTGTACTGGACGCTGTCGCCCCGTGTCGTCAATTCCCATTCATCTCTAACACGCATCAGACACCATCATGACTACCATGTCATTCATCTATTCTATTTTATCATTTTCTTATCACCCTGCTTACTCATCTGTTTTTTGCGGTTTTTAAAATCTATTTAATTGCACTTCGTCAAGTGTTTATTTCAATTAAGTCATTTAATAATGTGCGTGTAAATTACTTAATAGCTACCCAATTAATTAAGTTATTGACTAATTTATTTATTTGTCTCTTTATGTATCGATTAATTTTGTCAATTTATTCATCATAGAAGTTACTGGCAACTTTGCATCGCAGTCAATGTGACACCAAGAGTGGTCAACCATAGATCCTCATTATATTGTGACGTGGGTAATTGCAATCGCTGATAAGGTTCATCTAAGCGTATATAATGAGTTGCTGCGAATGTAGGCTAAACAGTCGACATTTCACAAAGCTGCGTTAGAGACACAATGTCATGAACCAACTTAATCAACATCCATAATTTATGTAAAATCAAGTCCGCAATAGTCAGATTGTCTTTATCCGTTCTAGCGACATGCAGCCAAGCCTAAGAGACAGCATTAGGTATACTCTGGAAATTGTTCTCTATCATGGTAGTCGCGTGGTGGTGCATGAGTGGAATCATGATAGTATAGTTTAGGGCTATAATATTTTAAGTTCGATTATAATTATATTATCAAGCTACATGTACAGGTAAGGGCGCCCGAATAGAGGGGTAAAAGGACTACTAGCGCTCCCTCGAAACATTGACACCCAGTTTTGACTACCTTTTTTTTGTTTTTAGCCTTTTCCACAAGCAATAATGATGCAACTCCGCCACTGGTCGCACTCTGCCAGTGCCAGTCCCAAGCCTGGATAAATGAGGGGGCGTCGCTAATGGTCTTTGTTACCACACAGTGACGTTAAACTGCATAGATCTATACTATACTAATAATGATGTTGCTTATACATAAAGTGTAACTGAGAAATTTACATTTGGAAACCACCTGAAAAACACCGACGTCCATAATTTCCCGCTTTGCATTTTCAAGCTCGCTGTGATTTCCCGTCCTGCAAAAATATCTGCGGTTCCCATGGTTGCTATAATGATGGACAGTCTAGCCGCCCACGGTTTATCTACAGCGACCTCATGTGCCCACCAACGTCATCAGTTTTCAGCGATTTTACCACAAGATATCATCCTTGAACGACCCTGTCAGTTTGATGCGCTCAGCCTCCCCTTTGAGGTTCCACGTGCGGGTTGTCAAAATGCCAGACGCAAGTATTTATAATGCAGTCGCGATTGGAATTAGTCTCGGCAACCCATTGCGCATGGTACAGACTACAGACTCATCACAGATGTGGCTATTAAAGCAAGCCAGGCTTAGCCACCTGCTGCATTAATTTCACACTCTCGTTGCAATCGAAAAAAAATCGAACGACCAAAGGCCGCAATTAGTTGAGGATTATTATAGCGTATAGTTTATCGGCATGGGGAATAAATAATTGGCAATAATTTCATGGGCAAAATAACCACAAAGGTACGCACGAGGTTTAAAGTCATCAGAAATTTTGACGGCTGAAATGGAAATTTTTCGTGAGATTTTGGTCGATGACCAAAAAAAGGGGTCATCAGAAATTTCGGCGACTGAAAACGGCAAATTTTTCCCGAAAATTCAGCCCCCCAAAACTGAAATCCTGGTGCCGCCACTGTTCATGGGAGGTATAGCCTAATAGTCATATTGGTCGCGACCAGTAGTTGAACTTCAATTGCGAAAAATGCTCATAATGTTTTATTATTACTAAGCATTCATGTCACATTATTCTCGGACGCGCGTTGAAAAGCAGTTTCTTTTATTAGCTGTTTCATTCTTGGGAAAAACTGTAAAAGACACGAATTGCCGTCTGGCATTGACGTAGACGAATAATATTCAGACTATTCGTCCATTCGTTCGCTTGTTCCTTCTTGCATATTTTTCTTCTTTTCATTCCTCCATTTCCTAAGTTCTATTGTTCCTTTCGTACCTTTGTTTCTTTGACCTCTTGGCGCTGACAGGCGACCGGTACTCGGCCGGTGCTTGTGCGAATGTGCGATGTTGTCTCCATATGTTATTTATCAAGCGCTGTTGGCTGTCCTACCTTCCAGGGCTTTCTTTCACGTGCAGTTGCACACAAAATTTGCAGTTGTAGAAGCACATATGTACAGTTAAAACTTGCAAAAAGGTCATTGTCCTCCGATTGGAAGTAATTTACCATGGAATATGGAGAGGGAAAGATGGAGTTGTGCAGTTCGAAAAATTCATTAAAAACAGCCCTGCTATCTTCTTCGCAACTTTCCACATCGTCCTTCATTCCTACCATTCTATCATAAGCATGCTACCGATGCCGCTAAAGAATATGATTGACGGACTTATTGTAATGTATCGACACAGTTAGCGTTCGAGGGTAGGTGGATCCAGGGCTGTTTTTAAGGAATTTGCAGAACTGCACAACTCCTTTCCTTTCCAATCGTCCATGGTAAATTACTTCCAATCGGACCTTTTTTGCAAGTTCTAGCTGTACAGTAGTCCTTATACAACAGCACAAATCCTTTTACAGCTGCACATTTTTGTGTACAACTGCACATTAAAAAAGCCCTGGGTGTATCAAACCATATTCCCCGTTTTGCATGGGAACAATTAAGGAACAAAGAATGAATTTAGAAATTAAGTCAGTAGTCAATGGAGGAAGGTGGGAACGAATGCATGAAGAAGGACAAAGAAATTAAGGTAACGATGGAAGGAAAGAAGTTAGGAGGTGGGTAGAATTCTGGGAGAAAAGAACAAAAAGGAAATAATGGTAAGAAAGGAAAGTATAATGTAAAAAATTAGGAGGTATACGAAAGAAGTCAGCGAGGGAATGACAAAATAGGAAAGTGAGAGATATAGGATTGAAGCTAGGAAGGAAATCAACGAACGAGGAATAAACAAAGGAAAGGTAGGAATGAAGAAAAAACAATAGGAACGGATGAAAGAAAGAGATTAACAACAAAAAAGAAGCTGGTAAGAATGAGCGAATGAACAAATGAATAGTTTTCGTCTAAGCCTGCAAGCGGCAGTAAAGTCTGCAGTATCTAGCCATTTCAGAACGACATAGCAAATAAAAGAACCATATTTCACCGTTCGTCTGAGAACCGGAGAACCGAGGCATCGAATCGTCTGTCGTCATTGTTGAAGGATGCTGCTTGCAGAGCCATTGACGGGAATAGGAATCGAGACTGAAGGGGAAATGCGTTGTCGCTGGCTATAAGCGAAAGTCTACGGGGATCATCCTGTTTTCTGCAGAAAAGTCTCTGATGTTCGTTTTGTCTCCTCGTCCTTTGTTTGCAAATCGCGCAGAGACAGTCGCAAAACTGTCAACGTTTTTGTCGGTGACGACGTACGAAGCTTTTTTGGATTTTATTTCCTATTCTTCGGTGGAACTACGTTAAGCCTGCTGCCTCTTCTTCTCCGAAGCACTATGAAGCTTTGTCGTGATGGTTTAGGGCTTCCTGTGTAATGGCTTCTGTCACCTATGCATGGTTTCACCTTAATTATCTTGTTTTCATGCATGTGCAATTATTGTGCATGTATGTATGTATGTATGTATGTATGTATGTATGTATGTATGTATGTATGTATGTATGTATGTATGTATGTATGTATGTATGTATGTATGTATGTACAGTGTATGTATGTACGTACGTACGTACGTACGTACGTATGTATGTATGTATGTACGCACGCGTGCATGCTTATATGTAACAATGTATGAGTTTAAACGCACATAATTATGTAAGCTTCTGCGATATACATGTTTGTATGAAACTACATGTATTTGTGCATGCAGGCATGTATGGGTGGCTGGCTGGCTGACTGACTTGCCGGATGCATGTACGCGTGCATGTATGCATGCCTACATACACTATACAGTATACAACTATACATGTATCTCCTCTCGATTGTATGACGCATGCTATTAAGTCTCTCCTAAGGGCCGAGCACAAAGAGCTCCTCCTGTTAACTCAGGAGGTTAATTTCTCTGTTGCGACCTTGAACTGGTACTTCACGCGCAATGGATCAACGCCATTGATATTCCATGGTATGTCTGCAATGCGAGAACTTCTGCAAGGCTTTTTAACGTGCAGTTGTACACAAAATGTGCAGCTCTAAATGGATTTTTACTGTTGTATAAGCACTGATGTACAGTTAAAACTAGCAAAAACGGTCATTGTCATCCGATTGGAAGTAATTTACCATGGATGATGGGAAAGGAGTTGTGCAGTTCTATAAATTCCTTAAAAACTGCAGCCCTGAACTTCTGAGCATTTTAAGCAAAGCAATTGCAATATAAACCATTCTATTGTAATATTGCATCATATCCTATCGTATTATTTTCTATTGTATCCGGATATGGGCCGATTATATTGTACTTTACTAGCTCATACAAACGACACGTGAAGTGAAATTCGATGAAGATGGTGTGCTATAATAGGTCTTCATCGCGAAAAATCTCTCAATCTCAGTCTATAAAATTTAATGTCGTCTATACGCTTTGAAAAGTCGTGCGGTCACAGGTGGCGCAATACCTTCTAAGAATCCGAAGCTCAAAGACGCCGTTTAATGTCTTCTATTCTGTGTGGCTGAATCAGAATTTTTTGCATGGCGAAAAAAAACTCAAAAGCCGTTTCGCGGTTGTCTATAAATCTTCAGGACTCGGTCGTCAATTGGTTAAAGAATCCCGTCTGTGCGTCGGACAGTAGGCCTATATGGTTCGAGTCTTCATACCCACCCTCCATCCCTAGACAGTCACTGTTCTACTTTCCATTCATTCTTTTATTCGTTGATTTCTATAGCGACTCATCAATCGACCTACTTAGATGCGCGCCTGACTACAATTATACGGCAAAAAACTAGTTGTGTCGAAATAAACATGACTCGTTAAACGTCCCTGGAAGCAGACGCGTGTTCCTGGGTGTGCCCATTCCAGAGCACTGGTAACACCACGCAAAAGGTTCGATTCTGCATAGTTGCAGTTCGTGTAAAAGGAACCAAAAGCAACAGTATGGAGGGGCGGTGGCCTCAGATACCAGAAAGGCAGCAAAAGTCTTGAGTGTAAGCTTATAGTCGGAAGTGGGACCCAGATGACGTTGCCGAACCAGTGCGCTGACGGGCAGAAAGCCATTTTAAAATTCTCCAGCATTGATCAAATCCTTCGCTCACAATTGTTTGGTGCCATAGATGAGATTTTTACCTCACTTAAGTCATCTGCTGAAGTCGTTTGTTACATGAGTCAACTGACTTGATGCGTCATCTGTCGGTGAAAAGAACAGACGGCAAGGGAGAGACTCGTACGGCGAGGCTGATGAAAATTAAGTTGCTAAAATACGTACGAGAGTCTCTTGTCTCTATCCTTGTCACGATCTGGGAGGCAAACGAGCTGTAGAGTAAACGCTGAATACGACAGACAGGCGATGGAATAGGTGGGTGGTTTCTTTGGATCGCCCGAGATTTAGCCAAGTAAAACTAGGAAAGAGGTTTTGTAGGCCTATGTACGGAAAAGACGCCGACTGATGGGATAATTCAAGTCAACTCTACCACTGCCGAACTTCATAGTGCCAGTCGTAAACGAGTAAAAAAGACGATTATTATTACACTCCATAAAAGTCCAAGCTATATAAATAATTGGCGTCATTCATATAATAATCGGTTTAGACCAAATTAAAAGGTGTTTATTAAACAGAACTGGACAAGCTATGTCAATTTTAGTCAGTCAAACCATGGGCGGATCCAGGGGGCAAATCCGGCCATAGCCCCCATTTAGTCGTTTCTTTATTTTCGATAAGCTATTCTGGCTCGGAAGGTTGACGTGCCTCCCCATGAGTAGTTTTGCATGCACCTCCCCTTAATTTATCAGTTTATTTAGGCCTATTTATTTATTTATTATTACTATTATCATTATTTATTCATTTATTTATTGTTATTATTGACTACTACTGCTGCTGCTGCTGCTGGTGCTGGTGCTGCTGCTGCTGTTGCTGCTGCTGCTACTACTACTACTACTGCCGCTGCTGCTGCTGCTGATACTACTACTACTGCCAAGAGCGGATACAGAAATTTCCGAAGGGGGGGCCAAAATTTTCGATCTTGGTCACCGAAAAATTTGATGACCTATTTTTTAAAATTTGTAGTCATTCGTCCAATTTCCCAAAAAAGATATTTTTTAGTCATCAGTCATCCTGGTCAGAGTAATGACCTCTCTAGCGTCCTGGTTTTCTCTCCCGCTGCATTGAGTTAATGGCTTGTTGAAACAAAATGGGGGGAGGTCCCGACCCATGCACCTTTTAAATGGGGGTGGGGCATAGCCGGATTAGCCCCTGGATCCGCCCCTGACTACTGCTGCTACTGCTTCCATCTTTATGGAATGTTACCAGCAACGTCCGTAATGAGCGTCTTGGTCTTTCTTTCCTGCCATCTTTCCGCAAGCATTTCAAAACCATTCTCCTCAATCGTCGTTTGGCGCTGTCAGGCCGGGAGCTCCTCTGGGGAGTTTCTCTGAAGTGGCGCTGTATAAATTTACGATTGCGATTACAACTGCCATTATTCTTTGTTAACACTGTTGACAGCATGCTGTCACTGACTTTCAGTGATGTACATGAGTTTAAATATTTAGTTAGTGTCATGGTCGCTGTGTGTCAGCAAGGTACAACATGACATATCTTGTGTAAAATCGCAGGTGTATAATGATAATGGTTTGCATTTACTTAATTTATGAAGCATTACTTGAGCTGTCAGCCGGTCTGTTTATGAAGGAGTTTCATATTTTTTGGTCAATTTGCTCAAGTTTTCGCAATACTTCTTTTGGTATGGCCAGTGCTATAGGCAGTACTTAGAAATACCTTCTCTACCCGTCCGTCACCTGTCTGGCCTACGAAATACCTTCTCTACCTCCCTATCACCTGTCTGGCTTACGAAATACCTTCTCTACCTGTCTATCACCTGTCTGGCCAGTGCTATAGGCAGTACTTAGAAATACCTTCTCTACCCGTCCGTCACCTGTCTGGCCTAAGAAATACCTTCTCTACCTCCCTATCACCTGTCTGGCTTACGAAATACCTTCTCTACCTGTCTATCACCTGTCTGGCCTACGAAATACCTTCTCTACCTGTCTATCACCTGTCCTCACTTTATCGGCTTCAGTAGTAAACATGTCCGAACAATATTTTCAGCGAGCCATCTGTCCTTATAGGTTTATCGCCAACCAAAGGTGGAATTTATTGGGTGCGTTAGACCTACCCATCTCAATAACACACACGCGGACGACTAAAATATCGACTTGTTATCTCTCTTTTCCTTCCTCTCCCCGTAGGTTCGGTGAGTCGTGATCTGGGAACAGATGTCGGGAAATCGATAACTTGATTAACACCGTCGGTCGCTGTCAAAGGACTAACCGTGCAAACATCAAAAGAGACTGCAGTGCAGCAAGATTGAGTCATGAGTCTTCACCCGTGAAAGGCCATTGAGAGAGGGATTAGGGTTGTGTCTATCGCAGCGAATCCGATTAGGGGCTTGAGGCGAGAGAAAAAGCTAATTCCTGATGGAAATCCCGATGCGACGAACCGGATATATGTACTAAAAGTTTCATTAGGACCTTAGAGACTGAACGACGCGATCAGCTCTAGTGCATCCAGTCACTTACGATCAAGACTACAAATCCTTACATCTGAACGTATTGTCTCGTAAAATCAATTGTCTTGTTGGATGCGTCTTTCGGATATTGCGCCTGAAAGCAGCTTGGAGTTGGAGCGCAGTTTTTTATGGGACGATTTTGGAGGGCAGTTTTTTTTATCTGGGACGATTTTAATAACTAATTTTAACTACATCTTCTCTGATAAGCAAAAAAATTAGTTGATTACGGATTATCTTAAATTGATGCATCCATTGAGTTGACATCGAGAAAACAAGTTGTTCCATTTCAACAACCTCTCTCATCCCATACAACTCAGCTGCATGCTAAACCTGGCGAACAGCATTCGAGCAGCGCTTGATAAATAACATCTGGACACGACAGCAGCGCGCATTCGCACAAGCACCGGCCGAGTGCTGGCCGCCTGTCGGCGCTAAGAGGAACCTGTTACAGGCTGACTAACAGGACAACCGACGGTGTCTACGTCGTTCGGCGAGATTTGGAAACATAAACGAGCAAGAGATATCCCGAAATACGTTGCGAGGTCGGGGTCGTTGCTATAGAAACGACGATCGTGGCTGCGTAGTTTTTTTTATCTGTTCCGGAGGAGGATTGCTTATCTGCCGCCGACGGCAATTTTCATCTGCTTCAACCAACTTCAACGGACGGAGCTTCCGTAGGCTGACCAGATGCGTTGAAGGCTGGCTTTAGGAGCGACATTGGTAGAGGCTTTGAGTTTGTGGACAGCGGTGAAATAGAAGGTAATTACTGGTTATTTGTTATCGCTAATTAGTAATAATGAAAATAAATTATTATTATTATTATATGTTGCTTTTTAAAAGTTACATGTAGGTTGATGGTTTACTTTAAAAATGTATAGTCCATTATTATTATTTTTCGGTCCGAGGTATAATTATTCATTATATATATAATACTAGATGTGTTACCCGGCGTTGCCCTGTAAATTCAGGGTTCTAAACACTACTCCACTGTGGTACCCATCTTGACCGCTAAGATTCGGGTTTTCGCCAACCCTCCACCCCACCCCCCTTCCCCAAAAAGCCAAACGTGACCCACCCCTGCGGGGCGCTACCGAAATTATTATTGGGCAAGTATGACGTCATGCGTACTGTAGACTCTTTACTAAAAAGTTAGCGTGAGCGATTATTGATTAAATCTGTCTTAAAAAGCTAATTACTCTTGTTTTAAAGTGAATTAAAAGCTGAAAATAGTTGCGCTGACCTTATAATTTGGGTAATAATCAATTTCAAAAATTTTGGTAGGCCTAAATCGACGCTGTTTCATTTCCGATCCTATTTTGTCAAAATCCGTACAAACAAACAAACAAACATATGGAATTTCAGAATTATAATATAAGATGATCCTTCAGGTTTTAAGAATCTATCCTACTCCTCGGTGCGTTATGCGAACGTGCCTCTGAATGCAACTGCATTGAATATTTGTGCGCAAATGGATAACCGCTGGAACAAGTGCACGATCTCCAGAGGGTCACCTCAGACTGCAGTCATTCGGAGACCCAACTCCATCAAGAACTCGTGGCCTGTACGGTTGATGGGGTCCAGCGATTCCACGGACACAGGAACAAACTCGTGAGTGGCAGGAAGGGATGAATATTTTGCCTGCTTCTGGTCCGCGGCATGTTCGACCGCCCCACCTGGCACTGCTGACCATAGATGTAAAAAACGATGGAAACGGAATAAAAAACGGTAAAAAACGTCGGTTTTTTCGAAAAAATAAAAAACGACAAAAAACCGATAAAAAACGGTAACGGTAAATAATTTGACTTTGCTACATCTAAAACCGCATTTTAACCTTGGAAACATTGTTTAGGAACCTACTACACGCAGGCTATCTCTTAAATGATGATGTTAAACGATGAAATAATGACTTTAGTTAGCTGAATCCTTGAGAGTTGGCGGAAAACATATGGAATATCAGAAAAAATTAAAATTAAGGAAAATAATAACAGAAAGTAAATGAATAAAGTTACAGAAAAATTTTTAAAAAACGATTAAAAAAGATGGGAAAATTTTTCCCATCGTTTTTTATCGTTTTTTATTTTTCCGAAAAATAAAAAACGAAAAAAACGACGTTTTTTGGGAGAGAATAAAAAACGAAAAAAACGTTTTTTACAACTATGCTGCTGACTATGATTATGATTATTATTATTATTGGAATTATTATTATTGATTATTATTATTATTATTATCATCATTAATTATTATTTTTATTATTATTATTATTATTATTATTATTATTATTATTATTATTATTATCATTATCATTAATTATTGTTATTATTATTATTATTATTATTATTATTATCACTATTATTATTATTATTATTATTATTATTAATATTATTATTATTATTATTATTATTATTAATATTATTATTATTGTTATTGTTATTATTATTGTTATTGTTATCAGTGGCGTAGCCAGAAATTTATTATATGGGGGAGGTTTGCCTGGTCGGATGCCCTTTCTGATACCAACCCAAAAGTATTACAGTAAATAAAAATGGAATAAAGTAACAAAGGGAATAAAGTAAGAAAAACAATTGTTACTACAAGTAATTGCTTTGTTTTTTCTTATTTAAGTGGATAAATAACATAGAAAAACTTTCTTCCTAGGCCAATTGGGGGGTTTTAACCCCCGAAACCAACCCTTGTCTACGCCACTGACTATCATTATTATTATTATTATTATTATCGTTAATTATTATTATTATTATTATTAGTAGTAGTAGTAGTAGTAGTAGTAGTAGTAGTAGTAGTAGTAGTAGTAGTAGTAGTAGTGGTAGTGGTAGTGGTAGTGGTAGTGGTAGTGGTAGTGGTAGTGGTAGTGGTAGTGGTAGTGGTAGTGGTAGTGGTAGTGGTAGTGGTAGTGGTAGTGGTAGTGGTAGTGGTAGTGGTAGTGGTAGTGGTAGTGGTAGTGGTAGTAGTAGTAGTAGTAGTAGTAGTAGTAGTAGTAGTAGTAGTAGTAGTAGTAGTAGTAGTAGTAGTAGTAGTAGTAGTAGTAGTAGTAGTAGTAGTATTAGTAGTAGTAGTATTGTTAGTATTATTATTATTATTATTATTATTATTATTATTATTATTATTATTATTATTATTATTATTATTATTATTATTATTGGTAGCGGTAGCTGTAGCTGTAGTTGTAGTACCCGGTAGTAGTAATAGCAGACTAGCAGTAATAATAATAATGAAAATTACAACTACAACAATAACAGCCGTTACTTTAGTCCGTGCATGGTTTGACATTGTGAAGGATTAGAGCTACCTCGGATAAAAATACTAATAAATAAATAAATAATCGTTCGTCGTAACTAGACTCTGATCAACGATCCGTATAGATGCTTTGCTTTTTTCGACAGGAAGGATCCATCGCCTGGGCAAACACGATACGTTCTTAGTCGGGCTCTTGAGACGGAAGACTGGAATACTCGAGTGTACGCGGATATCAACTCGCAGAGCGGAAGCTGTCGGCAGCTGAAGCGGAAATGGAAACATCGCCGATATCCACAGACAACTTTAGGAATTGAGTTTCAAAGTGGGATACTTGTTTTGGCGGGATTATTTCCTTGTCATATGGAGACGTCCGTGGTGGAAATGGATTGAAACAGAAGGTTGCGGGAGGTATATTTGTATCTCCGCTGTAGGGTCATACTCACCCTGGTAGGACAAAGACTACAATCGTCGTTGTCATCATCGACAACAACGACCGTACTCACACCGTAGTGGGATTTAATCAGGAACTTATCAGAGGATTAAGTCCAGAAACGGATAAAGAGACAGTCTGGAACTGTGACTTTTTATTAAATCCGGAACTGCAAGAGGAATTAGATCCGAAACTGTAATACGGATTGAGTCTGGAACTGTAAAACGGACTGAATCCGGAACGTAGCAGAGTTTAAATCTGGAACAGTTACTGTTAAATGGACTGAATACGGAACTGTGCAAGGGATCAAATCCGGAACCGTTATATGGATTGAGTCTGAAACTGTAAAATAGGATTAAATCCTGAGCATAATAGGGAATTAAATCCTGAATTGTTGTTGGGATTAAGTCCGGAACTGTTATACGGATAATTGATTCCGGAACAGTCACAGGAATTTGGTCGTGGAATAATTGTTATCAGGCGCAGGCGACTTCTGATGTAAATCGACAAGTAACCGGTTGACATCGCCCGCTATAATTACCTTCAACTAATATGACAACAGCGACGACGATGATGAACACACTGCAGTGGGACGACACCCTCCCTGCATGCGCAGACAACTGCACCCCACTCTCCTGGTACAGCCCCCTAAACGACTCCCGCCTTTCCTCCGCCGTCTTCAAGCACCCAACGTCGGCCGTACCAAAGGGTGACGACCAGCTGCTCATGCTCTTTGCCCTGCCCATCATCGTCGTCGCAGGTACCATCGGGAACGCCCTGTCCTTCGCCGTTCTCATGCGCCCCTGTATGCGCTTCACCTCCGTCTACTTCTACCTTCTGATCCTCGCCTGCGCCGACACTCTCGTCCTCTACGTCAGCGCCTTCAAAACCTGGATCCGACTCCTGACGGACTTCGAGATGTTCCACGTGTCGAACGCGTCCTGCAAGATACTCGTCTTCATCATGCTCGTCTCCATGTACCTGTCCGCCTGGCTGATCGTCCTGATGACCGTCGATCGCTTCGTTGCCGTCTGGTTCCCCTTCCGTGCGGCCGCCTTCTGCAACATCTCGCGCGCTCGGCTGGCGACCGCCATACTCCTGGCCGTCGCCATCGCATTGAACTGTCACATCTTCTGGACGATCAGTCTCTACAAGATCGAGGCACCGAACGGAGCGTGGTCGAGGTGGTTCTGCGGACCGGATCTCAAGTCGGAGTTCATGTTCGGTCCGTTCGAAAAGATGAAACTGATTTCCTACAGCATCATTCCATTCGTAATCATCCTCTCCTTGAATGTTGCCATCATCATCCGTCTCCGCTACTCCACTCCGTCGATACTCCAGATTCCCGGCGAGACCCACCACGTCGGATTCAACCGCTCCGCCACCGGGGCCCACCACCCCATCCTCCGCCACATGAGGGACCCCTACTCCCAGACGCGGGTCACTTCGATGCTCCTAGCCGTCTCCTTCGCCTGGGTTCTGCTGACGTCTCCCTACAGCTTCTACGGGATGCTCTCCGTCCTGTCGCCCCGTCAGAACATGGTCCTCAAGGGAGTCTGCTTCATTCTCATGTACACCAACCACGCCATCAACTTCGCTCTCTACTGCTTGACGGGGAGGAAGTTCAGGCGGGAGCTGGCCGAGCTCTTCACCCGCGCGATGAGGCGACGTCGCCGGTCGACCCCCAACGCCTCACCGTCCGTCAAAACACAAAGGACCAGCAACATGATTGAACTCGACATCGGTCTACCAGAGCCACCCGACAAGCGTCTGCTCTGACGCGATTCGTCGATTAATTATGCACAACGAGGTCAATGACCTAGATATGCTTGTCACGCGATGTTCACGTGATCGTGGAGAGACGCGCGTTAAAGCGGCACGTGATCACAACAAGTTGAAGATCTAAAAGCGTGACCTTGACATTGCACCGTTTGTGTTTGTTGTTCCAGTGTTTAAGGGCATGTTAGAGCTGTCATAGGGACTTCAAAATGGTCCTCCTCATTTATCCATGCGAAGGGCTGTGTACCGATAGAAAATTTGGAGGCCGAGTTAATGTTAAACGATGATCACGTGCTCCCGAAAATTCGCTAATTTATAATAATATCACGTGGTAGCGTCAACTGGGTCGATATCTAGATTTAGAATCGCACTTACTCCATCTGTTGCATGGTTTTCGACATGTGTGTCCAGTGGTGTAGTCCTAAAAAATGAAGTGGGGGGACGCCTGGAAATTGAAGTGGGGGGACGCCATGGAAATTGAAGTAGAAACTGTAGCAAAAAGTGCAATCTTGCAAGAATTTTCAAAAAAGTGGGGGGACGGCGTCCCCCCGCGTCCCCGCCCCACTTCACCACTGTGTGTGTCTCGAAAGAGGTTCATTAAAATGGCACAATAGCACAACAAAATTTGAATAAAAACGCAAAATATGTTTCTCGATCATCACGTCTTCCTGCAAGGGGACACACTGAAAAAAGTCTGAAATCACGTGGTCGCACGTGAAGCCAATGAGAGCCATTGCCAGCTCTGCACGTGACCGCAAGCTATTTATATCGTGTAGACAATAATCAATAATTCGTACATACGAGAATATCGGGCATAGGCGGAGACCTGGGCCGAGAATTGGGGGGACGGAAAGACGCGAGATTTTCCGAAAATTTCTGACGACCGGCGAAATCTCGGAAAAAATTTGTATTTTCGCCGCCAAAAAAGTTGATGACCTTTTTTTTAGTCATCCGGCCAAATCTCGACGAAATTTTTTATTTTCGCCGCCAAAAAAAGTCTTGGCGCTCAAACATTGGGAGGGGACAAATGCATGGGCCTCCCCCCAACACTTTTATTGGGGGGACCGTTCCCTCTGTCCCTCCTAGGTCTCCGCCCATGCTATCGGGTGCTATAGCGCTTTTTGACGAACTGTCAGAAGTTCTGTACGTATGGATATTGGATAATGACTATCTACCGATCTAAAGAAATTCGCTTTAAGACAGTTGACATTAGGAAATTTCAATTAATATATCGTCAGTATATTCAGAACTTTGGCTAATTTTGGAGAAATTTAATTCACAGCTCAACACTAACATATTTTCATTTGAAACAATTGTTATTTGTGACTGTCGTTGATGCTTTCTTTTTCAATTCCAATGCCGCACAGTTTTCTTTTGCGATGTAGTGTTTATTTTATTGTATCATGTTGTGTTTAGATGTGTTGTATCATTTTGCATTGCATTGTATTTTATTGTATTGTATTGTATTATTTTGCATTACATTGCATTTTATTGTATTGTATTGTAGTGTGTTGTATTGTATTGCAATGTAATGTATTATACTGTATAACCAGTGTTTAATCTAGTCCCCGTCCTCTGGGGGGGAATTGAGGTTTCTGGGGGGGAGACAATTGAGCGTCCGAAGGACGCTCGTGATGCGCGTAGCACCGAGACTGGGAGAGGGAGGGGTATGGGGAGGGGATGCGCCACTCCCCATCAGAAACTTTTTGAATTTCCGCATTGCAATGGCAGCATTTTAAGGTTTTGTCTTAACAAAATACCTGTACTTTTTCAGTGACCCATTAGAAACTTTTTGAATTTCCACATTGCAATGGCAGCATTTTAAGGTGTCGTCTTAACAAAATAGCTGTACTTTCTCAATGACCCATTAGAAAATTTTTGAATTTCCACATTGCAATAGCAGCATTTTAAGGGGTCATCTTTACAAAATAGCTGTACTTTTTTCAGCGACCCATTAGAAACTTTTTGAATTTCCACATTGCAATGGCAGCATTTTAAGGTGTCGTCTTAACAAAATAGCTGTACTTTCTCAATGGCCCATTAGAAAATTTTTGAATTTCCAAATTGCAATAGCAGCATTTTAAGGGGTCATCTTAACAAAATAGCTGTACATTTTTCAGTGACCCATTAGAAACTTTTTGAATTTCAATATTGCAATGGCAGCATTTTAAGGTGTCGTCTTAACAAAATAGCTGTACTTTTTTCAGCGACCCATTAGAAACTTTTTGAATTTCCACATTGCAATGGCGGCATTTTAAGGTGTCATTTTAACATGATAGTATCATATATTATAGTAGCAAATAATGTCACTATAATCATATAATAATAAATAAAATCACGATATATTATAACACTTCATGTAAAACAATGATGAAAACCGTCACTAAAAAACCAATGTCATTTCGTCAAATTTTTCTGGGGGGGGAAATGTCAATCCTGGGGGGGAACTTTCCCCCCCAGAGACGTCTAGATTAAACACTGCTGTATAACTAAGTCCATATAAATATTTATAAAAAAAATTCCAAAGTACTATCCGTATACAGAATTCCAATCTCATGACGCGGTGCCTATAGCAACGAAGCTGTGGGTCAATCAAAGCGATAGCGTTATCTGTAGAATCCACCAAAATCCTCTGATAGACTGATCGAGCAATGTACTTTGTCCTAACAACCGCTTGATGGCGCCACTCTGGTGCATTGCTCAGACGCCCTCTGGCGACTTAGCCTATAATACGTAATCGTGATCGTAACCGTGAATGACAAGGTTCTAAAGCGCAACTCTATATTTGCTGGCTTGTTGAATGGACACTGCAGCCGTCAGAGATTATTACCGGAGATCTGATGCGAGGGGGAGAGAACTTTGAGAATGCTGAGAGAGAGAGAGAGAGAGAGAGAGAGAGAGAGAGAGAGAGAGAGAGAGAGAGAGAGAGAGAGAGAGAGAGAGAGAGAGAGAGAGAGAGAGACAGACAGACAGACAGACAGACAGACAGGCAGGCAGGCAGGCAGGCAGGCAGGCAGACTGTCACTGTCAGGCAGGCAGACACACAGACAGACACCTAATAAAGCGAAATAAACACCAACGGTGTAAAACCTAACTTATACTCCTGGTCTACAGCTGGCACTAGCGTAGATTTAGGAGGATTCTGGCAGATGCAGAACATTAAGATTGTTCTAGGAAATTAATCCCACGTGGTTATGACAGTCAAGATCTGAATCACTTCAAGCATGCACCTCTTGCTTCAAAGATGTCAGTTGATTAGTTTCTATTAGATCATCCTTCAAACAACTTCTTCATGTTCTGTCATCTTGACGATCGATTCAATGCATTCAGCATTAATAAAACGTGTCATATAAATCGCTCGTCGATTAGATTTTGCTTTGAGATTCCTATAGCGCAGTCTTTCAAGTAGGATCATAAGCTTATACATGCAAGTCGATATCCAAGCAAAAACTTTTTAGAGCATTATCGCGAAGAGTATCCAGAATGCTTTGATACGTTATTGATTGCAAATGAAACGTCTTATGCCTCAAGCCAAAGATAACTACCGAGACCCTTTGAAGTCGTCGAGTTGAATGCATGGTGGAAGTAAAAAACGAACGTGTTTTGACTACAGACGTCTTAATATGTCTGCAGTGAGATTGAATTAATTGGTCGGTATCTAGATATGTCGGACACACTATCCTATCGGATCAAACCTCGTTCTAACTGGAAGAGTATATATTTACACCCAACGGGTTTAATCCTGATTCTGAGAGAACCACTACGCAGGGATTTTGTGCAAGTCTTCCACCCGCAATTCCGCAAGTTACATGTCTGACGAGAGAAATTTCGGTCCCTTACGCAGAGCTGCCATGAGCCTCTAAGGCTCTAAGCTATCCTAAGGCTTAATGAGAGAAAACATTTTTTCGAAAAAAATTCATTGAAGTGATAAAACATAATACACAACTTCAAATTTATATATAAATTATGATTTCATTTAGCATAATATAGCCTAACATAATATTTTTATTCCGCAACCAACTCATTCTCAAATTTAGTCACGATGAGGTGCTGTAATTTGAAATTTAAACTGACTGTAGTCAATTCCCTGCAAAGCATATAATGTATATATATATATATATATATATATATATATATATAAGGCCATAAATATCAGACTTCTCCCTGTTATAACTGCATGTGCCTTGCCCGGAAACTGTACAATTCCTTCTGCCAAAGAGCAACTCAAACACATCTATTAATATTCTGGTCATTAGAACGTGGTGTTTAATAAATGCATACTTAGGTCTATAATAATGCACGCCCGTGCATACTATAATTATAAGAAGATCATCTATAGCCATATACATATATATTATATAGCTATAGACCATATATATATATATATATACATTCACAGGCAAATGACTTGTTCTTTAGGTGAATGCTGACAAAATCGGTTTGGTATACAATAGGCGCCAGTGTTGATCTACCGCAAAATGCGCTACAGAAAAAAAACTACATTATTTTGTGCATGCATACAATATTGATATATATATACACATATATAATACTTGTGCATATATAATTATATGTATATATATATATATGTATGTATATAAATAAAACCTTGGATCAGTCTTTTTGTGAGCTTCAAGCTTCGGCAATTCCTTGGTTTCGTCAAATTGACGCTGAAGAAGGTCTCTTTGAGATTTCCCTATTTGAACAGTATATATGGAAAAGCATAGGTGAGACCAGTAAAGTTAACTCAGCTTAACGTCTTAGAACTCAGGACTTTTTTTAACGTGCAGTTCTACACAAAACATGGGGCATTGTGGTGTAGCGGGTACGCTCATTGCCTTGCAGCTTGAGGGTTGCAGGTTCGAATCCACATCAATCCGCCGCGTAGGGACCTTGGGCAAGTCTTTCACTCGCAATTGCTCAGCGCTTCGGCGTGAAACTCCGAAGCAGTGTCCGCTCTGCAGTCGGGAACGCCTCTGAGTAGTGAGCTTGAAGGGGCGCTATAGAAATATAGAAATAAAATAAATACATAAAACGTGCGGTTCTAAATGGATCTGTGCAGTTGTAGAAGCAATTCTGCGCAGTTAAAATAGTAAACAAATTTGCTGCCATTCAATTGGTAACAATTTACCATGTGGATGATTGCAAAGGAAAGGATGGTCACAGGAATTAGGCGACCTCGCGTCCGTGCGTTCTCCGTGGTTTCTGACAAAACCAACCACTGGTTGCGCTATGCCAGTGCCAGTCCCAAGCCTGGATAAAGGAGGAGGGCGTCGCTAATGGTCTTTGTTGCCACACAGTGACGTTAAACTGCAAATACACACGCCCATATCTAGCTTTGCCAGCTGCTGGCGGGTTCCAAGCCAAATGAATTGAGTTTTTAAAGAGTTGAGGCGGAGTCGATTGGACGACATCTAAGTCCCCCAAGGCTTCCATTGTAAAGCACATAGCCCGGACAGTCGCAACAGAGTCAGAGGCACGGCAGTACTGATAGGCTTGCATATATATATATATATATATATATATATATACAATGCACTGCAATGCAATACAATACAATACAATACAATGCTACCACACAGTGGAGTGTTATATATATATATATATATATATATATATATATATATATATATATATATATATATATATATATATATATATATATACAATGCACTGCAATGCAATGCAATACAATACAATGCTACCACACAGTGGAGTGTTATATATATATATATATATATATATATATATATATATATATATATATATATATATATATATATATGCACATATACTACAGCCAAAGCAGAACATCGCCGCTCATCGAACTCTATAAGATAGATCGTGAACGCACAATGGAAATTATTGTAACTCTGTCACTGGCTGCATCACTCTGCCAGTGCTAGTCGACCCCAAGCCTAGCTAAAAAGGACGACGTCGCTAATGGCTGTTGCTACCACCAGGGCTTAAAGTGTGCCTGGACGGTCATGGACGGCGTCCATGCACTTATTTTAAAATCTGAACGCCGTCCTGCTACTTATTGGCCAGAACTGACTGGAAAGGTAAGGGGCGTCCAGGCACTTCTTTTGGAAAGGTAAGGAGCGTTCAGGCACTTATTTCCCCACACTTTTAGCACTGGCTACCCCACAGTGGAGTTAAACTGCAACTAGGCCTACTACTACTAAATAATTGACCCAACGATGCATGGGGTTGCGCGATTACTCAACTTCGTTGATCAAGGCCAAAGAAATTATACCGTGAGTCAACCATGGGGTTCTCTGGGTGGATAGCCGACCTTCAGCATGACAGCATGGGCGGAGACTTGGGGGGACAGAGGGACGGTCCCAATCGATGGATGTGGTGTGGTGGGGGACGGCCCATGCAATTGCCTCCCCCCCATCGTTGAGTGTTAGGATACACTTCACGAAAGACACAACGATAGAGGATAGAAGAAGAAAAAGATCTTAAAACAAGGTGATGACTAAAAAAAGGTCATCAGAAATTTTTGCCGGTAAAAATAAGGAAAATTTCGTCGGCGACTCAGCCATTCGTCCGCCCAAAATCTTCGGCCGCTCGTTTTCGTCCCCCGCAAGTCTCCGCCCATGCATGACAGTGAATGTCTTACACCACCTTATAGAGACAATATCGTAATGTCATCATAAGATATAATCTTTGTATATGCATGACCAATTTAATTCTATATTGAGAGTACAGTATGTTAAACAGTTGAGTGTGATTCATTGTCGTTGTTATGGCGGATTCGTTGAGTAAACGTTACAAGCCACTCATCGGTCTGACTAATTACACACCTCTTTTAAATGTTCCATTTACCATATAAATAGAAGCAGACGATAGACGATCGATTTCCGTTGATGTCACCGAGCACGTCATCCGCTAATAACATTTTCTTCGAACTTAATTATTTGAAAAAATATACTATTAACGTTTTAAATGTTTATGTCTCTCACCTTATGACTGTTGATGGGGGCGTAATTGAGTAGTCATCTTGAAGAGGCACTATATAAATTCTCGTAATGAATAATGAATCATAATATACATAATATATATATACATAATATACATTATAATAAAATATAATAATAGACAGTGCTTATCAATTTTTTAAGGCTGTCAAGCCCCTTTGAAATGTGGATTTTCTGACTGTGGCCAAACCTAAACAAAGCATGATGAATATTCGTGTATTAGCCTATATTTCTTATACGAGCCATTATACAGCTTTGATCAATGAAACTCAGATTGCAATTTCCAGCAGAACCTTCGGAATATGATATATAATTGAATAAAAAAAAGCCATCATAAAAATTTATACAATTTCTTCTCTTATCTTCGCCTTCACGGAACCCACTCTTGGAAACACTTAAGGGACACTTAACAATATATACATGTATGTATATATATATGTATATACAGGGTGGCTCAAAAAAAAACGTACCACCGGGGAAAATGCGATATCTTCGCAGCCGATTGGTGTTTTTCTGCGAAAATTTCACAATTTGAAGGGGAATGAATATACAACAATCCCTGAAAGTTTCATTTGAAACTTTTCATGTTTGCAAAAGTTACAGCTGTTCAAACTTAAAATTTCGTTTTTTCAATTATCCGGAGAATCATGCTCCAATACAAGTGATTTCATTAGGATGTTTGGCAAATTACAACACACACTCATTGATGATGATGTCATACGACCTCACTATGAGCTGTAAAGAAGCTGTTTATGAAGCAATCTGCTGGTATTTGGTGATATTTTATAGATTAAGGTCTCAATTGGTGAACCCAAACAATGAACGTCATGGGCAAAGTTTCTGCAAAAGATCAAATCGTGGGGTGAGAATCATAAGGTCGTATCGTGTAGATTTTGAAAAAATGCTTTTTTTAGTTTCTATTGATTAAGCAAGGAAAGGGCCACAATCTAGTGCAACAAAGACGTATGTATATGCAGTAATGATCGAGATACAGCTTGAGAAACAAGGTCGTATTGACGTTTATATTGTTTGGGTGAGAATCATAAGGTCGTATGTGAGAAGTTGCGGATCACAAGGTCGTAACTAACTGGAAGCTATCACTTTTCATAATAACGGTAAACAAAGAAAATGGCTGACAGATCGTTGCGCAAAACATTTTCCCTGAAACAAGCTCTAGAACAGTGTTTAGAATCCGATTCCGATGAATTGGATGATTCAAGAGATGAAGATTATTGTCCATCGAGTGCACTGTCATCGGAAGAATCCGATGATAGGCTATGGATCAGATCTTACGTATGTATTATATAAATTTTCCTAATTAGTGATTCGGATAGTGTGCGTCCTGGCGTAGGGCTATGAAAGACGTTGATTGTGCTAAATGTAAACACATGTGTTCAGACAAAATGGCTTTATCTATACGAAAAACAATATTTGAGAACTATTGGAAAATTGCTGACAAAACCAGGCAGATGGACTTTATTCGATTTCACGTTGTGGTTGTACCAAAACAAACACACAAACGTAAACTAAGCCGTCGCAAGAACACATTCCTGTATTACTTCACGAATGGTGATCAGCGGATACAGGTGTGTAAGAAAATGTTTCTCAAGACACTTGATATAGGTGAGAAAACTGTTAAAATAGCCAAGGAAAAAGAAGAAGAAACTGGTTTTGCTGTTAGTGATCAGAGAGGAAGACATCAACCTGGATCAAAGAAGACGGAAGATGTCAGAGAGAAGATTCGGGAACATATTCGTAGCTTCCCTGCTTTAGAATCACACTATGGTCGTGCTAGCTCACAGAAAAAATATCTCGATTCAAATCTTTCTGTAAAGAAAATGCACGAACTGTACACTGAGATGTGTTCGTTGGAAAACGTTAAACCAGAAAATCTTAAATTTTATCGAGATATTTTTAATACAGATTTCAATATATCTTTCCACAAGTCAAAAAAGGATGCCTGTAACTTTTGTTCTGCATTTCAAAATATGACAGAACGTGAGAGAGCAGACAAAGAAGTGGAACACCTTGCTCATCATGCAAGAAAAGAAAGAGTCAGGGAACAGAAGGAAGCACACAAAAATGAGGCAAAGACAAGTGAAACAGTGCATGCTGTGACATTTGATCTTCAGCAAGTTCTCCAATCGCCTAAATTAAATGTCAGCTCACTGTTCTATAAACGGAAGCTGTCGACTTACAATCTGACTGTCTACAGCAGTGCTGTCCAACGTGCGGCCCGCGGGCCGCATGCGGCCCGCGAGGTGATTTCAAGTGGCCCGCACGGGCTCGCTAAATTTGTGCACTTTTTGTAAAATGAAGTAAAGGATAAAGTCACTGGTCGACTTGAGCGTTTATTTTCGTCATTGATGTTATGACAGTTGTCGATTTGCAATGCTATCAGAAAGGTCAATCCGAAAACTAAATCTCTTCTTTCTTTTCCTGGGGTTAGGTTCCCGTATAGTCTATCTGTAGATTGACACACGACTTCTGGTCTTGACAGCTCTTTTTACTGTAAGGTGAGAGAGATAATTATGTGGCGTCCAGGGTCCGACGTCTACAAGCTCACGACCCGCAAACTATCACAAACCGTTAACTTCTAGTCAGTCCCTGCAGGGATGTGTCGGCTACAGAGTATACAGCACGTCTGTAAAATGACTGTGACCATTCTTTCGAGAGATAGTCGAGTTATAGTTCTAAGGATTAGAAAGAAACAATTTAAGACACAATGGCCAACCGAATGGCGATGTCTTTGCACTTTCTGGTCCGACTGCTAGCTCTTTTGACGGAGATTCTGGCTTCGACGAATTTTTATGAAAGCTAGAGCAGGAAATTCGCCCAGTCATAAAGTGGATCTTAGCCTAAAAATTTACTGCTCGACGTAATGAAGAGCTGAGCTGGCAAACTGCCTGGGCGACGAAACTGAGTGTAAGGCAGGGATAAATGCCACCTTGCACATTTTGGTGCTCAACTATTTTGAAGCATGACAATCGTGGTTTGTGTATTTCACATGCTATTATTCATTATTAATATTCCTGTGGAACCTGTCGAACTCTTTCCATAGACTGCTCAAGACTTTCCTCTTTGGCCATTCCTTGGTCGGGAGCATCTCTGAATAGCTATCTTAAACCGGCGGCAAATAAATTTCATACGTAAATAGCAAGATTGATAGACTGATATAATCATTCCATATTAAACTTCAATATATCGCTTCAATGTTAATATTATACATGTATATATATTATCAAAAAATTTTAGCCACTGCTTTTGAGTTTTCTGTTGCGGCCCTCGGCTTCAAGAATCTTGCTTTTGCGGCCCGCGGTACCAAAAAGGTTGGACAGCACTGGTCTACAGCTTGAGCGATAAGAAGTGCGTAAATTATATGTGGCACGAAGCAAAGGCTGGGAGGGGAAGTTGTGAGATAGCAACATGTATTTTCAAATACTTGGGTAGTCTGTCTCAACAAATCACTAAGGTTGTCATGTACTCTGACACATGTGGTGGACAAAACCGTAACATTAACTTTGCAACCATGTGTCTTCGTGCCATACGCGAGTTGCCTATAGTTACCATTGAACATATATTCATGGAATCTGGTCACTCTCAGATGGAATGCGACTCTGTACATAATGATACGCCCTTGTGATCCTCGCATACTAATGACCTTTTCACTTCTTTGAGTGAGGATCACAAAGTCTTTTGGGCTTTTATAAGGTCATTTCATAAAATATTATCAGATCATACATATTACATAATTAAGTACATTACTTTGATGGTAGATGTATAAAACAAGTGCATTCAGAGTGACTGTGTGAATTGATATATGCGTTGCAATATAAAAATCCGTTTTGCCAAGAATGACTTCTCTTACGATACGACCTTATGATTCTCACCCCACGAAATGGGAACTCGGACTTTGCATGAACAGAGACTGAGACATCGCGTGATCATAGCAAAATACCCAGTGAAAAGTGGAGCCTGAGCACATTGAAGACTATCTGCAAACGTGTTTATGTAACGAAGATCAGATGTCGGAAGAGAGGCAGGAAGTGGTCGCTTGATCTGACGGAAAAAGCGCGATTTTCACGAAATTCGCTTGGTAATCGAAAGGTCAAGTTTGCAAAGCAAATCGTGGTTTCGGCATCAGATATGCCGGCGTGTGTTGCGGCTGCAAGAAAAGACTGCAATTAATCCCATTCAGTAGGTTAGATGTCAAACTCATCATTGAACTCGCTTACCCAGACTCATTGAAGACCAGGTATGCTCTAACATCTGGTTTTATTATGCAGCAGGACAGTGCGCCTGCTTGCTCGCACGGCAAGGTTGATTATGATGGCGCTACCTTATTGACATCAACTGAAGTAAATGCATTGGCAAAGATGATTTACAAACTCGCCAGACCTTAACCCTCTTGTTTATCACGTCTGGGGAGCTATGCTGGAACGCTGCAAGACATTTAATCCCAAGTTGGAGAACATTGGCCAGCTGAAGCAAGTCTTGCTGCTAATGTGGGGTCAGTTGCCGCAGGACCCGACCAACAAGGCCATACTGAGCTTCACAAAAAGAATTTGAGCTTGTGTTAAGGCAGGGAGTGGACACTCTCATTATACCTTACAATAAACTGCAAAACGGAATGCTGAGGTCGTAGTGAAAAGTGATATCATATGACTTGGAAATCTACAAGTGACGTCAATTTTCCGCGGATAATTGAAAAAACGAAATTTTAAGTTTGAACAGCTGTAACTTTTGCAAACATGAAAAGTTTCAAATGAAACTTTCAGGTATTGTTGGAAATTCATTCCCCTACAAATTGGAAAATTTTCGCAGAAAAAGTTCGATCGGCTGCGAAGATATCGCATTTTCCCCGGTGGTACGTTTTTTTTTTGAGCCACCCTGTATATATTGTTAGATAGCTATACACGTAGGCTATTTATTGACGACTATATATAGGAATGATGAGGGCAGTTCACAAATCAAAATAATTAATGTCCACGTCAGCGGCCTTCCCTACGTCAAGATGCTATTAAAAAGGTATGGATACTCCAATACCCAAAACCACCCAAGTTCTGCGCGCTAACCTCGATCATCAATAACTCGCAATCTCCAGCAGCTGATGTTAGTGTTTATTGGTCTGTCCCGACAAATGCTGGCGATAACGTTAAGTAGCTCTTGGAATCACGCAGCTTCAATCATGTTGCAAACAGCGGCAATGAAACCATCATTATAAGCTCCGATAAATTGCTTAAAAACGGTGTCCGCCGTCTAATTCCGACAGCACGGGTTGGTCTGTTTTCCTCTCCAATGGGTTGGTTACTCAGCATAGGGTCTTCGAACGAGTCCTTCACTTTTAATATTGCACAAATGACAAACGTTTCCTAGCAACGCCATGAGGGATGATTCGTTCATTCATTCCTTACGAAGATTTGCTAAGCGCCCGTTATGCGATTACTCAGAAGCGCTCCCGACTCCAGAACAGCGAAACGGATAGTTTGAGATGTTATTGCTTTATTCATTCCTTTCTCATTGCTGCGTTTAATTTGTCTGTGTTTATTTATTCATTACGAAAATTTACAGAGCGCCCCTTCAAAGCGACTACTCAGAAGCGCGTTCTTTCTCAGTACTGATAAAGGGGTAGTTTTGAGATACCGTATGCGTACAAAATGTCACAGTTGTTCCCTGGGGATCAAACTGTATAATATTATAAGTCATCGGTTTAAAGCAGTTATTCTCAACGGACTTAACACAAAACCAAACGCTGATTGTGTAGAGTATGAGTCATTCACCTGGTCACCTGGTGCCGTCAGCTCTTGGAGCTCTGGCGATATTCTTGATGTATCCTCTCCAGTGTCCCCTCTCTCTTGTTGCCTCTCTCAGCTCCTCCAAGTTCATGCCAGACTTTTCCTGTACCTCATCCAACCATCTCTTCCTTGGTCTTCCGCGTCTCCTCCTTCCCTCACCGCATGCCGTCATCAGCTCCTTCTCCAAACCGTTAGATCTCATCACATGGCCGAAGTAGCTCAATTTCCTCCAAGTCGCTGTTTGCTGTAGTGTCTCATCTCTCTCTATTCCGAGCTCCTCACGCACCGATTCGTTAGTTCTCTTCTCCGTCCATGAAATCCTTAACATTTTTCTCCAAATCCACATCTCGCACGCGTTGATTTTCTTTTCCATATCCAGTGTCTTTGTCCATGTTTCGCATCCATATAGGACGACCGGGAAGATCAGTGCTCTTACCAGTCTTTTCTTTGTTTCCCTGCTCACATATTTATCTTTCCAAATATTTCCCAGACCGTTCATTGCCGTTTTTCCCATTGATACCCTCCGCCTTATTTCCATATCACATCTTCCCTCCTTCTCTAACATAGATCCCAGGAATGTGAAGCTCGATACTACCTCTATCGTTTCTCCATCCACCTCAAAGTTTTCCCATGTTGCAGTTGTCATAACTTTTGTTTTCTTTACATTGAAGTATAGTCCCGCCTTTTCGCTTTCCATCCTGACTCTTCTTATTAACTCGGCCAGGTTGTCCTTCTTACCCGCCAATAATGTCGTATCATCAGCGTACCTCGAATTATTCAGTATTTTCCCCGCTATCCTTACCCCCTCTGTTGCCTCCTCCAATCCAGCCCTCCTCATAATTCTCTCGGCATACAGATTGAACAGGAAAGGGGACAAAATGCACCCCTGCCTCACTCCTTTCCTTATTTTAAATTTCTCTGTGTCTCCATATTCAGTTCTTATAACCGCCTCTTGATCCACGTAAAGGCCTTTCAGTAGTTTAACCAGATGCTTCGGAATTCCCATCTCGATTAGTGTCCTCCACAGTAGTGTATGGTCTATGCAATCAAACGCCTTGCTGTAGTCTATAAAACACATATGCACCTCTTGCCCGTACTCCCTCTGTCTCTCCATAATCCACCTTATATTGGCGATGTGATCACGCGTTCCACGCGCCTTCCTGAATCCCGCTTGGTTGGCTGGTAATTCTCTTTCAATTGTCTTCTCCATTCTTTTGTGGATTATTTTGAGTAGTATTTTGCTCGTGTGCGATATCATCGCTATCGTTCGATAATTTCCACACTCTCTCGCGTCTCCTTTCTTGAATATTGGTATGAACACTGACCTTTTCCAATCCTCCGGCCACTCCCCAGTTCTCCAGATTTGATTGCATAGCTTTGTAATATTCCTCACCACTGCTTCATCTCCCGCTTTTACCAGTTCTATAGGTATTCCATCGTGTCCTGGCGCTTTGTTGTCCTTTAACTGTTTTATCGCCCACTCCACCTCTGCCTCCAATATCTCTGGTTCGTTTTCAACTTCCTCTATTTTGATGTTTTCCTTCACGACACGTTCGTCCTCCTTGTACAGCTCTTCCGTATACTCTCTCCACCTTGCCTTCATCTCCTCCTCGTCTCCTATTATCTTCCCATCCTTTGTCTTGAGTGATCCCATTCTAGGGCCTGCTGTCTTTGTTATTTCCTTTATCTTTGCGAACAGTTCTTTAGTTCTTCCTTTCTTCCCTTCTTCCTCCATCTCCTTGCACATTTCCTTGAGATGGTTTTCCTTATCCTCCCTTGCCTTCCTTTGGAAGGCCTTATTCAATGTTTTTACCCTATCCCTATTCCCTTCCTTTTTTGCTACTCTCCTTTCCATTGCCACCTCAATGGCCTCTTTGGATAGCCATGGTGTAATTTTCCTTGACGTTTTCTTTGGTACATGTTTCTCCGCCGCCTCCTGAATCGCAGTTTTCATCTTTGTCCATAGCTTGTTTGCATCCTCCTCTTCCGTTGTATCGTCTCTCTTTAAGATCTCAAACCTATTCATTATCTCCACCCTGTATTCTGGTGTTATGCCTTTGCAATCGAAACTGGTCAGTCTTTTGCCTCTCTTCAACTTCTTCAACTTTAGCTGTAATGTAGCCACTATTATCTCGTGGTCTGTTCCGCAATCCGTGAGTCATTAGGTATTTATAATTTATAGATAACACTGATTTACAGGTGCTTAAGATCACGGCGCGTTTCATAGATTCATTGATTCGTTACGAGGACTTACATATCGCCCCTTCAAGGCGAGAACTCCGAAGCTCTTCCGGTCCCAATACAGCTGAATCGGAATATTTTAATGTGCATAGACAGAGTCAGAGTGGACCATGGGGAATAAGCGCAGCGACAAGGGGAGCCCGTTCCAAAGCGGGGGGACTATCCACCGAGAAGTTACGATTCAGCTTGGTGGCTGTGCATGAGCACAACCTGCTGTTGAGCTTAAACAGGCTACTCGACTTTAGAAAAATTATCACTTCCTTTATCTTGTAGCTAAGTAAACTTCATGCTAGATTAAACGCCTGCAGAATGTTGTCGTTACTAATGATGTTGATCATCACCTCGTCAGATTCCCCAGTTGCAGCTGCTCAGAGGGACACTGAATCGGAAATTCACGCCAAAGCTCATGAGCAATTTTGACAGTGGAGGACTTGCTAAGGTCCATAGGCTGCGGCTTGAGGTGTATTTGAACCCTCAGCCTTCCGGCTCCAAGGGCTAGAACGTACCCCCTACACCGCATATATTGACATGCCAATTAAAGTAGGCTAGTTATCCATTATTTAATGGCTTAAGCAATAATATCGATACGAATGCCATTCAATGTCATTTTTATCTATTACAAAGTGAACACAGCTATTATAAATCATTGCACATTGAAAGATATACAAACTATTTTATAAGTAATAACTACTGGTTAACGATATTTGGTACGTTCGGGCTCAAAAATTAACCACTGGTCGAACATTTCAAATATATTAGGTCTGTTTAAACCTACTTAAGGGTGTGTGAGCAAATCGCAATATTGACCATCGTTCACAGTGGCAGTCATCTATTACAAAGTGAGAAAAATCATGAGCCTTTATACATTGAAATATATACAAACTATTTTATAAGTACTAGCTGGGGTACCCGGCGTTGCCCGGGAAATTTAGGATTCGATCCGCTCGGCCACAACCCCACCACACCCCACCCCACCACACACCGACCTCTATACCGGTACGCCACCGGAGAAATTTGGGTTTGACGAAAATTTCCACCCCATCCCACCCCCACTCCTCCACCCTCACTCCACCCCACCCCCACCTCCCACTCTATCCCTCTCCACCCCACCCCCACCCTCCACCCGAACTCCACTCCCACTCCACCCCCACCCCAATAGCGAAAAATAGAGTTTTCGACCCCCGCACCCTGGCACCCATGGTGGTAGAGATTTGCCAACCACTGATCCGGGTGGTTCTGATTGACCTCTATCTAGGAAAACAATTTCAAATCAATAGCTGAGTTTGTTTGAAAAAAATGGGGGGTTTCGCCCTCCACCCTGGCCCCCATGGTGGTAGAGAATCGCCAAACCCTCGACTTTGCGTCTCGTGCCGAGACCTACACAGTACTGAAGGTTTGGAGTGAAAAGCTCAAAAACTGTGAGCGTGCATTCTGGACAAATATACAAACATACATACAAACATAGCCACATCGTCTCTTATAGATATAGATAACTACCCGATCAAAGATATTTAGTACGTGTCCAACTCGAGATTGACCACTATTTTATTTAGCCAAAGTTTAACGTCGTCGTATGACATCAAAGGCCGTTGACGACAATTTATAACCTATAGGCCTACTGTAACAGTGCAGTAACAATGAATTCATGGCGTCCAAAATACCCCATATAACGTTGTCATAACAATATCATTGTTCGTTGTTTAACAGCAGACTTGTTAAAGTTAATAACACGTGAATACATACTACGCTATATCTTTGCAAGTTCATTTTATGCTGCATATTGCTGCAGCATTTGTCACATGCGACCAAAAATAATGTCCAAAGAATTCGTTTGATCAGTGTTCACATCAGACAGTGTCGTCTGCACAGCAGTCAATTTAACCACTCAGCTGAACATATAAATTTGTTAGAATCCGTTTTAAAGGTGTTTGAGCGCCGACTAAATGGTATTTGAAGTTTTCGATAATCTCGAGCGGCACTGTCGAATAGCAGTCTGCGAGGGGGAAGGGTGGGTCGATGCAGGGCACTAAAGGTGGACTAACATACATGTAGCTCTGGCAGATACTGGGGCAAGTCCCTCAATGCATCGCTTAACCGACGCACAGACACTCCCTATAATTATAGGGCAATCCACTGTGGAAAAGGGAGCTAATGCAATGCATCTCGCATAAAAATGTTATTATTATTGGGTTTTTGTACAGCATAACTTCAAGGCAATTTACACAGAAGCGCTTTCAGTTCAACCACGGCTAAATAGGACAGTTTTTAAGTCTGGAAGGAACATAGTGGTGTCACCTCTTAGATTTGGCATCTGGTGGCAAGCAAAATGGAGCCCATTCCAGGTTCTAGGGCCAGCCACTGCGAAAATGCGCCGCCGCAACATTATGGCAGCTTTCCTAATGAGACTTGCCATATTTTGGGATTTGACCAATAAGTCGTGCCGCAGTGCGTATTACCGGTTGCCGACAGCCAATCCGGTCGGCCTGTAGCCCATCATAGAGGACACTTCAGTAGTCAACGTCGAAACTATGAAAGAGTTGGCAAGGGTAGAGGTGTGACCAGCAGTTAGAGAGTTCGCACAACTGGTAATAACAATCATGACTCAATAATACGTGGTTTACATGTGGCGTGCGGTGGTGTGTTTGTGAGCGTGGTGCCTTGAAACCGTTGGATTGCAGGTTCGAATCCTCCTAAAGCCACCGCGCAGGGACCTTGAACAAGGAATTCACTTGCTATTACTTGTGCATGCGCTTCGGCGTGGAACTCCGATACAGTGTCCGCGCTGTAGTTGGAAACCCTCTGAGTAGTGAGCTCAGCAAATGTGAGAAATAGATATATAAAAATAAATAAAATATGCCTATAAACTATGCAGATTAACTCTTTGTCCAGAGTAACACCAAGTTTCCGAACAAAGGTTAAGAAGGTGATCCAAAGAAACTCCAATGTTGAGGTTTCCATGGCTATTTCTGCCAGCCGCTGCATGGCATGTCGCAAAGCAGATATATTGTGTCTTGGTAGTGTTTAGTCGGAAAAGATAGAGGACACCCAGGTCTTCATGGCAAAACAGATGTCTCGAACCGTAGCAGCAGCTGCAGATGCTGGCAGTGAACATGCGCCTATACTATTATGTCCTCGGCGTATACAGTATTGACTCGAGGTTGTGTTAGCCAATCAGAATGGCCCATGGTCTGCATGGAAAAGATAGACATGTTAAAGAAAGACTGCGAGAAAATGGGCTTAAACGATTCAGGAGGCCATTCACAGGGCACAACACAGTGAGAAATGGAGAGCTACCATAATAGAGCGGTTGACGCGTGTTAAGGAGCCATAAGTCATGGTCTGCAGGGTAGATTGTGTCAAGAAGGGTAGCCAGAACAGAACCCCGAGGCAAACCAAACGGGACAGGAATCCAAGATAACCCGGAAGTCCCATAAGCCGCATGCAGTGCATGAACGGTTCTGAAGATTGGTCTTAGCAACGTATGCAGTTGTAGATTATCAGTTGAGATGTTGTGTGATGCCAACACGTTAAATAAAACAGAAGCAGGTTTCACAATAATATTATTATTAGTTTCTAATAATTATGTGGTAATATATTAGTAAGTATTGGTTAGATGTCTGTTTAGACACCCTTTCAATGATGATATACAATGCTATATAAAAATAAGTCCAGGTTGTTTAATAAATAATAATAAATCTTAAAACACTTATAAAAGACTCGCTAAGACACCCTTAATCTAATACCATCTAATGTTATATAAGAAAAAGATAGCATCTTCTTATAATTAAATTACCAGACTTAGAATGGGGCATGTCCTTAATAACAACTGGTTGAAAGTGATAGGTAAAAGCACAACAGACCTGTGCTCTGAATGTCAAGTGCCAGAAACAATCCAACATACGCTGTTTGCTTGCAAGAAGAATGACATATCAGATTTACTACTTAAAAAATGTGCGGACAAAAAAGTAGAATGCACTGTTAAAAGTATATTTTCTATTCAAGATATTTATCTTGAAGCTTATAATATACTAATGACTATAACTAATGGAAAAATTATGTAAAAAGTATATATAATTATATTAAATATTATATTTAAGAAATGTATAATCTGCTAACACATTGATCACTAAATGCCTCAGGTAATTGGCCTTGAACTGAATTGGAAATGCAATTTGTCAGCGATAACTGTGGTTAGTTAGGTTATAGAGTGGAGATGTCTGTAAAGACTGTTCATAGAATATTACATAATAATTGGCTTGTGTGTAATGTGAAATGTATGTGAATTATAAATTTAGATGGTTTTGCTTCAATTTCACAAAGATAATTTTTTTTTAAAATGTTTCATAAGTTTTCTTTTATCCTTGATTTTTTTTTATTGCATTATTAAATTGATATGATTATGTTTGTGTGCGTGCATGCGTATGTGCGTGTGTATATGTGTGTGTGGGGATTGATGAAATTTTGAATAATTCTGTAATAGATGAAACAGGCATTGAATAAAATGGTCTTGATATTATTGTTTAAGCTGCTAAATGATGGCTGAGGAGTGAATACTTTGATTTTCATATTAATGTTGAATATCTTATCTGCTTGTAACTTTATTGGTGAAATATGAACATTGAAAATTGCTTGCAAATATGAGATTATGAGAAATGATACGAATTGATGTTGATCTAAATAAGTAGATGTTGTGTCATGTGAACTTTATGAAATGAGAACTCATAAGAATTGATGTTAATCAAACTAAATAGGCCTAGATTTTATGTCATGTGAACTTCATGAAATGTCTAAATTAATGATAATAATACATAAGTGTACATAATGACAATACATATGTGGGCACATGTGTACATGTGCTCATTTGTATATAAAGAATTATAGGCATATGTAATTATGGTGACATATGTGTGTGTATATATATATATATGTTTATATATATATATAAATGCATGTGGGCATAATTTTGCATATATGCTAAATAATAAATAATGATGCATGTATAAAAGAGGATCGACTACGACCATTTGGTGAACACTATCGTCATGAAAGGCGGTTAGTCAAATTCAGGAATAAAAGAAAAGAAAAGCACAAAAAAAAGAAAAAAAAAGAAAAAAAAGAAAAAAAGAAAGTACAAACAGAAACTGCTGAACAGTTAAACAAAAGTGAGCTGCAATACATCAAACTTTAAAGACGTCAACAACCTTTGTAGTTATATGATGTCGTTAAACTGTTGAATAATAATAATTCTTATAATTAACAGATTAATTTCGAGCCACTGTATGCGTGTAAGGCAATTGTCGTTGCGCCCCTTCAGATTGCTATTGAGAGGCGCCTCCGATTACAACGCGGACACTGAATCGGAGTTTCACGCCGAAGCGAACGAGCAATTGCAAGTAAAGGACTTGCTCAGTGTCCATACTTGGCGGCCTGAGGTTGACTCGAACACGCAACCTCCGACTCTAAGGCATCGAGCATACCTCGTAACACCACCGCCTCCACAAGCATTAACTATACCATTGCAAGCAAATTTATTCGCGCATGACATTTTAATATATTATTTGAGACAACGGAGAGATCCGACTTTAAACAATATTTATATTGATATCATAATTATTTTGTTTGTCGTCTGACAGCTAAACACTTTACTTCTTGTGACTATCTATTGAATATTGAACCTGTCTGGTCCAATGTTTGTGCGCTCCGCATATGACTATCAAGTCGTATGTACTGACATTGTACTCATATGTGTGTGTGTGTGTGTGTGTGTGTGTGTGTGTGTGTGTGTGTGTGTGTGTGTGTGTGTGTGGTGTGTGTGTGTGGTGTGTGTGTGTGTGTGTGTGTGCGCGTGCGTGCGTGTGTGTGTGTGTGTGTGTGTGTGTGTGTGTGTGTGTGTGTGTGTGTGTGTGTGTGTGTGTAATTGTATATGAGTATTTCTTTAAAGACATCTACAACCTATGTTTCTATTATACTATATAATTAGAATATTATTACTAGTTCGTTTGTTAGAAGTTAGAAGTTAATTAGACACCTTTAAAACCTGACTTCTTTGATTTACAAAGAATCTAGAACCGATCGGTATCTACGCGTAAACCTCGATTTTCTAATTAGTCGTTAATTATTACAAAACATTTTCTCAAATCCACGAATTTATAATAGCAAAACAAAAGATCTTGCATAAATCTGGCATGAACTTTCAGACAATAATTGTAAGGATAATACCAGATTAATCACTATGTGAATTTCATTATCAAGATTTTTATCAGCAACATACACCGTCTTTGTAACAAGGGCGTCAACATTATAACTAAATTAATTACAGCGGCGAATAATAACGATTAATTAAACAATTAATTATTAGACAGTTCATTCGATTGATTATTTAATCTGATTCCATACAGCGATAAGTTCATTTTTGGCGTAAGCAAATTCAGGTACGCTTAATTAATTCGCTTAAAATTCAACATCTTTTCATTGGTTTGGCGCTCTTTCGTTCATGTGGCCCCTGTTTATTTGCATTAGCTTTGCTGTTCCACCGATACGTCCAGCTCCGTGGCTCTCCTCGCTCTTCAAAGAAGGCTGAGCTTCTTGTCCCATAGTCGCGCACTTCGCTTATACATCGTCGCGCCTTCTCTGTCGCTAGACTTGTAATCTGCAGTGGGTTCACTGCATGTGGAACTATGCGTCTAACGCCTAGAGCCTCTGAATCCAGTGGCGGCGCCACGATTTCAGTTTTGGGGAGCTGAAGTCTCCCGGAGGAAACTTTCCATTTTCATCTGCCAAAGTTTCTGACGACCTTTTTAGTCATCCGGTTGAAAATCGTGGAAATATGCATGTAAAAACCCCGGATGGCTTTTTTAGGGGGCTTAGCCTTTTATAGGGGGGCTTAGCCCACCTCCCCTAGCCCTCTAACGCCGCCACTGTCTGAGTCCACGCTCTGCACTACTCCTAAGACTGTTCTATTTCGGAGTGGTTGGCTAGGGAGTGCTACTGAATTGGTCTTGAAGGGGTGCTATATAAAATAGAATCTTCGAAAAGATTTAAATGAATTAATATAATGGATGAGTCGAGGATGTTTTGCAGCATTGACTTCATGTGGAATGACTGAAGCTTTCTGTATAGATCAAAAGAATAAAATAGTATCCTGTATGACACATTTTAAAGAGATTTTCACCTTTTATGTTGAAGATACCTAAAAAATTGAGCTTAATTGATTAAAGCTCAGAATTTGCATATTGATCTGATTATTTTTCAATTTCCACCCTTTCTAAGATAAATCATGATGATGCTCATAGGTGACCATGACACCTTTTAAATATATTCAATCGAAGTTATATAGGCGTGACACGCCACAATGCAACACTTTGAATATCAAATAGTTTCTGTTCTAAGAAAAAGGAAAACGAGAATTAACGAAACTTTGAACGTTTAGAATGATCATAGGTCTTGTTCAGCAATATCCAACGCCTTTTTGACGAATGAGTCGATTTAATAAACAGATTAATTATGGAGGTGGATTATAACAATGAGCTAAACAATCATTAGACATTCTATTGATTGACTCAGTTTATATATTTTAGAGATTTTCAACTTCTTTATGTTAAGGATACCCAAATAAATAATCGATTTTGATCGATCAATCAAATTCAAAACTAGGCGATTGATCAATACAAGCTCCTAAGACAAATCGTCATGATACACTCAAATGATACGTCTTCTTAAGACACCTTTTTAATGCAGTTAGATGACGTTATATAAGTGTGATTCTCCACAATTTATTCAATGCACTACACAGAACCTATCACTAACGAAATGAATAACACACTAGCATTGAGAGAAAGATAGGTGCCGATATGCTCCCCGTATGGCGGACGTGCTTTGTAGGCTGCTATTAGCGCCGTGTATCGCAAGTTTTCTGTTCTGTTAGTAGATAAGATTTATGTAATCTGTGATGTGATTTCTTGATAACTGTTTCAATTGCATAATTGTACAATGTAACCGGCTGCGGTATGTCAACCGGATTGTTGAATAAACGAAAATTATCATTAATTTATGCAGCAACATCCGTTCTCTTTGTTACGCAGACAAAATAAACAAATGAATTTTTGCGGCGGATGTCAACGAGCAGTTAATCGTTACACATTTTAATTCATTGATTTCTACTCGTTCGGTTAAATTGTTTATCTTACTTCGAAATGTCCGGCGGTCCATTTTCGGACTGAACAATAATTAGGGTATCAATAAAAACGTGTAAAATTAATCGAATACGTTGGATTCATATGATAAATGGGAGGGTCGATGATGGTTTACTGTTATGTCTTCTTGTGTGATGATTGACGTTCTCTGTTGAACGAAGGAATTAATTGACTGATTTTTGTACGCTTTAACAGATTTTCATATTTTATGTAAAAACATCCAAATAATTGATTTTAACTGATTAATCAAATTAAATTTTTTTAGATTAGTCGATTCAAGCTCTAAGATATATCGTAATGACGCCTTTAAAAAGTTTAAATAGCTGGTTTTCTTTAGACACCTTTTTGATGTAGTGAACGTACTTTATGTAAGTATAATGAGCCTAAAAAGTTACATTGTAAGGTATGCCCATGTAAGCGAAATTTATTGACACCATTGCACAGTCCATGTTGGTTTTACCAGCAAAACCGTGATGCAACTAAGATAATATTATCCTGCTTTGGCTGCATCAGTATTCTGTTGGTCTACCCGGTCACTTTCGAATTTTATTTGAACCCGTTCAAGAATGTGTGTGTGTGTGTGTGTGTTTGTGTGTGTGTTTGTGTGTGTGTGTGTGTGCGTGCGTGTGTGTGTGTGTGTGTGTGTGTGTGTGTGTGTGTGTGTGTGTGTGTGTGTGTGTGTGTGTGTGTGTGTGTGTGTGTGTGTGTGTGTGTGTGTGTGTGTGTGTGTGTGTGTGTGTGTGTGTGTGTGTGTGTGTGTGTGTGTGTGTGTGTGTGTGTGTGTGTGTGTGTGTGTGTGTGTGTGTGTGTGTGTGTGTGTGTGTGTGTGTGTGTGTGTGTGTGTGTGTGTGTGTGTGTGTGTGTGTGTGTCACAATGGCGTTCGGCGGAAAAATGAGCATTGTTCATTTAGTGGTTCATTTTTTACCTTAACAGATCTTGCTTCCTTCTTCCAAAAAGCGGCTCAGACTCAAAAGCCCCTTGACCTTCAAGCACTTGAATAAATATTACCTAACTGTATCTTTCCCTGGCATCTGTCTATCGTCGCCTGAAATACACGTCTCGGTATACACAAATAATAAATTATTAACTGATAATTGCGCATTATAAGCACCATCCGAGACCGTTAACGTGTGTCTGTCACCTACAATTTTCTTATATTTTGATGCCAACGGCGAAAGCAATTCCAAAATTATTCCACACCTCTGTTAAGTTTGTAACAAGTCATATAAGTAAAATCAAAAGACCGGTTTTGCGTTCTCAGCTCTTCGATCCTTTACGTCATTAATTAAGCATTAAAAAAGACCGAGCTTATTAAATAGAAAGATCTCGATCTGAACTTTCTATGTAAATGGAAACCATATTAAAATAGGCCAATGTGAAATACTCCAACCAGTCTGTAGCCTTACTTAGTACCTTGTCCTTCGCGTGCATGTCTACACATCGGGCAACGCATCTCTTCCACTCTCCTCATCTGTCCATCGCCAGTCTCTCCGCCTCCTCCCATGTCAGCGTGTCAAACGTGGCCTATACTTAGATCATAACTATAGCATACGAGAGCAATGCAGTATTAGTAGGGTCGACCATTTGTTCAACGATTAAAATCTCGATTGCGATTAATCTTGCGATTAAACATTTTAATCAAGATCAATTTTGCCATTAATCGCAAATATTTACAATTCAGCTTTGCATTCCTCATCGTTTAGTGCTATCCATTGTTTTGCCCATTGTTGTCCATTGTTGTCCATTGTTGTCAATTGTTGTCCATTGTTGTCCATTGCTGTCCATTGTTGTCCATTGTTGTTCTCGACGCAAGAGCATCGTCAATGGAGTCGTCTTTCCCTTGAATCGTAGGTCAGCCCATGTCGATTAACATTTCTGCCGAAAAGGTTTTTCGATAATATTACAGGTGGTCGTTAGATCAAAAACATTGATGATTGTGACGATAGTAGGGTGGTGTGGGGCTACAAAGAAACCTGCGCGACTCTCAAAATGCATGTTTTGTTATTCAATACGAGACGGGATGAATGCAACGCCATGGAGTTGCAGGAACTTGTTCTTCTTGCCAGCGAGTTCGCCCAAAACACCCTAGTGAATAAAGCCCAACTTCGGCCCAAAACTTCTGGCTTTGACGTTAACTGACGCACTGCAGTGACCAGTACACTGTCTAAGCGATAAAAAATTTGCGTTAATCGTCCAAAAAACAACGCTTTAATCGTGAGTGCTAACTGCGATTAATCAACAGCCGTAATCATAGTTGAAGCAGACAATAATTATTGTCACGCGCTGTATTATGTGATCAGATAATAATAATAATACTCGTTTATTCAAATTCAATCTGACACACCGCAGAACGATTACAGGTACAAGGTTATACGAAATACGGCCAGCTTCGCACGACACGCAGGTCGGCTACAACAGGTTCGGTAACTTAACACTAATGGCCTAAGTGTTGGAACGCTCCTGATTGGCCAAGCCAGGAGTGGGAGGGGCGATCTTATTTTCAGCAGATCCCGAGTCAAACAACGCAACAGAAAGCGCCACTGGCAGCTAACAGAAAATTCAAATAATTTTTGCCCTGAGCGAGGCTTGAACCCGGATCGCGATAATGACTCTCAGTTTATCGGCCAACGTTCTCTCCACTGAGCTACGGACCCCCCAATTTTTATTTTTATCGTGCATATGGTAGATGCTACCCGAGACATTGCAATTTGTATATACGTGACCAATTGAACTCTATAATCGTCAGAGTATTATACTTGTATATTATATATTTGAGGAGGACGCTTATCATCGTTGTTACGAATGTGTCGTTAAATAAACATTATATCGCAACGACTAATATTGAATTGCACACCTCTTTTAAATGTATTGTATATTTTATAAATATTATTACTTGAACAGTTTTGCGATTCAGCAACCCACTTGTATGTAAAAAAAGACATTTCTAAGGTTTAAGGAAACAGATATGGAATAAAAATTATATAAAAATGAAATTTCTGTTAAGAGTATTTGGACGATTAATTTATATCAAAATGAAGTGTGACGGTATAATAGAATTATAAAATAATGGTTAGATTATGTAAATAGCCAGTTTTCGATTTGTTCTCGTGGATGGTTTCATAATTATGTAAGTCAAATCTGTGAATATATAACAATTATTATTTTAATGGTGCAGTTTTGCTATATTTTGATAGGTATTGCATCATTGTACAGAATTATTGTTGTCGGACTTTGTTTGCTTTGCGTATATTTGTTTTTGCTTATTATATTAGTTACTGAAGCATATGTGTAAGCAATCAACAAACGAAATTTCTCTTCTAAAATTGGTACATATGTTATGTTATATAACGTATTTTGAGGAAGATGATTTCAGTAAAATACAAATGCTGTGTATGGATAATGAGTATGTATATTACTTAATTTTTATTTTTTTATTTTGCATTCTGTGTGGTCTGATTGATGCATAAGGTGAATTGTCTTTCAATACTCTAATACAGTGGAATGAACAATGGCGTTGTTTGAGTTTTTGAATCCTATAGGTTGTTGGATGATCAGTGGCGGCGCTAGGGGGGCTGGGGGGCTAAGCCCCCCCCCCCCCTACGAGAGGCTCAGCCCTCCCTAAAAAAGGGACATGCGAAATTTTTTACAGTGAAATAATATTCACGATTTTGGGCTGACGACTAAAAAAAAAGGTCGTCAGAAATTTTGGCAGCGAAAATGGAAAATAAATTTTCATGAGATTTCGGTCGATGACTAAAAAAAAAAAAGGTCGTCAGAAATTTTGGCGGCGAAAATGGAAAATTTTCATGAAATTTTGGTCGAGGCTTCAACCCCCCCGAAACTGAAATCCTGTCGCCGCCACTGTGGAGGATCTTACACGATGCACAGGTTACTGTACTTTACAATTTCACTTCATGCCTCCTGTAGTTCATTAAATTCCCTGCAGATGTCCTTGCTTATAATATCGATCATTATCAAGTCAGATTGCCAAGTTGTAGATAGGCTTGCTCTCTGCTCAGCAAGACTTTTCACTTTGGCGCAGCTGTTACTCTCTAAGTGTTATCTTGGTAAAACATAATGAAGATGCTACAACTGACGATTGTGCATAATAATCTATATACATGCAGCTATGGTTCACGTAATTATCATCATTATTCAGTTGGTTATTTGGCCCTTTTCTTTTTGCTTTTTGTCCTAACGCTTTCCCTAAAATTGTGTTTTATTTCCGTTTTGAACCATAATAGGTTCATTTTTATTATTTTTTGGCGCTGCATCTCAAACGCTCATAAATTTAACAAACAAACTCACAAACATTTCTAATCGCTGTAAGCATTTGGTGGTCATAATATGGCTACTGTACAGTTGTTTTCCTACAATTCAGGCAAATGCTGAAAGTTTTGACCGAATTATGACACTTTTTGTTAGTGTCAACTTTTCATCGGGTACAGTGCATATATATATATATGTTCTTTTATATATATATATATATATATATATATATATATATATATATATATATAAGGTTTTTTAAGACGTCTGTACGTCTGTATGTTTTTATATAATTAGAATAGTACTAGGCCCAATCCGTTCGGTTAAATCGCTTTTTAGACACCTTTAAAACGTAATTATATTTACTTTATATAAAAATGGAATATGACTGGTATCAAGTGCTGTAATACGCCGAGCAAATTTCTGTCCAGGGTAACGGCCTCTGTTGTCATAGACCCTGGTCAAATTGGATCCATCCATCCACTGGTATCAAGTATTATGACCGGTATTATGATGTCTACCTTCCATGATGAGTCTAGTCAATTTAAAACATTTTCACAAAATCCACAAAATTAATTAATAATAGCCAAAAAGACCATGAATGGCATGAACAAATCTGACATGAACTTTGAGACGTACCGGTAAATAAAATGTAAGGACAATTCATTATAATTCAGTATAATAATTATATGATATAATATTATAATTATTAACTTCAGATTATGGATCTTGTTCAGCAACACCGGTTATCTTTATTATTAGACAATTTATTCTATTGACTTATGCCCGCCATTATTGAATTTTAGAACTTACTTCAGAATTCCGATCGGTGCACTTTTTCGGAGTAAACAAGTTGGAGAACAATTTTTAATAAGTGTAAAAATTAATCCATCACGTTGGATTAACATGATAATGGAAGAGCCAAGGGTGGTTTACTGTGTTGAATTCTTCTGGTGGAAAGATTGACGTTCTCCGTTCAACGAAGTTATTCATTGACTCATTTTATGCGTTTTTGACAGATTTAGATCGTTGTTTTCATCGACCTATGCTAAAGACACATGAATAATCGATTTTAATCTAATAATAATCAAAGTTTCAAGATTAAACCATGCAAGCTCGAAGATAAATCGTGATGACACCTTTAAATAACACGTTTTATTTCGGCACCTTTTAATGTAGTCAACCAATGTTATTTAGGTGATGATACGTAACCTTAACACAGATCATAGTATTGATATTACCGCTAATTGCCATTCTTTTGTTTCTTTTCATTAGTGATGTGGATGGATGGATCCAGATTTTACGAGGGCTTGTGACAATAGAGGCCGTTTCCGTCGAAAAAATTTGTTTGGCATAATACAGCTCTTAATTACCTAAATTCAGACCGAAAAATGACCCGCTAGGTGGGGACCTTAAAAGTGACAAAAGTATAAAGTTATAACTTTATTTTTGACGCTCTGTAAAGTGTAATTTTATCGACGCTATTGCTCAGTCCATGTATTATTGGCTTAAATGACAAAAACATGTTGTCATTATCATTCATCAGCCTCATCAGGCTAATTATTGGTTACAGCGTTCACTTTCGAATTCTAATTAGACATAATTATATATTTTTTAAATGTGTATTGGCGTTTATAATAGCTGTCGGTGGATAAATGCTTCGAATTTAAGTTGTTCATTTTTTTCAAACGATTCATTCCAACGCAGAAGCGTGTGTTGTATGTTGTGATGACTAAGAGAATTTTGAGCCTGTCTATAATAGGAGGCTGGGAACCCAGAACACCAGAGCAACAACAACAACAAACTAAGTCTAATTATGAATAGTGAATGTCCATGCATAAAAATTAACGTGCTGTTATCATCATCAGTCATCATCATCATCATCATCATACTATAGTGGAAGACGGGAGGCTGTTCGTATATGCATATATATATATATATATATATATATATATATATATATATATATATATATATATGTTTTTATGACAGCTGAAATAGAGCTATCGTTCATCTTTGTCCTCATCACGGAGTCAAGAGACCGTGTATAACTACGCGCGTGGGATGGATGTGACCAAAGACTCTAAATCATCAACAGCACTGGTTGTCATGGAGACGACAGATGTCGCTCCCGATGGACGTCATAGACGATCGTTACCATGGTTGCCAACCGGGTCTGGACTCCAAGTGACGACGCTGTCATTTATTCAACACTGCTCTACTTCCCCCTCCACCTCCTACTACTTCTCCTTCTCCTCCTCTTCCTCTTCCTCTTCCTCTTCCTCCTCCTCCTCCTCCTCCTCCTCTTCAAGGCGTAAACTATGGGGTGGAGTAACAGAGTCACGTACCTCCCCAAATAATGAGAAGTTGTGTCGCTCCACCTCTCAAACAAAAAATCCAGAGGAGAATTTCTTGAAATAACAATGATTTTCTAAACAGGGACAAAGAACTTGGATACTTCCAGAAATTCCATCTTGCGTGGAGTGATCAGGGCGGGAATTGCCGGGGTTTGTGGGGGTTCAACCTCCCCCCTAGTTTTTCTTATGAACCCCATGGTAAAGTCTTCATAGCTCATCCCATGTTCACCTAAATCAACGTCAGCAGTTTTTCTACAATTCTCACACTGGGAATGATCCCTAACATTTTGCAAAAAAACTTTCTCGACATGAATCTTTTCTGGCTCAGACTGGCTGGGTAGACTTTGGTGACTGGCGAATGTTGACCGTTGTGCTGAAGAATTCTCCCATGTTACCCTTTCCCATTCTGTCCGGGATTCTGGTGTTTTGCGCTCAATGAAGAACTTGGCTTCTCAATGCACGTCAATCAGCTGACTCGTGACTGTCATGACCAAGTTCATCAGCAGCGGGTCATCTCTCGCACCCTATATACCGCAGGATGCTGCTAACAATACACCCACGCTTTTGTCACCAGCCGCTTCGACTACTGATGCTCTATTCTGGTTGGTCTATTTCCAGTGTTGATGCCAGACTAAACACTAAACAGCGTTCTTCCCTCTGCTACTCTGCAAATTGGGGTTTCCATAATTTTGCCTCTGTCTCATCTTACATTCATGGCACCCTATGCTGGCTCCCTGTCTCCCAGAATTGATGCGCTGATTAGGCGTCGTCTCTTTGTCTATGCTCTGGGCTATCTATATGTGGGCTCTGATGTCCAGTGTCTATTGTCCCGGCTCGCAGAGCCATTCTCTTTGCCACTAGCGGGGAGCTGTTGTTTCCTCGTATTGGAACCTCAATCTGTCAGCGTCGTGCTTTCTCAATTGTAGGTCCATCTGTCTGGAATAGTTTCCCGTTGGAAATGCGCCTGTTAGGCTGTTAGCCTATACTTAGGCTTGATTCATCAGTGTTTTATAGGCTCCATAATAAATGAAACCTTTTTGTATCTCGGTGGTTGGACTGGATGCGCCTCTTGGTGGACTTCTTAATGGGGCGCTATATAAATTCTTGCAATATATGAATGGATTTGAAGTTGTACGCAGATCGTCTCTGGCCGTTGCGCCACAATAACAATAGAACCTATCGACCTTTTCCAGGTCGAGAGGTGGAGCCACGGGGATCTCCACGTGGTAAAAACATCACTCTTTATTTATTAGTATTTAATCTTAGGTTATTCCGTAGTAGTGCCTAAGTTCTTATTGCTTCTATAGTTCCTCTGGCATATTGGCTCTCATCGTGTGAGATTGGAAGATAAGTAATATAAGTATATCGTCTACATGATTGTACTTGTCTGAAGATCTTGTTTTCCCATTGATTGGATGTGTAGATCAGATTCCTGCGCCGCTGCAGTACGCATGCACTGGTAATTCTTGTCATCAGCTCCAAACCCCGTGCCGCCCCGGCAGCAACTTGGACAAGTTTCCCTCCTTCTCTATCCCTCCTCCCACTCGTCTAACTCCTCCTCATTTCCCTCCTCCTCAATTCCCTCCTCCTCATTTCCCTCCTCCTCATTTCCCTCTTCCTCCTCCTCCTCCTCCTCATTTTCCTCCTCGTTTCCCTCCTCCTCATTTCCCTCCTCCTCATTTCCGTCCTCCTCCTCAATTCCCTTCTCCTCGTTTCCCTCCTTCTCCTCATTTCCCTCCCCTCCTCATTTCCCTCCCTTCCTCATTTCCCTCCCCTCCTCATTTTCCTCCCTTCCTCATTTCCCTCCCCTCCTCATTTTCCTCCCTTCCTCATTTCCCTCCTCCTCCTCCTCCTCCACATCATCTTCCTCTCCCTTCTCTTCTTCCATTTCCTCCTTTTCCGTCTGCATCCGTCATCTCATCATTCTCCTCCCGTCTTCCACTATAAAATTATTTTCTCCTACCGTCATCTCCTGAATGATCGTCGCAACCATCTCAGTAATGCCAAGCAATATTGATGCCGCTGACAAACCAACTGACAACATTGCTTCTTTAGCTTCATGTGTGTATATATTATATTCATATTATATATTATATAGAGTGGCGCAGAAAAAGTGGGACCGCCTCGTGAAATCTTGGCAATATGGTATCAAATTAAGTTGTAGACGGTTTTTTTACTGTAGAATCAGTGGCGTAAACAAGGGGTTTCGGGGTTTAAATCTCGCCCCCATTGGCTTAGATACAAGTTTTTTTAAAGGTTATTTATCTACTTAGATCTAAATAAGAAAAACGCAAAACAATTGTTTATAGTAGGCCCTAACAATTGTTTTTTTCTTAATTTATTCCCTTTGTTACTTTATTCCCTTTTTTACTGTTATTTACTGTATTACTGTTGGGTTGGTGTCAGGAATGGCATCCGGCCAGGCCATAACCCCCATCATAAATTCCTGGCTACGCCACTGTGTAAAATTATCCTTAAATACCAACTTTTGCAGTGTTAACAAATTATGTCAAATCGCCAAATAACAGAAGATCGTATTTTCTCACTAAGAATTTGCGAATTAATTGAAAAACAATAAGAAACCAGGCGAATGATTAGCCTTCTGAGTTTACAAATAAAACTGAAGAAAACAAGTCTCAATTGACTTTGTAAAAAATTGTTGTCGGTGGTACGACAGCGCGTACAATACATGTACATGCAAATCGGGAAAAAGAAAAAATCATGTTCCAGAAAAGAGACTTGTTCCCGAACGTATACATTTGCATTTAATCTTGGTTTCGGTCAGTGTGTCTCGCATGGGAAACCAATGTGCAGTTTGTTGAACTTGGAGCGAAAGTGAGTAGTGAGTAGTGAGTATTATAATTGTGATCACGTCTTGAGTGCTTCCGGATATTCGAGTGAAATGCAATCGAACACTCCAGCAGCACGGAACTCCTTCGTACACGACAAGAAACACGATCAACTCTCTTCTTCGGCAGAAGTGTGACGCCATCAAATCAGACATGTGGCCTCCATGCATATGGCCCGGACATAGACCCGGTAGATTGTGCTCTGTTGGGAACCTTCCAATAAAAAGTCTACCGGTTGGCCTACCTTCGTCGTGAATTCGAAGAATAGACCAATTAAAACTCGCTTTTGTTGAAGAGCGCCAAAAATTCTCTCAGCGATTTAGAAACTGAAGCTTTGACTATGCTGTGGCGCAAACGTTTTGAGAAAACTGTTGAGAACCGACGAAAACATGTTGAATCTGATTGATGACATGTTGAATCTGATTGATGACATGTTAAATCTGATTGATGACTTAGCATAAATTATCATGCGGCAACAATTTCATTGTTTTTTTCTTAGAAGAAAATTTGTAAACATTAATTATATTTGAATTGCACGAGGTGTAATAGTTCCACTTTTTTAGCGTCACCGTGTGTTATGCTTGTATGAATAAATACATGAAGATACACTCATGGATGTAAGTGCACCAGGTGCGAAGCCAGAAAAATAGTAATCGTCGGTTTTCACTTCGGGGTTTCAAATGGACATTGTTGCAAAATACACAGAGTTATAGCTTTTGAAAATCAGTAAGATCAGTATCTACTTCGGATGTTGAAACCGTGTACCCTCTTCTCCCAAAAAAATACGCCCATGACTACACAACAGCATACGCGCACACACGCACACGCACGCAAAGATGCACATGTGCAATAATACAATGCCCATTATATACAGTCATGTACATGAAGGTGCTAGTCACAGACTCAGTTTATTTTTGACGTTCGTAAAGGGATTGTGAAAAATGATGAACATCGTAATAATATTATTATGTTGCAGAGCGAGACAAAGGCCCGGTTTTTTAATATTCGCCATTAACGTCGTTGCTAAAATTTATCCTAATTTAAACAATCGCCAGTTAATTGCCATTTGTACGCATGCGCACTTTGCAACCGGAAGTGCAAGTGGCAAGCGCCACAAACTACACGTGATCAATCGCTGTGTTTTACGCATGCGCGTTGAGAAGCCCGGATGTGCCGATGATAGAAGTAATTTGAGCAGCGGCAGATTTTTGGTATGCGCATGCGCGAGCGGAAGTACGAATCGTCTGCAAATTGACGCGCCGACGGCTTGTGGAAGCACGTGACCCGAAAATGACGTCGGACGATTTTTTTTATTTAGACGATTAAAAAATCACATTTATAGCTTTGGTAATATATATATATATATATATATATATATATATATTATATGATTATGTATATCATGTCTAATGATACAAGACATTGTTGCTGGTCAGAAAATGATCGCGAGAGCAGTCTCTTACGCTATATTCCTGAGGCAGCCACTAATTATCAAGTGGCAACGACTTTATTTTCCTGACATCGGCATTTAAGCTACCACCAAAAAACCGATAAAGATTACACAGAATCTACAGGAGCAGGGCTGTTTTTAAGGAATTTTTAGAACTGCACAACCTCTTCTTTTCCTTCCCATCCTCCATGGTAAATTACTTCCAATCGGAAAACAATAACCATGTTTGCTAGTTTTAACTGTACAGGAGTGCTTCTACAACTGCACAAATCCATTTAGAACTGCACATTTTGTGTACAACTGCACGTTTAAAAAAGCCCTGTAGGCTACTGTAACAGGAGCTTGCTCAAAGATAACCCGTGAGCAATTTATCCATAGGACTTTTCAGGCCATATTTCACATCTGCAAGTCCTTCACTCGCAATTGCTCAGCACTTCGGCGTGAAACTCTGATGCAGTGTCCGCTCTGTAACCGGGAGCACCTCTGAGTAGTGAGTTTGAAGAGGCGCTATAACAAATACACTTACAAACAAAGAGGCCTATAACGGCCAGAATAATGGCCGCTTGTATATTCTGAGACTGGCTTCACAATTCAAGGAATCCTGCAGTCCTGCGCCCATGGTAGGAAATGCCAGAAATTTCGAAAACTTTGAGTAGCCTTGAGAAGAGGAATTTCACGATTAGACCTAACTGCTTTCTCGTGGGAAAGGGATTTGAGAAACGTCAATTGTGATTTCACGTCGTTCCAATGTACCGAGTCAAGATTCAACTGAACATTGTAGAACTGTTGACGGATTCCGTTTGTTGCACTTGAGGAATGCAGCTCGTTTATTATTGTTGCAAGTTGATTAACTCGTGTACTCGCTGACCCGCTATTTCCTATACGTCACTGGAAATCTATTCTCATTGGTGTACACGATACCTAAGGATAAGGAGGAGGAGGATAAGGAAGAGGACCAAAAGGACAAGAAGTACGAGAAGGAGGACGAGGAGGACGGAAGGACGGGGAGGACGAGGACGTGTACAGGGACGAGGAGGACGAGGAAGAAGACGAGAAGGACGATGAGGATGAGGACGACGAGGACGAGGAGGACGATGAGGATGAGGACGAGGACGAGGAGGACGAGGACAAGGAGGACGAGGAGGACGAGGACGACGAGGAGGAGGACGGGGAGGACGAAGATGAGGACGAAGAGGACGAGGAGTACTAGGAGGAGGAGGACGACGACCAGGACGAGTAGGACGAAGATGAGGGCGAGGTGGAGGGGACGGACGGACGGGGATGACGAGGACGGGTACGAGGAGGAAGACGAGGAGGATGAGGAGGAAAGGGAGAACGCGTAGGACGAGGACGAGGACGAGGAGAATGGGAATAAAGAGAAAGTGAAGGAGGTGGTGATGGAGACAAACACTCAGGATGCAAAACAAAATCAAGAATACGTTGCCATGGTTTCATATGGCTACGCGCTACGTCGGCTTTAGTATTGACAGCTCTAAATAAGTAACAGAATGCGCTGGAACCACAATAATATATTATTGGTCACCATGGCGCTGAATCCTATATACGTTAAGAACACCATTCATCTTGGTAAGCATATTATGCCCTGAACTAATCTCCTGCGTTTCTATTATGCGTTTTCTCACAATCGTTTTATGCTGCGACGTAATCACCGAGTTTAACAATTCAGTTGCTATGGTTTCCGAGGTCCGGACGACTTCGGATTTATTATTGATTGCCTTATTTAGTACCAGAATGCACTGGAGCAACAATTGGCTGCCATTATTATAGTCCCCGGTAGTTTACGTTAAGAAAAGCAATGGCTTAATTTAGTACCAGAATGCACTGGAGCAACAATTGGCTACCATAGTCCCCGGTAGTAAACGTCCCAGATAATCCCCACGTCCTACATGTAGGACAGTTAGTTTTTTTGTATATGCAATAATACATAATGACATCTCTTAGTCATATATACTCTTTTTTACAAGGAAGATGTACTTCCTGTACTTTGTAATGTTTGTTGTTGACTTTGCTTGCGTTGTCATATCAGAGAAATAAAATTTCCATTCGAAGAAAAGTGGAATCTGAGAAATCGTCGATATGGCTAGAAAGAGGTGGGTGTGCACTATTACATGCGAAAATTATAAATATTATAAATATTTCTAAATTACCTACAGCTATTAAGGTATGCATGAAAATTATTAGTCCTTTGTTAGTCAATATTATCAGGCTTTGGCAGGGATCGTTAGTGCACCGTCCTACATGTAGGACACTGGGACTATGTACAACATATTATTTGGAAATTGTTTGTCACTTCATCGAATTTTTTTAGGGTCAGAGTTAGTTCCAGGGTTGGTATTGGGTCATTTTGAACAGGTAGGTCTGCCTAGTATGCCAATAGACAAATTTTTATGTTCTTATTGTTGTTATATTTTTGGTATATACACGTGTAGTATTGGCTTACACACTAGTAACACAATGTATTAGAAAAAAAATTCTTGTATTTTCCCAGAATGTACAAACTTCATGAAGTGATGGCCATGCTGGAGGATGATCCAGATTCTGTGCCAGCTGGTGGAGTAGACATTGTTATACAGCCACCCGATAACGCATGTGCAGAAGTAACTGATGAGGATTCAGGAGATGAGGAGACGGTAACCATAAACAACCTGCCTCCAAGTCAGTTGCGTGCCGATGCTGAGACGCAACGTCCACCAGATGACGACAGCAGTACTGACAGTGATGATGATGCTCGTCACCTAGCTGCATCCAGTCTTCCTCCAGTAAAGAAGAAGATGAAGGTCTATACATGGAGAAAAGGTGATTTAGCGCTTTCTCCGATTACAACAAGGACTTGGAACCCTAAAGATGCCATTGAACTTAGGGAATCACTAGTTGACCTCTTTCTCACCGTCTTTGATGCTGAGGTGTTCGGCATGATCGTGACTCAAAGCAACATCTATGCAGCTCGCGAGAACAAGAATCTCGATATGACTGTTGAAGAGCTGAAATGCTTCATTGGAATTCTCCTTCTCAGTGGCTATGTTGAAGTACCGAGGCGCCGTATGTACTGGCAGCAGTCCGAAGACACGCACAACTCGTTGGTCGCTGCTGCAATGATTAGGAATCGCTTCGATGAAATTATGTCATGCCTTCACCTTACTGATAATGACCATCTGGATAAGACCGACAAGTTCGCCAAGGTGCGTCCGTTGTTTGATGAACTGAACAAGGCGTTCCTAGCAAATGGTCCACATGAAGAAAATCACAGTGTCGATGAAGCAATGGTGCCTTACTTTGGGCGGCATGGCTGTAAGCAGTTTATCAGAGGTAAACCGATTCGGTATGGATTCAAGTTATGGGTTGGTGCAACGCGACTCGGTTATGTCAACTGGATGGAGCCATATAAAGGGGCTGGTACAAGGATTGATCCAAAGTACAAAGATTTGGGTCTTGGAGCAGGCCTCATACTTCAATATGCTGACGTGATCTCTTCCATTGGCGATGATCCATACCATATCTTCTTCGACAATTTCTTCACATCGATACCATTACTGGCAGAACTTTCACAACGCAAGCTGAAGGCAACAGGAACGATTCGGGAAAACAGAACTTCAAAGTGTCCTCTTCAGGACACAAAAGCTATGAAGAAGACTGAACGTGGCTCATACGACTTTCGACTAGCGAAAGATGAGAACATTGTTGTTTGCAAATGGAATGACAACAGCGTTGTGTCCATTGCCTCGAATGCATTATCTGTACGACCGACTCACAATGTTACCAGATACTCACAGAAGAAGAAAAAGAATATCAGCGTCACACAACCCCACCTTGTCCGCGTCTACAACGAAAACATGGGAGGTGTCGACCGCTGTGACCAAAATATCAGCCTGTACCGTATTTCAGTAAGAGGAAAGAAGTGGTACTTCCTCTGATATGTCACTGTATCGATTTGGCTGAGCAAAATGCCTGGCAACTCCACAAAGCTCGCAAAGGATCACTGGATCATCTCCAGTTCCGCCGTCGCGTAGTAACCGCTCTACTGAAGACCAATGCCAAATCATCAAAGGGTGCAGGTAGACCGTCACAGACTGAACATGTCGACTCCAGATATGATCGATTAGACCATCTCGTGGAGCCGCAGGAGAAACAAACAAGATGTCGACACTGTCATCAAAAGTGCACCACTCGGTGCAGCAAGTGCAACATTGGTTTGCACGTGAAGTGTTTCATTGACTATCACAAGAAATAAACCAAGTCTAGACTAATTCTAGGCAGAAGTCAAAATAGTCCTAATAATGTCATTTTATCAATGTGTGAAGAAAATAGAACTACAATATTGCTGTAAACAAAAACCTATGGTCATATTCAATTATTCATATTTGGAAAATTTCATGTGTTGTATGTTCCCAGCGTCCTATATGTAGGACGGTAGATTTCTAAGTAACCACGTATAGCAAACATGAAAATACATTTTACCCCTCTATTTTGTATTTATTTCTATCAGATAATTCACAGTAATGCCTAAAACTATGAAAAAAATACCCGTGGGAACATCTGGGTTAAGAAAAGCAATGGCTTAATTTAGTACCAGAATGCACTGGAGCAAAGATTGGCTACCACTGTAATAGTCCCGGGTAGTATAATACGTTAAAAAAGCAATGACCCAGCATTCTGGATATGCCTTGACCCAAATTCGTGCGTAGCGATTGGATGACCTGTTTTTGTCCGTTTATACCCGCAACATACGTGACATATTATCGTCATTATTGCGACTTAATGTGTCGTTTCTTTTTCTTATGCGCCTCAATGTTGACTGAACTAAAAGCTTCAGAACAATATGGCGATACAATAAACAATGGTTGGCCGTTTAAAAGGCGACTCTCGGAGGAAGTCTATGGTCTCACGATGAACGGAGATTTCAGATCAATCATCATTTAGTGAAGAAGAACTTTTTCATATACAGTGGCAAATTGCTGATATAATGCAGTCATATATTCCACATAAGTAGACTATATATATATATATATATATATTTATGTATATATAAGCTGCATAGGCTATAAGGCTTGCTATCGCTATCAAAGGTTTTTTATATGGATATGCATGTAATATACTCAGACGTTTTGAAAGTTTTGCATATAATTTATTAATATCATATGCATAATTTTGTATATATTAACATTTGCGAATATACAGGGTGGCTCAATAAAAAAAAGTTCCACCATTAAAACTGCAATTTCCCGCCAAACAATTGAGATATTTCTTTGAAAATAGCATACATTATAGCTTGAAGCTGTATTGCATTAATACGGTGAGACATTTTCTATTGAGCCACCATGTACATGTACAAGCATAATTATATGGATCTAATAATAATTATTATGTACATATGCCTATATTTATCTCATACCCTGTTTGCATATCGTGTTTTGTTCTTAGTGACTTCAGTAATATTTAGCTATTGAAGCAGACAGCGCCATTATCCATTGTGCTTTAGCCAAGCGTTTAGAAGCGCTTGCTATAGATTTCCACGCACACAAGACACACATCCATGCTTGCAATCACACATCCTTCCATTCACACATACACTTACGTACATGTACAATGTACATGTGTACGCATTATAACATTGATCGACATAAACAATTAAACATTATGTAAGCTAAAAAACGAGTCTCTAAAATCAGGCCAAACTGGCATTATTTAAATCAAACATCCCTGCATCAGATAGCCTCTTATATTATTATAGCGCCCTCGTTTCTCATTGTTACTGTTTAACGGCATTGTGTCGTGTCAACGATGATTAGTGTCTCCCTCCTCCTTTCTACACTCTTGGGACTGGCACTGTCAAGGTGCGAGCAGTGACGGAGTTACCTTCACCCAAATACCTCTGAGTGTTCTATAAATGGAGTCCCTCCCTCCCTCCGTTGTCTCGCTTTCTGTGTCCTTCTGTTCATCCGTCCTCTTTATCTCACCAGAAGAGCTCTCCTCCTCCTTCTCCTCCTTCTCCTCTTCTTCATCATCCTCCTCCTTCTCATCCTTCTCCTTCTCCCCCTCCTCCTCCGCTAAAGAGCATAAATCACCAAGGCTAAATCACTAAGGCGACGGTCGTTTCGACGTCTCTGCATAAAGTCACCCGACGGACCGCTATATAAATCTCTTCGACAAAACAATACACTGTAGACAATTATAGCCTGTGCTCCTCGTCCTCCTCCTCACTCTCTTTCTTCTCCTCCTCTTCCTCTTCCTCTCCTCCTTCCATCCCTTCTCCTTCCTCTTCCTCCTTTTCCTCTTCCTCCTCCTCCTCCTCCTCCTCCTCCTCTTCCCTTCCTCTTTCTTTTTCCTCTTCCTCTTTCTCCTCCTTCTCTTCCACTTACTCTTCCTTCTGAAGTTCTGCTCCTTCTCTCCTCCTCATTCACTTCGTCTCACTTCTGTTTCTCTTCCCTCTCGTTCTGTTCTGCAATCATAATTCTGTCAATGTCAAATGGCACCAGCCTTTGTGTCAGTGTGTGCATGCCAGAGCTCATAATGTGCTTACTCGTGTGTCTATGTCCCTCCCTTCATCCATGCTTCATCCATCATGCATGCAAACACACCTCCATCCTCCATCCTCCTCCTCCGTTCTTCCTTCCATCCTTCCCTCCCTACCTTTCTTACTCCCCCATCCGTTCATCCGTCCATTCCTCCATTCATTATGCTGTATAATCGCCTTCCCTTCTGCTGTAATAATATGCCAAACAAATTTTTGTCGATAGAAACTGCCTCTGTTGTCATAGGCCCTCGTCAAATCTGGATCCATCCATCCATCTCTCTATTCATTCATCCATCCATGCATACATGTATACTATACAATACATGTATACTGTATTCGTATTACCACCTCTCCATTTTTAAAGACAACCCTGCTTCCCTCTCGCGCTTCCCTCCTCCCTCTTTCCACCCTCTATCCATCCATCCACTGTGTATCATGGCCTGTATGTTTCTGGCTGGGCAAACAAATCCCTGCATGAAGATACACAATGAGTTCTATTTTCGCTGCGTTACTTGGTCCACAAACGCCACCAGTCATCATCCAACCGATTGTGTCTGTCACTACGAGACTCGTGGTCGACGACACATGAAAGGCTATAATAGTATACAGTGAGGGTAGACTGGGTTTACGGAGAAGACCGGAGAAAGCCGAATTGCTCCGAAGTTATATATGGAACGAACCAGAGTCCAGATTTGACGAGGTCATATAATCAGTCCATTCATCCATTCATCCAATTATCCATTCATCCAATTATCCATTCATCCAATTATCCATTCATCCAATTATCCATTCATCCAATTATCCATTCATCCAATTATCCATTCATCCAATTATCCATTCATCCAATTATCCATTCATCCAATTATCCATTCATCCAATTATCCATTCATCCAATTATCCATTCATCCAATTATCCGTTCATCCAATTATCCATTCATCCAGTTGTCCGTTCATCCAATTATCCATTCATCCAATTATCCATTCATCCAATTATCCATTCATCCAATTATCCATTCATCCAATTATCCATTCATCCAATTATCCATTCATCCAATTATCCGTTCATCCAATTATCCATTCATCCAGTTGTCCGTTCATCCAATTATCAATTCATTCAATTATCTATTCATCCGTCCGTCCATCATTCATCCACCCATCCGTCTTTCTTTCCTTCCATCCATCCATTCATCCAATCATCTATTCATCCGTCCATTCATATCTTTTCCCTGTCTTCATCTTCCTTTCTTGTCATTATGGACTCTTATAATCTCATAATCGATTTTTTTTTATTAAAATCTTTTTATTTTCAATTTCTTTGTTAATATCGACTTCTACATTGCATTTTTGAAAGACTTTTGTCATTGTCGACGTCTTTGTTATTATCTTTTAACCAACATCAATCCATCATCGTCCATCTCTCTATCTCTCTCTCTATCTCTCTCTCTATCTCTCTCTCTATCTCTCTCTCTCTCTCTCTCTCTCTCTCTCTCTCTCTCTCTCTCTCTCTCTCTCTCTCTCTCTCTCTCTCTCTCTCTCCCCTCTCTGTCTCTGTCTCTGTCTCTGTCTGTCTGCCAATTTGTCTGTCTCTCTCTCCCTCTTTCTCTCTCTGCTTTCGATTGTCAATATGCAGAGGGTGAGAGTGAGTAGGAGACAGAGGGAAAAGCATATATCACGTGTTTATTCATTCGGACATTTATTTATATATGTATAGTGCGAAGGTATAGGGGGCCATTAGGGACCAAATTTTGCTCTTGTTGACCCAGGGTCCATGCAAGACCTCCAGAACGCTGAGCTGTACATGTATGTTCAGCCGAATGTCTGTCACGTAGGTCTACGTGGCAGACATTGTACTTAAACAAGTGAATGAGAATCCCTTCACAACAGTTCAATGGATGGATCCGATTTGACCAGGTTCTATGACAACAGAGGTCGTTGCCCTGGACAGAAATTTGCTCGGCGTATTACAGCACTTAAGAGCAGTAATGACTATCGAGTCTCGACTATCACTTATTTGGAACTATCACAACGACATTTCTGAGTTTATAACATTTAGCTGCATGAACTGGCGGTCATGCGCTATTATGCTTTTCTTTTTGTTTTGCATGATTACTGGGTGGCCAGATCAGCGGATTTGTCCATCTTTTTAGGGGGGCTTAGCCCCTAGCCTCCCCTGGCGCCGCTCCTGACCATAATACTATTCTACACCAACATTACTATTCTCATATTGAGCCTTTCACTTGGACACCATTATTACTCTAGTGAAGAAGAAGGGGGGTACGGTAATCTTTTCTAATGACGAGGCGTCGTTAAACAACAACAAAAGCCAACCAACTGCTTGTCGGAACTCAAGCACTATAATTATACCCAACCCTTCGAAGTGCAAATCCTACGTCACCGGAAAGGAGAACGGCAACGCTCATTTTCTTCATGATTTCTATTAATTACTTTGCACGTAATCATTTTGTACGATTCCAACCTATGACGGGGTTCCAAATCAATGTAGGTAGCCTATAATTGCTTAGCTGCTTCTTATGTTTGGGGCGTTTCCGTTAAATTTCGATTTCAAATTATTTTAGCATTTCGAGTTTATCTTTCAATGCAATTCATCTTAGGGGACCCGGTAGAGTAATGGATGACACGCTGGCGTAGAGAGCAGGAGGTTGCGAGTTCGAGCAACACCCCCGTTGGGCGGAAATGCTTTGCAGGCTGCTATTAACACCGCGCATTGCAAACTGCCTGTTCTGTTAGTAGCTAAGTTTGATGTTAATTAAGATTACTGCATAACTTGTACATATAAAGCGCAGTGCGTTTGCAGGCCTTAAAATTAAAGAAAATTTATTATTATTATTATTATTATTATTATTATTAATATTATTATTATTATTAATGATATTATTATTATTATTATTATTATTATTATTATTATTATTATTATTATTATTATTATTATTATTATTATTATTATTGTTATTATTATTATTATATCGCTAAAAGCTGCAACTAACTCTTCAATATTTAGATACCTGTTTAACGCTTTTTTTACCAACGTAATATATTGAAGCTGATCCAATGACGTCAAGTTAAGTACAGAGGATTACTCATAATGCTAACTGCCTAACACTGACAAATCGATTATTATGGTAGAGCCAGTCCTAAACAATGTGAAGTAGGTGATGACGCCTGCAATGGCCGATGATAGCTGCTATTATAAAGTGTCGCTAACCATCAGCTAACCAATTACTAAGTGCTCAAAGTTGCGATCGTACATAAAGTACCACTCTTGAAAACACCCTTTTTAATGGCTCACGCGCTGTTATATAAGTCGTCTTACACTGAAAATTGAAACTCACAGTCGTGGCCATGTAAATAATTATTAGAAAGAATCACAAAATAATCATTGTACTTAAACACGTGAATGAGAAACCCTTCACAACAGTCTAATATTTAATAGGAACTATCAATACGGCATTTCTGAGTTCATAACAGTTAGCTGCATGAGCTGGCGGTCATGCGCTATTATGCTTTAATGTTTATTTTGCATGATTACTGGGTTTCCCCCGATTCGCGTGGATTTTTTCCATCCCATCACTTTTTGGTTTCCGATCATGGATGACCAAAATAATTAATGTTCAAATTCGTATTTGAATTATGCTGTTGGTTCAGGAAATAATTAGCGCTGTTATACCTACAGTGTACAAAACCACTAACATTCACTGCTTGACTGCAATAGGTAGACCTATTGCAACTACTAGTATTACTATAAATAGGGTTCATATTGCAACATTATGCTCCAAATAATTACTTATAAATGCTTTTCGGCAATTGTTTTGTTCAAGACATTTTCGATGCAAAAGCCAGAACTCTTCAACCATTAATACACCTTTCGCACAATCAACCTAATATAGCAATCATTAGCTATATTATAAGGGTGTGTAAAAAGCACTCTTTGTATAATTCTCTTAGCGACATCCTGTGGCTGGGTGGAGGGGCGACAAACAAAAATTTCCTGGGCAACGCCGGTTACTCAAAATTTCTAGTAGCTAGACAGAGAGCTACCAGGGCCACCCGCCATCTCGCCCTGCAGGGCGAAAGATCAAAATTTCACGAGCAACGCCGCGTGACCCGGCCAGCTGTAGACCTATATATATATATATATATATATATATATATATATATGTATATATATATATATATATATATATATATTGTGTGTGTGTCTGTGTGTCTGCGCGTGTGCGTGCGTGCGTGCGTGCGTGCGCGTGTGTGCGTGTTTTGCAGGGTTGCAAGACTGTTTGTGGGTGTGCCGTGTATATATATATACATATACATATATGTTCAGATGATAGACTTTCGTTTGAAAATTCTCCCATGACATACTGTATAATCATATAATTATATAATTAAATAATATTGTTATTCTGTGGATGAGGAAGGACAAACGATCCATCCATTGATTCCATTCGCATCCGTATCCGGTATCGCTGCCGCCGCCGCCGCAATCATTTCGAATGCATGATATTTTTAGACGTCGACGATGGGAGCCAGTGCATCGCCCCTTGCGGCTAATCGAGGTCCCGTTGACTCAATCTCTTACTACTACGCATAATATTACACGGAATCAGGTTTCGATAAACGATGCCTGGGTCGAGCAGGCACCACGGTTGCCAGGATGTTGAGTTTAGACATTTCTGTCTCTATGCGTCAAACCACAGCCTTTCAATTGCAAAGAAAGCAGTTCCTCGTCGTAAATTGCAGCCTCAAATCATCCGATGCACTACCGTCAAGGATCGTTGATACGTAGGACCGGAAACTCTTTTATAATTATGAGCTTTGTGCAAGTTTTTGGACGATTATCGGAGTTCCGGAAAATTTCACATCTTGTTTACGAAATAAAAGCATTAAGTAAGTTGCACCTATGATTGCAGATCAACGAATAATTATGTTTGCAGATTTTAAAAATGTCTTTGGAGATTCATAGCATTTATTTAGCATTGGAAATGGTATTTGAAAAGGGGCGATATAATTTATCGTTGAGAATGAAATGATGACCACAAAATGTTCGCAAGTAACCGGTTCGGTAATGCATAGTTCATGCGCTACCGTCAAGGACTCTCCATTACAGGAATGGTTAATCATGAAAATTTTGTGTACATCTACAGGGTGCGCAAAAAAGGAAACCCCTAGGTTTTTTGCCAATATCTTGACCAAAAGTAAGAATTTCCAAATGAAATTTTGCAGGCTTATACATGTAGACAATTTATGTTTACACATCATGGCCAGATTTCATCAAAATATTTGAAACAGAACAAAAGTTATACCACTTTTAGTGAGGTCACCCACCGTTTTTTGACGATTCAAAAACGCAACGCAACAAAAAGTAATTAAAAACCGATCTAATTATTCTGGCCAATATCTTGGCCAAAAGTAGGAATATCGAAATGAAATTATACAGGCTTAAAGACAATTCATATCTGCACATGGTGGTCAGATTCCATCAAAATATTTCAAACAGAACAAAAGCTATACCACTTTTAGGGAGGTCACCCACCGTTTTTTGACGATTCGTAAACGAAATGCAACAAAAAAGTAACAAAACACGAATTTTTTCTCATCTCAAATAATTGTTATCAGCCTTGATATAGCCAGATGATCATTATTATTTCTATTTAAAAAAGGAACAGGGTACCAGCGTAGCCTGCGCGTCACTGAGAAGTCACTTAGCAAGATGGCAATCAAATTGGTAAATAAGGAATCAGGTCCATCAAGAACTTTTGCAAAAAGACTCAAATAAAGTTTTGGCACTGGGGGTGGGCACACTGAACACAAGTTGTGAAGCACTGCCAAGTTCATTTTGCAACAGTTATTTGAGATGAGACTTAATAAAATCGTATTTTTGTTACTTTTTACTTCACAAACCTAATAATTATTCGTGAACCTGTCTTCACATAATGATTGTAATTAATTGAGTAGCTTACTTTGACATTGCAACAAAGATGTGACATTTCCGGAGCCCAATAATTATCCTTCAAAACTAGGGACGCAACTTCGTTCACCGAGTCCCGATTTCGTTTGTACAATTATTATGGTCCTGACTCTATCCCTGTTAGGCTGTTACCAAAGACTTATTTAAACAGCGATCATTAACAGCGGTGGATGGATGGATCCGATTTGACCAGGGTCTATGACAACAGAGGCCGTTACCCTGGACAGAAATTTGCTCGGCGTATTACAGCACTTAAGAGCGAGGTACTGAACCAGTATATTAACAGCGGTTGTAAGCAATGTTATATTATAACAAACGATAGGCATATTCTAAGGGTGTGTAAAAAGCACTCCTTTTAAAAAGCACTCCTTATATAATTCTCTTAGCGACATCCTGTGGCTGAGTGGATGAGCGACAAAAAAATTTCCTGGGCGACGCCGGTTACTCAAAAATTCTAGCTCGACAGAGGGCCACCAGGAGCAATTCGCCCTCTCACCCTGCAGGGCGAAAAATTAAAATTTCTCGTGCAACGCCGCATGCCCCGGCCAGCTATAGTATAAATGTATATAGGGTGGGCAAAAAAGACCCTCCTAGGTTTTTTGCCAATATCTTAACCAAAAGTAAGAACTTCGAAATGAAATTTGGCAGGCTAATAGACAATTCAAATTTACACATGATTGTCATAATTCATCAAAATATTTCAAGTAGAACAAAAGTTATACCACTTTTAGTGAGGCCATCAACCGTTTTTTTTTTGACGATTCAAAAACGTAACGCAATAAAAAGTAACAAAAACGTCGCATTGGAAAAGCATCCTCACCCGAAAAACATATAGCTATATATATATATATGTATATATATGAACAGTTCATTATAATAATTATTATTATTGTCTGTTGTTATTATCAGAATCATTCCTTAATGTAATTTATCATTATCATAATTGTTATAATTACCATTATTATTTTTCACGAGGTAGAAATAATCCCTCATACTCTCAGAAACCATCCGAAAGTTGATTTTACACTGGGGTTAACGGTGATATATAGTAATGTCAATAATAATATTATGGTGAACACTGCGATGCTGGTAATATTATATGAGCAAATGCAGTAATGTAATCTCTCTGCGTCACACATATAAAACTCATCAATTCATTCATCAAACCAGCCATCCGATATTTTAGATTTCAAGATAAAAACGATGACAAACTGATGTCGCCGTGTAGACGTCATATTATTGCATCCAATTATACTCAAGACAGGAAGCCAATGAATTTCGATTCGACAGTTTCATCAACCAAGGAATTTGCCAATCAATCAACTACAGTCAGGCATTCAACTACAGTCATCTGAAACATGCGTTTGCGTGTATGTACGTACAGTATGCATTTATGTATTCATTATAGTTATGCATGCATGTAATATGTATGCGCTTCAACACATGTACCAGGTATACATGCATGAAAGCATTTAGCCATTAAATTTGTTATGTAGGCTACGTGCCATCAATGTATTCGTGGATATAATTATGTAACAGAGGATGCATGTAGTTTGGTCCAAATGTCTTCATGCAGTATATGTATTCATACCTTATAAGTGGGAGAGCATGTATGTATGTATGTATGTATGTATGTATGTATGTATGTATGTATGTATGTATGTATGTATGTATGTATGTATGTATGTATGTATGTATGTATGTATGTATGTATGTATGTATGTATGTATGTATGTATGTATGTATGTATGTATGTATGTATGTATGTATGTATGTATGTATGTATGTATGTATGTATGTATGTATGTATGTATGTATGTATGTATGTATGTATGTATGTATGTATGTATGTATGTATGTATGTATGTATGTATGTATGTATGTATGTATGTATGTATGTATGTATGTATGTATGTATGTATGTATGTATGTATGTATGTATGTATGTATGTATGTATGTATGTATGTATGTATGTATGTATGTATGTATGTATGTATGTATGTATGTATGTATGTATGTATGTATGTATGTATGTATGTATGTATGTATGTATGTATGTATGTATGTATGTATGTATGTATGTATGTATGTATGTATGTATGTATGTATGTATGTATGTATGTATGTATGTATGTATGTATGTATGTATGTATGTATGTATGTACATGTATGTATGTATGTATGTATGTGTTTATTTATGTGTGTACGTGCATAATTACTGTATGTATGCGTGTATGTATTGTATGAGTGGCCAAGTGTGAATGCGTGCACGACTCTACTTGTGTATGTATGGCTGCTTATTTGTCTGTGTTTACGTATGCATGTGACGCATGTTTGCACGTTTGTATCTACGCGCTTGGTTAAGTGTACGCACGCACCTACATGTGAATAGTTACATCTATAAATAGGAGTGTTAGCTAGCGTTCATTACTATGTTCGTGTTCATGTTCGTGTTCGTGTTGTCGGTTCATACGAGAAGAAACTCTGCTGCAATGGAGATGTGGTCGGATGGGAAGCTGGTGTTAGGCAGAGCCACCTCTTCCGTCACAACAGCCACCGACGGCGTCTCGAGAACTCGGACTGGTTCCAACTTCCGGTACCAGATGTAGTCCAGACAGAAGGACCTCACGATACCATCCGCATGTGCGCCATCGCAGTTGGTTACGATCGGCTCTCGACCCTGGAAATGAAATGCTTTATAATATAATACCAAAAAAACAATACAATTCTGTAGAAATCAATACAATAGATTATTATACAACACAATACAAAATTAATGCAATATGGTACAATACAATTGAAGACAAGACAATACAATAAAAATACAACATAGCATTGTAAAAAGCAATGCTAACCAAAGCAGAACAATACCAATACAATACAATACCAATACACTGCAATACAATACAGACAGCGCAATACAATAAAGTTCTAAGTATAGCCCAATACGCTACAGATTTGCACAAACTGAATGATTGACTGACTGACTGAATAACACAATGGTCGACTGATAGAGAAATAAAGAATGACAGACAAAATCCATAAACTTAATCAATTAATTAATTATTGATTAATTAATTAATTAATTTATCAATTAGTTAATTAATTAATTAACCAAAGTATTCGCATACATCTACATGACTGTGTTATCTTGCTGGTACGTTTTTTTCTCCACCAATTAAAGGCAAGTATCATCCTCCTCCGACGTTGGTTTAGTGACTCTTGGGCCTCATGGCAAAAAATGGAACTTTCAACGGATATGTTTATATTATTTTCAGCTATACAGATACAGATATTCGCTGACCAGAACGGATACGTAGGCACTTTCGAGATGGATAGGCAGCTGGAAGATGTCTGGAATGGCGTCGGTGATAACGGAGAAATTCTGCCGGTCTACCTGTCAACAAAGCGTTTAAGTTTAAGTGGGGGGGGGGATAATGTCGGTTAAACTTAAAGCTCCAACAGCATGAGGCCAAAGAGGAACAAGCCTTGGATGTCACTTTCTCTCTCTGCTGTCCTTTCTTCTCAGAAGCGCTGTCTTTGTGTAATGTGTAGTCCTGTGTCCGTATTGCCCAGCGTTAATTCATTCGTTCATTCACTCAAGCATTAATTCATTCGTTCATTCATCCGATCAATCAATCGTTTCTTTATTCATTCAATCATGCATATCCAGGGCCGTCTTATGGTCATTGTAGGCCCTAGGCACTTTTGCATATGAATCTATTCGTAGGCCCCAAGGGCCTATCCAACTCAACTCTATATTAATTCAAATTGCAACACATTCAGTGGCGGCGCCAGGATTTCAGATTTGGGGGGGCTGAAGCCCCAAGCCTTCCTCCCACCCAGAGACGCAACTAGAACATTTTCTTCCCAGGGCGGACATATTGCAATCGCGCCAATATGTAGTTGGAGATTGAGTGGGTTAATTGCTGAGGTTTTTGATTTTTGGTGTATCCGGCAGCAATCAAAGATGGATGGATGGATCCGATTTGACCAGGGTCTATGACAACAGAGGCCGTTACCCTGGACAGAAATTTTCTCGGCGTACTACAGCACTTTTGAGCAAGTTACTTGACCAGTTTAAAAAAAAATTAATCCTAGATTAAGTTCCGAATTAACATAAACAAAGGTGTCCAACTAAGATAGCAAAAGAGATTGGGAGGTCATCAAACGCGTCCGAGTAAAGTCTATGCCGTGACCGCGCTGTACCATACCCCGAGTTGGAGACCGAGCTGAGCAAAGGCGATACAGTATATACAGTGCGTGTGCACACAGCAGCCCGAGAAGCTATGTGGTGCAGACAGTGAGGTAATGAAAGTCCCTATTGTCTTTGACATACCGATATGCAAGCACTCAAAAACCACGTTGACTAGAGTTCCAAGTTATCACAATAAGAGGTGTCCAACAACGCATTAATATACAAAAATTCCACAATAAAATGGTGTGCAATTCAGCATTATCGTATAAAAAGTCGACCATGGACACGGACTCGAATTCCAAGTTATGACAATAATGGTGTCCAACACAGTATTATTACTCAGAAATGGTCTAAGACAGCAGCGGCCGTTACCCTAAACATTCAATTAAAATAATTACAAATAAAAATAAATCACAATAAAGGTGTCCAACAGCGCATTAATATTCAGAAATTCCACAATACAATGGTGTGCTATTCAGTATTATTGTATACAAAGTCAACTATGGACACAGACTCGAGATCCAAGTTGTCACAATAAAGGTGTCCAACACAGAATTAATATTTAGAAATTTTACTATAAAATGGCATGCAATTCAGTATTATCGTACAAAAGTCGACCATGGACACGAACTCGAGTTACAAGTTATCACAACAAATTAAGGTGTCCAACACATTATTAATATTTAGAAATTTTACAATAAAATGGTGTGCAATTCAGTATTATCGTATAAAAAGTCAACCATAGACACAGACTCGAGATCCCACTTGTCACAATAAAAGGTGTCCAACACACAATTAATATTCAGAAATTTTACAATAAAATGGTGTGCAATTCAGTAGTATCGTATAAAAAGTCGACCATGGACACGAACTCGAGTTCCAAGTAATCACAATAAATTAAGGTGTCTAACACATATTAATATTCAGAAACTTTTCGATAAAATGGTGTGCAATTCAGTATAATCGTATAAAAAGTCGACCATGGACACGAACTCGAGTTCCAAGTTATCACAATAAATTAAGGTGTCTAACCCATAATTAATATTCTGAAACTCTACAATAAAATGGTGTGCAATTCAGTTCTATCGTTTAAAACGTCGACCATGGACACGGACTCCAGTTCCAAGTTATCACAATAAAGGTGTCCAACACAGTATTATTATTCAGAAAGGGTCTATGACAACAGAGGCCTTTACCCTGGACATTCAATTAAAGTAATCACAAATAAAAAAAAATCACAATAAAGGTTCCAACAGCGCATTAATATTCAGAAATTCCACAATACAATGGTGTGCAATTCAGTACTATAGTATAAAATGAATGAATGAATGAATGAATGAATGAATGAAAAAGTCAACCATGGACACAGACTCGAGTTCCAAGTTATCACAATAAAGGTGTCCAACACAGTATTGTTAGTCAGAAATTGTCTATGACAACAGAGGCCGTTACCCTGGTCATTCAAATAAATAATCACAAATAAAAATAAATCACAATAAAGGTGTCCAACAGAATTCACAGGACACTATTATAACTATTATCTGCCTGCATATTACTAATGACAGAAAACATTTTAAGTTTCCTTAAAATGAAAATATGCATGCTTAGATATTTGCACACAATTATTTTATAAATATATATATTTATATATATATATAAATATAATTATCCGAACACAAATGTTTCACATGTATATGCTAGTAACACTAGGACTTCTTAGTTGACCATTATGTCAAACGTAGGCCTACATTCCCAGACAGTGGTGGTATACACAGCAAGAATATAATAATTATTATACCGAAAATAACAAGAGCGCACACCTTTGAGGTGTGTTAGAGAAACATGATGCAAATCTGACAACTACATTGTTGTGTCAAAGGATTATCTGGATAAAACGCAATCTTCTGGATAACCAGCAGTCTGTAATATTATTTTCATGCATGATGTGCGGTACAGATGCAACACTACTATGGGAGACTTAAAAATTTTTACATACTGCAGAGCTGTAAGTGTACTCTAAATAGTTCAGCTCACTTTTGGTAGGGCTGACAGCTTCCATTCCATAAAGAAGAAACGGTTTACAGTACTGTATGCAGCTACTAAATGCAAAAAAACCGGTTCACTAAATTTGTAGCATTTGCTATGCAACGAATTAAATGATATATATAACTCAATATATATATATATATATTATATATATATATAATTTTGTATATATAGTTGATTTCGATGCCATTGACCATTGTCTAGCTTTCTTATTACGAAATAAGCCGTAATGGATATTTTCTCCTTTTTGCTTTGGGGGCCGAGTCGCATTTAGAGGCTATAACCTCTAGCCCTCTGACGACGCCACTGGCGCAAGCATCTACGCTATGATTATATAGTTGATTGCAGGAGGGAGAAAAATTCTAAACAATCTTTTGTGACGATGATAAAATTGTTGTGAAATTTGCGAAAAATCAAGAGAAAATACAACATTGCACCACTTTTTGAAGAACGGCATTTTCGATATGGATGGATGGATCCGATTTGACCAGGGTTTATGACAACAGACGCCGTTACCCTGGACAGAAATTTGCTCGGCATATTACAGCACTTAAGAGCAAGGTACTAGACCAGTTTTTTTTTTTTTTTTTTCGATATTTCTATACGTCTAATACTTATAAAACGGTTTCAATCTGAAACGAGGTGTCTAAGTGCCATGTTGTTTCTTCGACAATTTCGACAACCCTGTACGGTTGTATGGTCAAAATGCAAAGGTGCAAACTTGTCACCCGTTTTCATAGTCGCTAACTTCATTCTCAAAGTAGATTTCGATGACATTGATCATTGTCTAGTTTTCTTATTACGAAAGCCGTTATAGACATTTTCCGCATTTTCCTTTGGGGGGGCTGAGCCGCATTCAGGGGGGGCTTAGCCCCCTCCAGCCCCCCCCTGGCGCCGCCACTGAACACATTTACATTATTTCTTAAAATTATGCTGAACCATGTTTTATATTTCCGGTTTCCGATTTTCGACTTTCGGTTAGCGGCGTTTCGGTCTAAATTCTAATGAAAAATCGCCATCGCTTTTTAAATTTAAATTTGTTAAATTATTAATACAAATTTCTAAAAAAATCTTGTCTGAGGAAGAGGAAACGCGAGTCTGGATTTGAGAAACCAATAAATCTGTAGCTGAAATGATTAGGTCACAAATAGCTGACAAACTGGTCTCCAGTTTTCCAAATGTCAAGACTATTGCTTTTCGAATTTATCTTTTTATTTTTGGAACAAGTTGTGAAGGTGAACGTTCTTTTTCGAAACGGAAAATTATGAAAAATTACCTTCGGTCAACGATGAGACGGGCACGATTATCCTCCCTTGCATTACTTTCAATTGAAAACGACTTAATGCGAGAAATGACATTTGAAGACGTTATAAGCGATTTCGCGAATGCAAAGAGCCGCAAAGTTAACATAAGCTTAATAGGCTATAGCTTAGCCAATGTTACTGTTTCATTAGCTAGCTCTAGCCTTAAAAAGTTAGCTCGTTAAAATTAAATTTGCAAGTTTTCGTTTTCTGTTTGTTTTTTCCGGTCCTTGACCAATCACTGCATTTATTTTTTAATATATTTTTTTCAGGATTTCGTAGGCCCCTGTAAAGTTCGTAGGCCCTAGGCACAGTGCCTACTGTGCCTATTGGATAAGACGGCCCTGTGAATATCGAACAGTGGGGCGCGGTGGTGTAGTTGGCATGTTCGTCGCTTTGCAGCCGAAGGGTTGCAGATACGAATCCACCACAAGTCGCCGCCAAAGGACCTTGGGCAAGTCCTTCACTCGCAATTGATCAGCGCTTCGGCGTGAAACTCCAAAGCAGTGTCCGCACTGTAGTCAAGAGCGCCTCTGTATAGAGAGCTTGAAGGGGCGCTATAACAAGTGCACATACAAACAAGTTATACAGTTCCTCAATCAGAAAACTAATCAGAGGTGCTATGTTTAGCATGACATAATTGAGCTGATTTAAAAAAACACACCCATTCGACACCACTTTTAAAGTATTTCATATAATGCCGTATGGTTTTCGAAACGATCGACAACGAATGTGACCATTTCAACGGAATATCTTTCGTGAAGACATTCATATAATATTATTATGTGTTGCATAGATTGTTCGTAACCTCTGACCTCGTCCACGTGACTGTATTCGTGGCTGAACTTCTCGAAGGTCTTTCTCGACAGGCGACCCTTGCTGAGAAGGCGGTAGGCGGGGAAGGACGGGGGACTGTTGAGGTCACCGCAGAAGACAAGAGAAGAGGTCACGGGGTCAACAAAGTCAACGAGCTCACGAAACGCCACAGCCACCTGTCGACAAAATCAGACAACAATCGCAATAGCATATTTTATATTATATATATATATAAATCTGGGCCTCAGCTTATTCATGAGCGACGAACGGGGTTGTTCTGGGAGGGCTGTGCATAGAATTGCAAACGGAAATGTAGTCGTGAGTTTGTACAGCGCCAAGCGCTTGCAAGGAGATTTCAATGGATTGTGGGATGGCTGGGGTGGATTGTTAGTGGATGAGGTGGTGGTGGTAATTGTAATTAGTAATTTATATAGCGCCGCTCACAACCAAGGCCATTCAGTAGCGCTCCCAGTGCGATAACCCCTAGAGAAAAAATAGGTCTTAAGAAGAGAGAGAGATGTAGATAACGACTATTAGCGACGCCCTCCTCCTTTATCCAGGCTTGGGACTGGCACTGGCAGAGTGCAACCAGTGGCGGAGTTTTAGTGGATGAGCATTTTCTATCTACAAGTCGAGCTTGGCCTATGATGTAGTTCTGAAGATTCTGCTGCCTTTGGCGAATGCTGTATGGAATTGTTATTAGTCGTCCATTCGAAAGATGGCGACAGTTGCCACAATTTAATGCCAAAAATGCAGCGACAATTCATTATGTCTCAGTTAACTGAGAAATTTCTTGCCATAATTATTATTATAGGCCTACTATGTCATAGCACCGTCCATCTACGTGCGAATAAAAAAGATTATATATTAAAAGAGGTGTGTAATTATTGCGAACAGTTCTGTTGTCACCACAATAATTATTGTACACTGTGTCCGGATGAAAAGTAGTACACAACTAAAAGTGTCATAACCCGGTCAAAACGTTTAGGATTTGTCTGAAATTTTAAACAGAGCAACATTGACCATATTTACACGAGACCCTAAAACCGATTAGAAATATTCTTGAGTTTGTCAAATATATGGGCGTTTGAAATGGAACACCGAAAAATTGAACTTTCCAACATGGAAAACCTGAAAAGAAGTGAAATTCAGCTATATCCGGTGTTCAAAATGTTCTTCTTGTTCACGAACACATGACCGTAGACGCAGTAGCTGTCCCAGTAGACACTCGGCTTCATACCCGCAGCTGTGGCCGCCCAGCACTCCAGACCTCGATCCGGAGTACCAGGTACATTTCCTGGAGGAGCGCGTTTTTCGTTCACGCGTATTCATGACATCGATAACCGTAGGGTGTAGGGCGCGTCTGATTGAGGAGTGGCAGCTGTTTGACCACGTGATCATCGACCGAGCCATCAAACAGTGGCGTCCACGTCTGCGGTCGTGTGTCCGTCAACGAGGAGGACATTTTGAACACCAACTGTAGCTGAACTTCACTCTCTTATGTGAGGGCCCATGCTGGAAACTTTAATTTTTCAGTGCTCCATCGCAGACGCTCATAAATTTGGCAAACTCGCGAATATTTGCAAACGACTTTGGAATCTCGTGTACATATGGTCACTGTTGCTGTATTAAAAATTTCAGACAAATCCTAAACGTTTTGACCGGGTTATGACACTTTTAGTTGTGTACTACTTTTCATCCGGACACAGTGTATAATTATCATTAATCGTAATCGTATCGTAATCGTAATCTCGAGACTTCTACAGCGCCCACAAAAGCCAAGTCGCGGGAACCAGCATATTCACAGGCGCTTAATCGAACCAAAATCGATAGGCAGCGGGTCAAGTCCGGAGAGTCAGGCAGGCAGGCAGATAGATGGACGGTTAAGGTGGGTGATGTTTAGAGTTGAAATGGCGAGGGATGTGAGGAGAAGAGGAAGAATCAGGATAGGATTTGTGAAAGCTTTGAGGCAAAATTAATACATTTTTATGGCTCTTTACTCTTCTATCCTGTCCCAAAGGTTCTTTCCACGTTTTCATTATTTTTATAATTTTTGAATCCCTGGGCTCTTTATATTTCTTTTTTCGATTGTTACTATTAATACAGCTCTCCCTACGCGGTTCAATGCCTCAGAATTAATCAAAGATATTCCGCGTGTAAAACTTATTGGGCGAGCAAAACTGTAAACGAGGTGTTTAACTATTTTGAACATTTCCCACAGTTCGCACGTCAGTATAATAGTCTTCTGTGGTATAATTTTTTTAAATTTAAATTGAATTTTCACAATTTCTTATAAAATTTTTGTTTCATTTTAAAACGGGAGGATAAGGCGAATTGTTCGAGTTCGTAGGATTGGGTATAATGGCGCCGCGTGTTGGCTGCCTCGTGTACCAGTTCTTAGGTTTAAATCGATTTTTGCTTATTCTCTTCATAATGTGGCTAATGCAATGGATTGTACGGTTTCGTTATAAGTTGTTGTTCAAACGTGTAAATAGCCGCAGATCTACAGTTGCATTTACTTTTCAAAATTGGATAATTTTCGTCTTGGATATTTGGTCTTCTTTTTTATGGCCTGGCCGGATGCCCTTCGATCCTGACACCAACCCAACAGTATTACAGTAAATAAAAAAGAAATAAAGTAACAGAAAATAAAGTAGGAAAAACAATTGTTACTACCGGCGATTGTTTTGTTTTTTCTCTTTTAAGTGGATAAATAGCCTTTAAACAATTTTTTTAGGCCAATGGGGGCTTTTACCCCCGAAACCCCCCTTGGCTACGCCACTGATTGCTGTTGTTATGCCTACTATCGTTTTTTCAGGCCATGCTGTTTTTAACTGGACGTACAGCGGAGCCAACTGCTAATAATGTTTTTTTTAAATATACTTCATGGACTTTCAGCAATTTTAATTCGTCTGAAAAAAATTAACTGGACTCTGTTATGCATCACACGTTCGCGTCTGCAGTATGACAGCGTGTTATAACGTCACTTACAATCGTCGCCATTTTCAAATGTAGTTTCAGTGACCGCGTACTTAACGTTAAACGACATAATATAATTATGATATGTGGTGAAACAGCATTGTGCTGCAATTAAAAATGTTGGACTCCGGACGAAGACGAGGGAATTGATCCGACTATATAATAAATTATATGGGGCAAAGATGTATGCCACGTACGGCATAGGCCTACGTCACAGTCGCTGTACGAGTCGACATTATTTTGGTCACAGGATCCATGTGCGATCTACAGTGTTGTATTTACCTTTCCAAACTGGACAACTAAAATTTGCTTTGGCGTAACTATGATATCACAGTTCGTATGACGAGAGCGCACGTGTGTGTGTGTGTTTGTGCACGTGTATGAGTGTATGACAGTTTCATTTAAAGCAGATGTGAAAGAAACATTGAGTGCTTATTTAAGAAGATTAATTTCGTACTAATTTGATTATATTGATTTTGTGTCGCACCAAGCAAGACAGTGCTTGTTGCTTATTTGAAAACAACGGAGGCGGAAGTAGATTCTCCAAATGCACCGATCACATGACCGGATGTTTCTGCGGGATTGGTTTTTCGTTGCAGGTGTATTGGCTCAACTCTCGAACACTGAGGTAATAATTATATAATTGCTTTTTCGGTAACAAATTGATTCAGATAATCATTATAATCATAATGTTCCTTCGTGTTTGCTGGTGTTCAAAGACACTGTACCAAATCAAAGACGAGTAGCGTCGCCCTCCCTCTATCTGCAGGCTTTGGACTGGCACTGCCAAAATACGAGCAGTGGCAGAGCTTCATTTTCAATGTACATGCGTGCATGCGAGCGTGCGAGCGTGCGTGCGTGTGTGCTTGTGTACGTGCGTGCGTGTTTATGTGGGTGTGTGTGTACAGTCAGTGTCTAACGTCGCAGTCTGATAACAAAGATCACTAGCGACGCCCTCCTCCTTTATCCAGGCTTGGGACTGGCCCTGCCAAAGTGCGAGCAGTGACGGAGTTTGAATAAGCCGGTGCTCTGCGCTTCACTTGGAGTAGCGCTTTACAAATTTAGAGATAACGATTTCGATGTTTTCCAAACTCTTGCGAGAAACGCTGAAAGCTAATTAGGCCTACTATACCTGCAGAGCTTGTAGAGTTGGAAAGCGTAGACCCATCCAACCGATGTGGTTGTTGCAGACGCCGATGTCCTTCCCAGTCGCAAGGTGACGCAGGTGTACAATGATCGTGGACTCTGGACGACGCGACCAACTCTCGATGGCACTCCTTTTTAATGTGTCTTTAGAGGATGTAGATGGCTGAAAGTAATTCAAGCAGACATCAATGATGTTGACAGCAAAGTTTCTGGTGTGTTCACTGTTCAGTACTGATTATCATAGGTCTTCGGCCAAACTAACGTGTGTTAAACACTGTTACAAATTAATGGTTCTGTGATCGCCCTTAGCTGGTCGCACATAGGACAAAACCCCGCCACTGTTGTTCTCTGCCAGTGACAGTCCCAAGCCTGGGTAAAGGAGGAGGGCGACATTAATGGTCTTTGTTATGGCGGTGTCGTTAAACAGCTCAACATCACAAAAACCCTCTTTATTTCTCACTCAATCAATCATTTATTCATTTATTCATTCATTCAATCAATCAATCATTCATTCATTCAATTCGTTCATTCATTCGTTCATTCATTCGTTCATTCATTCATTCATTCATTCATTCATTCATTCGTTCTTTCATTCATACATTCATCATTCATTCATTCAATTACTCGTTCATTCATTCGTTCATTCATTCGTTGAATCAATTATTTGTTCATTCAGTCATTCACTCATTAAATCATTCATTTAGATGATTCACATAGCGTCCCATAAAGATGACAACCGAACTCACAAACAGGCCCGCCGAGAGGGGGGGGCAGGGGGGGCAAATGCCCAGGGGCCGGCGACTTTTAGGGGCCCGGAGGGGGCCCGGGCTACAGGGATTATAATATTATATGTTTCATGTGTTGATTACGGGCCCTAGCGGCAAAGTGCCAACATCAACATTATTATTATGATCACTTATAATAATTATATGCTACTTAGTCTATTGTTTGTGATTTATGTTGTTTTAAAGAGGCCTATAGCTTAAAATAGGCTACCGGTACTGCTGCAGCATAACTACAACTGTTTAAGTTTCAGGCAACTGTCCATTAACCTATCGTACCTTACTTATCAGTGTTTTGCCAAAGAACACGCTCACTTTAGTCTCAGAACGTTCTTCTGCTAAATTATGCGTTGTCAGATTTCAGCCATAAGTGAACAAATTTAAATGATAAATTTCTCTCGCAACGATGGAATATTTTATAAACACACGTCTGGAGTACAAAAACAAAAAGAAAAGGCTAATAAGTCTGAAAAGACAAAAGTTGGTACAGCCTATAATATACGCTTATAATACAGTCGCACACTAGGCCTAGCCTATATCTCAAATCAGAATCTCAAAAGAAGGCAATGAGACCCCTTAATTAGGCCTACTCCTACATCGGTTGATTCTAGTGAATTAAAGGAAGGATGATCGTTGGCCTATATAACTGAATGGATGAAGATGAAGTTTGTGGTGTATCTTAATACCAAAATAAGACATTATAAAATAAGAATTACGAAAATGCTGAAACTACAGAAACTAAAAAGGCTTTGTTTTGATGTTGGCACTCTGCCGCCCAGGTCCCCGTTTAGGCCTATAGGCTACACAAACGATTGAGACGATATAGGCTGCTATAAAGATTATAAGAAACGGTCCTCCAAGACATTCGGACAATTTTCCAGGCGATGAAGTAAGAGCATTTCCGTACATTTTTGTGTTCGCATACAAGATGGAGAACTACCAGGATATTATAAGAGATATTCTTGCAGTTAAATCCAGAACGGTTGCTTGTTGATTGCCATATGATTTGAAAATTAAATTCTTAACATTAGGAACTGAAATATAGTAGAAATGTAAGCATTAGCGTACATTCATACCCACACTAGTGTTATTTTTATTTGCTTTTGTGTAAATTTGCTCAAGAAGCCTAAAGACAGTTTGGGGCCCGTGACTGCTCAGCCCAGGGGCCCGGAATTTCTGTCGGCGGGCCTGCTCACAAACGGTGGCCCAAACCGCTGCAGACCCTAACACGGCTAAAGACGAGCTTAGAGATGCGCATAGACAGAGTAGACTCTCGTGACAAACGTCTCGTGACAAGGGAACCAGCTCCAATCCGTGGGGCCAACCACCGAGATACAGTGCAGTTGTACACAAAATGTGCAGTTCCAAATGGATTTGTGCAGCTGTAGAAGCACTTCTGTCACAAGTTCTGTGCAGTTAAAACTAGTAAAAAACGGTCGTTGTCCTCCAATTGGAAGTAATTTACCATGGAGGATGGGAAAGGAAAGAAGGAGTTGTGCAGTTCTAAAAAATACTTAGAAACAGCCCTGCGAGATACACGATCATGATTCTGTAGTACGGATATACAGCCTCTGGCAAAGGGGAAGATGAGCAAAACCCTGAACGGTTAAACGAAGAGAACGACGCGACGGTGCATTCACGGATTGGTATAACAGCTGCAGATGCCACACAGCTGTGCTGGATTGCTGGAGCAAGACCCAGCAAGGGCCGCCAAAGCGATGATCCGATACGAGATTCGTACGTTGCTTTAACGTATTAGATATTAAATAGCTAAGTTTGACACCTACGGGCTATCAGCCCATGGATCTTGAAGAAGAAGAAGAAGTTTGACTGCCCCGTGTGTTTTTCACCCAAGCAGTCCAAATTAAAATATTTGAACTATATAGCACCAGTGAAAACTATTTTAAAGGTGTCTAATGAGTGTGTTTTATATGAAATCAAAGTTATTGTATGATGCTTAATAATATTATGTCATCAGTTAACGACAACCTGGTGCAAGCAGGTGATTAGGTCATTATTATTATCATCATCGTCGTCGTCATCATCATCATCATCATCATCATCATTGGAGGCATGTAGTTTCTCCTTGCCTTGATGTAACTGACGATCGCATCGGTCAATAGCCTTGACCTTTGCTTCACCAATTCAAACATTGATGACCTCCAGAAAGTCGCCAATCCTTGACCGTCAGATGTGGATCGGTTGACCCCATGGTATCCGCTCGCTTCCATTTCCCGTTTCAGGCGTTTCCGGAAGTTGTCTTCATCCACTTCCTGTAGACAAACAACATCCGGGTCGACGCTTAGAATCTCCGTCATGATCCTTCTATGACGAATCTCCATGTAGCGGATCTCCGCCGGACAGTAGTGATACTGACCCTGTCCGATGCAATTATCCGTCAGGATGTTGTAGCTGAACACACGAAACGTTGGCGCTTTGAAGGGAATTTTGGCACCGGGTGCGGCATGATTTTTAGACATTGTCTTTTCTGCATTTGGTCGCGTATGGTTGTTGGGAAATGTCTTTTCTGTATCCGATCTCGTACGATTCCCGCGTGTAGGGTCTTCTGCATTGCATCGAGAAAGGATCAATCGATCCGAGGAATTATCGGTCTCATCGTCGTCCGAATACGGCAATTCCTGTGTGGTGGTGATGACGTCATCGATGATTGACCGGAAGTCGTCATGTGTGGTTGTGGTGTGTGGTCGGCGACCCACCCAGCGTCGGGAAAACACCTGATGCCGCTGATGCTGCTGCGTTTCCATGGTGACGCTTCTTCTCTTCGTTAGTTATTCTGAACATTAGGCAAAGAAATTCAGATCGAATGATTATATATATATATTATAATTAATCTGGTACATAATATAATAATTGTTGAAAATGTGAGACCAGCTTTGAGTGGCAATCAAAGACTAGCTGAATGGATAAACGACGTTGAATCCAAAGAAGAAGGAGGAAAAAGCAATGAAGCGTGACGACTCCGTTTTCTTAACCTCGGGGTGCAAAGGTAAGAAGTATTTTTAGCCCCGAGTCCTCTCCCTTACCGTCTCATATTCGCACCGACAGTGTGCGGTCTGCAGTGCATTCATTTCACCTGAGTTGACTCAAAACTATGCATAGTTGTCTTGCTAGAGTCGGAAGCCATTCTGAGTAGTCCTCTTTGAGGAGGCGCTATAAAAATTCTTGAATTAATGTGTGTGTGTGTGTGTGTGTTTGTTTGTGTGTATGTGTGTGTGTGTGTGTGTGCGTGCGTGCGTGCGTGCGTGCGTGTTTTTTTTTGTCTTTCCGTTTTTCACTCACGAACGTTGAATGAACGAACGAACGAAAGATCTCCTTCGGTTCGGAGGAAAAGATCTTTTGGGAATCGATGGTGTTGTTGGTAATGATAATAATCAAACCTAAAAATAGATGGACCCGATTAGAGGAAATTTTTGCCTCGGTATGTCACGTGACATTTTATATTCGCAAATTATTTAAAGGCTGCAGCAATTATATGCCTAATAATATGCTATATTATGAACTATAGTAGGGCCTATACGATACGCACGGCCCTCCTTCGGCTGTAAAAGTTGACAATAAGATTCAATGCATATCGTTTAGAATTTTGTAATACTCATACTCAACGTCGTAGGCCTATCATACTTACCTTATGAGTGTTGTATCGTTCGTGTGTAAAAATTCAACTTCTGATCTTCGTATAGGTCCGCAGCTGTTGCGTAGTTAACCGTAATATTGTCCCACTGCATAAATCCTGTCAACAAATTGATGTCCTGGACTTCTACATTAAAATTCCTAGTCAACGCATCGCATTTAATTTAGGTTCCGTATTATAATAGGCCTGCGCTGTAGCACGTAGGCCTACACTGCCATACACTGCAGCAGCCAATTATTATAGGCCTGCCGCTGTCCTGCTGTGCAGCGTCTGTAGCGCGTGAAATATAGGTCACGATATAATTGCCGTATTGTATTCTCATACAAGGTCATTTTACGTTGAGTTATTCTAGGTCTTGAATAGACTCGGTGGCACTACCGTGGCAGCGCTACGCCAGGGCATGGCAGGGCAAAATAATGCCATGGTAAAAAAAAGCCTTTGTCCCATGGTCGTTGCCCTGCCAAAATTTGTTCTGGCATAATTATTGTTTCTTACTGTTCACTTCCGTCCGTTCGCTCTCTGGCATGGCACAAATTCTGGCAGGGTAACTGCACAGTTCTGGCAGGTTAAAATTCTGGCAGGGCAAATGTTCGGGTAGTGAAAAAGTTTTGGCGGGCAAAAGTTCTTGCATTGCAAATATGCTGGCAAGGCAAAAGTTCTGGTTGGGCAAAATTTCTGGCTCGGAAAAGTTCTGGCAGGGGAAAAGTTCTCTAGCAGGGCAAAAGTTCTGGCAGGGCAAAGGTTCAGTGGTTGTTTATCTACATTGCAGTAGCCTATACAACTACAATTGTAACAGCATAGGTTTGACTGTCGCTTTATTGTTTTTATAACTAAAACGAAAGCATTTGCGTAAGCAATAGACCTATATAATAAACCTGACTCAGTTACTTTATTTGCTGCTTTTTTACTTTCGAAATGCTACTCGAAAGATCATTTGCGACGCTTCACTAAGTCCTTGAGTCTTAATAAGATTTATAAGGTTTGCTTTCCAAAATTAAAAACTGTTCGGTTTTATGGCTTCGTCCATTTGATCCTCTGACCAATCAACCATATGATAGTGTGTTATATTTTTTTCTAGGCTTAGATTCATTAGTTTCATTTTGTCTTTAGCGTAAAAGCTCAAAGGTTATAGTCCGAAAAATTGTGTCATTTTCCAGAAGGGACAACTGCCCCTCTTGCACATTATGCATGGGCGCATTGAAAAAAATTAATTACCAGGGTGAATGCCATGTGGACAGTATTATAGGAAAGCAAATATGCTTACAGCATGCATGTAGTCTACATTCATTCATTCATTCGGACATTTATATAGCGCTCCTTCAAGAAACAAACTATTGCAAACAAACGCTCCCGACTCCCGCGCGCCCAAAAAGAGCAGTTTTAACAGTTTTAAGTTACATGTATAGTAAGGAAGGATCCTGGTATAGAGTCCCAGGGTGTAGGCATAGGTCAAAGGCCATTCCAGACCACTGGGAGAAATAACAGAAATGGTTGAATTCTTCATGGCAGTATAGTTCGAGCAAAAAGAGCTAAGAGGTCTCCCTTATCAGCGGAGCGTAGCCGACGACGTCCTTGGATACCCAATGTAAGGCTGCATACATGTAGCTCTCGGACGTATATTGAAAATTGAGTGTGGCCGGCGTGTTGGCTATGCACTCAGATTTCATTTATGAATCTTCAGGTGAGATCTTGGAGGGACAAGTACACCTCTTGCCCATTATGTGAGGCGCATTGAAAAAAAATTAATTATCAGGGTGAATGCCATTCATTCAGACATTTATATAGCGCTCCTTCAAAAACCAAACTAGGCTACTCAGAGGCGCTCCCGACACCCGCGCCCCAAAAACGAATAGTTTTGAATTAGTAAGGAAGGATCCTGGTAGAGTCCCAGGTTGTAGGCGTAGCTCAAAAGAAAGGCCATTCCAGACAACTGCATGGGCCAATCACAAAAAAAGGCTCGATTCTTCATGGTATAATAGCAGTACGAGCAAAAGCAACTATAAGAGCTATAGGGCTCCCTTATCAGCAGAGCGTAGCTGACGACGTCCTTGGATACCCAATGTAAGACTGCGTATAGCTCTCGGACGTATATTGAAAATTGAGTGTGGCCGGCGTGTTGGCTATGCACTCAGATTTCATTTATGAATCTTCAGGTGAGATCTTGGGGGGTGGGAAGGTGTAAAGACACGTGAGATGCTGATCTAGGCCAAGGCGTCTAAATTGACCGGCTGCATTATCGACTGCTATACGTACTATATATAGTATACACTGACTCATGTCGCTCGGCCATTCACCGTTTGTATTGGATTGACGCAATCAATGCAGCGCCGTGTTTTCGTTGTTGCTATGGTTGCAGTGCGCATGCGTGGTGGAAACGCGGCAACGGACGAGTGGCCTATGTTTATTGTTTGTGTATGCACATCTGTGTGTGTGCGTGCGTGCGTGCGTGCGTGCGTGTGTGTGTGCGTGTGTGTGCGTGCGTGCGTGTGCGTGCGTGCGTGCGAGCGTGTGTGTGTGTGTGTTTGTGTCTGCGTGTACGTGTGTCTGTCTCTTTGCAGTATCGTTGTCTCAGCCGTGGTTGGCTTCAGAGAGAGGATGAAATATAGAGAGAGCGACGGCGCCAGGGGGAGAGCGAGAGAGAGAGAGAGAGAGAGAGAGAGAGAGAGAGAGAGAGAGAGAGAGAGAGAGAGAGAGAGAGAGAGAGAGAGAGAGAGAGAGAGAGAGAGAGAGAGAAGGATCAGAGAGAAAAAGGGAGTGGAGGGAAGGAAGAGGAAACGTCACATCAAAGTTGATACTTGATAGGGTGGCATAATGTAATGTATAGACCCATATATTGTGCGAGGGGAGAGTAGGGAAGGGGTGCGTATTGAGCAGACGAATATCATGGTTCTTCTTGGAGGAATATAGCCACCACCTCTATCTGAGGAAAGTTACGGCCTTGCTGACAGATTGAGGTCCCAACACAAGAGACCAAAAGTTTCCCGCTTGAGGCGGAGAGCGGAGGGCAACTTGTAACGGGACTGGCAGTCAAAGTGGCGTTTCGTTTTCGCTTCAAGATGAGTTCTGTACCTCGGTCAGACTTTATAAACTAAATACATGCAATAGGCCTACAGCAGGCATCTAGAAAAGTCATTCAATAAGGTACGCTTATAACATAAGGCGGGTAGAAACCTCGATTAATTCGTCCAACAACCAGGGACGACTGCATGTTTATCAAGTTTCTGTATAATGAGTGTATAGCCTATGTAGGCTTCATGTAGGCTTATTACTTCGGAAACAATTTCAGAGAGCAAAAGCGGATTCATGAAGTGATAAACCAGTATGGATAAGAACCCAGACGATTGCAATTGCTATCAGTGGCGTAGCCAGGAATTTTTCATGGGGAGGGTTTATGGCCGAAAACCACGTTTTTTGCTATTTTTCTTACTTAAATGGGAAAAATAACCTTAAATTTTTCTCCCGGAGCCAATGGGGGGGTTTGACCCCCGAAACCCCCCTTGCCTACGCCACTGATTGCTATTACAAAAATAAGGTCAGATTTCAGTCACATAAAATTTAATTATCATAACAGCTTTGACAATGAATTATGAATGCATGTGATTTTTCGAATGCTGAGTTCTGTGGCAGAGAATTGATAGGGAGCCATCGTAGGTGGTTGCCTTCTGTTTAGCCCCTATGAAAAAGTTTTAAGTTTGCGCCCCCCTAAAAAAATTCCTGCGGACGCCCATGCTAATAATGATGCATTGTAGGCCTAGGCCTACATCAAATCAAGGCGCTATAGCCTAGAAGTCAGTTGACTATAATAGTCAAGCGCCACTCCAAGGACTTGCATCAAAGATAGCCTGATATCTTTGCTTGTATCTTTGGTGTGGCGATGCTTATCAAAGTTATCAGGCTATAGCTCTTATTTGTGTGGGTTTTGTCTCCCCTTTCCACTTAGGCCGTCGATCGAGCACTGCGATGGTTATACTTATTTGCTCCTTTCACTCGCTCAGTCGATCTTCAACAATGCAGAGCCGTTCGTTCTCTGTGGTTGGTCCAACGACCTGGAATGGTCTTCACTTGACTATGCGACAACTCCCAAACTGTTCTCAATTTAACAAAATGTTGAAGACAATGTTGAAGACGCTGAGTAGGCCTACCTATCTTGCAGGATCCCTATAAAATTTTGATTGATTGATTGATTGATATATTGATTGATTTTTATACACAGTCTACAATAATAGGCCTGCCAGAATCCTTGGCGCCACTCCTAACAGATCATTGCACCTGATTGCACGTTCTAATCTCTTTGGTTTCATGCATAGATTAGGGTTTCATGCACGGAGGCGCCATTTTCCATAGATAACCATTGAGCTATAAATAGTTGACCGGGCTTTTTAGCTTATCATCAAATTTCTAACTTTATAGAAATTCAGGCATATTTGCAAAATCTATCTAAGAGCATCGCAGATTATTAAGCAGTCTGGTAAATATTCTTAACTTCACGTTTTTCTAAGCATTTTATTTGCTTCAAACGATTTTTATACCAAATTAAATGCGTGGAAACATCGCACTGACCGGGAAACTAAGCTTGCAATATAGTTTTGCAGGGGCACTAGGTCACAGCCCGCTCTGTTCATTAATTTCCTTCTTTTTTAATTTCTGAGAAGCTGGCGGAATTCGTTTGAAAGCTAAGCGTCATTTATTTGCAAGGAATCGGTAATCCCGAAGACTGCGTGCCCGTATCCAAAACTAGTTGCCAACGACTGCTCTTAATAGAGCCATGGTGTAAGAAGGGATGGTGTGCGCACTTCTTATACTGGCCATACATTGTTTTTGGCTCTTTTTATTTTAATTCAGCAGGTGGCGCTGCTGTCCCCAGTTGATGGTTGGCAGCATATACAATATAGAGCAAGAAGTATAAGAAACGTTCGGAACATGGAACATATGGACAAAGAGAGGGCAGGAACATAGCAGTGAGTATCATTTGGAACATCTAAGGGGCGATGAGGATCAGGTAACATTGCCGGGAACATGGAACGTCATACGGAACACCAGGGAACATAGGCCTAAGCGAATATACAACAAAGAGCGTGGAACGTAAAGAACATGAAGCATCACAGAGAACATTGTTCAGAGAATATATAGGACGAGGAAGACGGAACATGCATGCATTACGGAACATGCCACAAGGACTGCAGAACGTAAGGAACATGGACCATCAGGGGAAACATTAAGGAACATGGAATATGGAAAGTGCAACAAGGAATTGGAACACAAGGAACATGGACCATCAGGTGACATAAGGAACATGGAACTTCAGGGAAAAACATAATCAGTGAAGAACAAGGAATGCGGAACACAAAGAACAGGGAACATCACGGAACATGAAACATCACATGGAACACCAGAGACATCAGAAAGCAAAAGACGCGGAACAAGCAACAAGGGCCGTGGAACATAGGCAATATACAACAAGGACCATGGAACATAAGGAACCTGGAACATCACGGGAAAATGAGAAACATATAAGAACACGGAATGTGGAACACGCAACAGGGTATGTGGAACGTAAGGAACATGGAACATAAGAGGGAAGATCAGAACCATTAAGATAAATGGAACACGGAATGTGGAACAAGGAATGTGGAACACAAGAAACATGGAACATCAGGGAACGTAAGGAACATGGATCATCACTGGAAAACAGAACACGGAATGTGGAACACGCAAAAAGGTCCGTGAAACGCAGGGAACAGGGAACATAAGAGGGAACACAAGAAACATTAAGGAACAAGGAACAAGGAATGTTCAACAAGGAATGAGGAACACAAGGAACATCAGGGAACATAAGAAACAAGGAACATCGTGGGAGCTTCAGAGGCATTAAAAATGCGGAACACGCAACAAAGACCATGGAGCATAAGGAACATGGAACACCTGAGGGAACATCAGAAACATTAAGGAACAAGGAACGCGAAACATAATTAAGGAACATGAATCATCAGGATAAACATCAGAAATATTAAGGAACATATGGAACGCGGAACACACAGCATCATATGGAACAGAGAACACGGAACACAGGAGAAAAGGAGACAAAGAGCAAATGGAACAGAACATAGCAAAGATAATTTGTGTCGCCCTCCTCCTTCGCCCAGACATGAGACTGGCATTAGGGAACAGACGTGCAGTGAAGGAGTATAAGTATGTATGCCATACAATATCATGAATTATTCCATTAGGTTTATGGGCGAGGTCCGTCAACTGCGAACGCCATCGCCATCTAGCGTCTTTAGCCACAAATTTCAGCCAAGTGCGCACACCATCCCTTCTTACACCATGATAGAGCGAAGTCCGTGGCCGACGGCGAATCAGGCGTGACTTCCGGTTTGGCAACGTGTGCTTGTTTATATGTAAAATATGCAGTAAATAGAAACGAGGAAGTATCACGATTTGGTAATGCAACGTTTAATGTGATCGAACAATTGTAGGTTAAATTGTGTACCGAAGTGATGGAAAGAATAGGCCTGTTTCGGTTGATTAATTACTTACTGACCGTTTTGCATTGTGGGATGCAGGTGATAGGTTGCTGTGCTCTATTTTACTGCAATCGTTGGCAACCATATTGTTTTGTATAGGGGCATGCAGTCTTGGGGATTACCAAGGAATTTTGTGGTTCGAAACCTCGACTCTTGTATTTGGAAACCAACTGCCTACCAGCCATTGCCTCATTTTATATTGTGGGGTGCTTTGGTGTAGTGGGTATGTTCGTCGCCTTGCAGCCGAATGGTTGCAGGTTCGAATCCACCTCAAGTCGCCGCGTAGGGACCTTGGGCAAGTCATTCACATGCAATTGCTCAGTGCTTCGGCGTGAAACTCCGATGCAGTGTTCGCTTTGTAGTCGGGAGCGTCTCTGAGTAGCGAGCTTGAATGGGCGCTATGGCAAAATAATCTTGCACATACAAGCAAAATATTGCATTGCTTTCTACTATATTGCATATCACTGTATTAAATCAGTCGTGATTGTACGACGTCATTGTAGAACGTGCAATGACGACCCTTACCGAGCTACAGATGGAGCTGGCAATCCTGAAGACGAGGTGCCAGTACCTTGAGCAGGAGGGTCGACAGAAGGACAGCGAGATTTCTGAGCTGAAGAAAGCGCATCAGAGTCTGAAGGAGATGAAACGAAGCGCAAGTGTCCACTCGTTTCATCCAACGATGGCCTTGGATCCTCTTCCGGTGGAGTTCGAAGCCGTCAAGAAAGGACTGAAGGACACGGTTGATAAGTGCAAGGAACTACTGAGTCATCTGGATCTCATGACACAGGCAAAGACGCCACCGGTATCTTTAAGTTTTTATTCTAAATGTCTTTGCATTGTTAACTGATTAATTTATTCTTTTGTTTCAAGTGGAAATATGAAATTCTTTTTCCTGGTGAGCCAGTTGCAATTTTTTACAGCAAGTGGTGGGTCAGGATGCCAAAAAAGCGGTTTGCCCCATATGAGTTCGTGTTATTAGGTCCACACATGGACTCACATTAGGGTGAATGCACCAGCCACTGTGTATTTGTTATAATTATGGTTTAGTGTATTTGTTATTGTATTTGTTATTGTTTAGTGTATTTGTTATTGTTTAGTGTATTTGTTATTGTTTAGTGTATTTGTTATGGTTTAGTGTATTTGTTATTGTTCAGTGTATTAGTTATTGTTCAGTGTATTAGTTATTGTTCAGTGTATTAGTTATTGTTTAGTGTATTTGTTATTGTTTAGTGTATTTGTTGTTTATTTCATTGCTTGGAAGTCGTGAAGAATCGAGACTTCCACAGAATCCACATTGCATTCATTCAATTGTTTTTTTCGTTTGCCAGGAAGTCGTGAAGAATCGAGACTTCCAGACACAGACTTCAAACGCTTCGGAGGGTCTGGAGGAGCGAACGAACGGGTTGAGGACATCGGCCAATGACCTCAACCAGAGACTGGAAAACTGGAGAGAGTCGCACATTTTCCACATGCAGTCCGTCCAGCACGAGACATTTCAGGACGTCTACGCCCTCTACCATGAAGCGCAGAACGAAATCGATTTAGTAAGAATTGATTCATTGCGGAATTATCCTTGCAGAACATGATAGAAAAACAGAGGAACGACAGCCATGTGCTCTGTTGTTTATTTCCAGCAGAAGTGTAAAATCATTAAAATTTTCACCCTAGGACGCATAATTTTAGACTTACAACCAAAGATGATTGAAATTCTAGGGCACGAGTTTTAAAATAGAAAAAATAGCAAACAAACCTTTCTTAAATATTAAAACAATTACTGGTAACAAGTGATTTTATTTTTCATGTTGCCCGTACATGGATGCGATGTTGACATCTAGAATTGTCAGTTAACGAAGAACTATGCTACTGGAGTGCTTGCCATTTGTATTTGAAGTGCAGGATTTAGTCTCCCCCCCCCCCCTCCTCCAAATGGTTATCGCGTAGAGACCTTGAGCACATTCTTCTCAGATTCACCCTGCTCCAATGATTTTGGCAAAATCCTCTCTTCTGAACTGTGAAAGGAGGGCAGTATCAGATGCAGTTGTACTGTGTGATATTGCTTTGTATGATTTTTTTTATTGTTGTGTAGTATGGTAGCGTATTGTTTGTTTTTGAATTGTGTGGGACTTTATTGTATTGTATGGTGTTTTGTTTTATGGTAATTTGTTGTATTGTATGGTATTTTCCTGTATTGTATTTTAGTGTATTTTAGCGTATTGTATGGTATTTTGTTTTATGATTGTATGGTATGGTATTCTATTGTATTTAATTGGATTGTCTGGTATTGTATGGCTATGCACACATCATTTCGCCAAGAGGGAGAGAAAGGTGCAGAGAAAGATGTATGCAGTGGTGCCTCCATGCACATGCAGATAAATCCCTCTCAGATATGAACAATCAGCAATCATTTAAAAAACTTAAATTCCGTTTTAACAGCTGAGAACTGACAGCCTCCGTCTGAACCGTCAGCTCGTTGAGTTCCGTCAGATCATCCAGAACCTTTCGGCCGTTAACGAATCGAAGGATGCGGAGGCAAAGGAGCACATCCAGGTCCTCCGACACCAGAACCTCACGTTCACCGAGGATTTCCAGAACGAGAGACGCGATCGTGAGGCGGCGCAGCGTCGAGTGTCGGAGCTCGAGGATGAAGTTGCGAGGTTGCAGAGAGAGGTGAGTGATTGGAAATTACTGCATCGTGGTGCTTTGCTCTCTCCAATTCTTGAATCACAGTTCTCACAACCTTGAAATAAATTTCATGTTGTGGCCTTCTCACAAGAAAGGGTTTAACCCTTTACCTGTTTGCCTCGAGAATATCCGCTGAAAACATGGGCTTAACGGGAAAAATGAATGGGTAAAGGGTTAACTGCTAGAATGTTTTATATTTATTAACATTTGTTTTACATTGCTTTTAATGCATATTTCTATACTTTATTAATACTTTTGTGTTATATTGCATTATTTTGTGATGTCCCGTTGTGCGTTTGCTAATGGAGTAATAAGGGGTATATCTACTTAACTCTCTGAACCCGAGATGCCGTGGGATAGCCTTAAAATCATAAGTCACGCAATGGCGGGATGAGCGTATAAACTTGTATCCCGGCATACCACAACAGCGATATATGCTGACATATGCTAGAATTTAGAAATTAACCCTCGTAAGGCTTTCATGTGTCCAAAGACCTTGTTGTGTCTGCGTGTCTTGGCCCAGAGGTACTTCCGGGCCAAATGCAACTGCCGAATGGAAGGTCGGACTGCTCATCTTTTTTTCAATAAACTGTTTTCTTTTCAGCTGCGACAATATGCGGATCGTCAGATGGAGGACATTCGTCGACGAAGGGACGAAGCCCTCACCAGATGTCGCCGCGAGTACCAGCAGACGCATCCGGTCAACCTCTACCAGACGGACAGTTCCATGTCGGTGGATGAAGGAGCGGGAGAGGACACGGTTGACGGCTTAGTGCTACCACCTGTGTCGACCTCGCAAACGAAGAATGAAGTCAATTCGATTTAGTGGAATTCTGTGTGGAGACCTGGAGCAAGTCCTTCAAAGACAATGGCTTGGTGCCTTCAATTGATGCGTAGTCATTGTTTGGCGGCGAATAAATTTAGCGCATAAGTGCCTAATAATAGTAATGATAATAATTATTATGGTAAAAGTAATGATGGTAATATTGATAATGATAATGTTGGTAATTGTAGTATTGATAATAGTATTATTGATAATTGTGATATTAAAACAGTAATATTAACTGATAACAGTAAATTTGTAATTGTAATATTGATTATAGTAATAATGATTATAGTAATATTTATTGATAATAGTAATATATGTTGATAATAGTAATACTGATGATGATAATAATATTAATTATGATAATATTAAAAATAATAATAGTCCTCAATTTGACATAGTGTCATTTTGGGATTTTTTGCTGTGTGATTGACAGAAAAACTCCTTTCGTCTACCTAAAGTCTTCTGTAATGGGAGATGTTATATCATGTCTCTAATTTTCTGTTAGTGCATGTTTGTTGGAGATGTTCTATCATGTTGTCTCTAATTTTCTGTTAGTGCACGTCTGTTTCTGCAATGCTTCAGGAGGCATTTTCTGTAGATGGACACAGTTTTTGTATTGCTATCGATCTGTGGAAAAATTATGATCCTCTGATGTTCCTTGGATTTCCTGTAGTTTCGTATTTTGTGTAGTTTGATGAATGTTTTTAATCTTTGTCTGGAAAATAATGATTCTGAAAATGTTGCTTGAATTTGTTGTTGCTGAAGTGCATGTTATGTAATCTTGATTGAACTGTTATTCTTATGATGAAACTTGAACCCCATGCTGGTTGTTTGGTAGCTGTTCAGGATAAAAACGTCATAGCAAACTGCTTGTCTCCTATGCTTGTACTTATATCAGACAGCGGAGGAATTTCTCTGTTGCTGGCTTTGTCGTCTGCAATGGATTACCTTCAAACCTGCGCCTGCTACCAAGGATGCCTCTGACACATTCTAATGCAACCTTAAAACTGTCCTCTTTAGCCAAGGTTGGGCTGGGAGCGCTCCTGAGTAGTAACATTGAAGGGACGCTATATAAATCCTCATTAGGAATGAATGTTGGTGATGTGGCCAATAAGTTCGATGTTGGCTGAAATGATGAATTCATGAAGGATTACCTTATGTTAGTGCAGGAGTGTCAAACTTTTTAATGGTGGGTTAGTGGCAAATTTTCAAGCAAGTGGCTGGCCAGGGCACTGAATGCGCCTGAGCAAACTGTGTGTTGGATGATCAATCTGAAGAAGTTCAGTGATCCAACCATAGAAACTTGTGCAAAGTGGGATCTTTAATGGTGCATTTTTAGCATACAAACTGTCACATTAGGCTTTTAGAATCTTCACTTTGATCTTCATCATGGGTCATATAAACATCTCATAAAACTTATTAAGTATTACAAATTTGAACTTTTATTGTCATGTTGTGCAGTCCTTTACGTAAGGCTACGATGGCCAGAAAGAAATGTTGGCCCCAACGTGTGTTTCAGTGCTTTTCATGTGCATCTCGGATAGATTCCAGTTAGAAAGGAAATTCTTATGGAAACAAAATAATGGTGAAACGTTTGTGTGTCATACATAACAATGCACTGCATGTTTGTGCCATGGGTGCTTTTGTTTGTGTATGTGTATATATTGTATTGTATCTCACCATTTATAGTGCTTCTCACAGCAAGAGCCTTTCAGAGGGGCTCCCAGTGCAAGTAACCCCAAGAGCAAAGGCAGGTTTTGAGATGAGAAAAAGATGAGGAAAGACTACCAGAGAAGATGGCAAACTGAAGTGATGGGGGGGAGTCCATGCAATCTAATGGTCTGGATTGAACAATGATTGTCCTGGCGTGGGGAACTAAAGGGTCAAGGTGATCAGAGGACCTATTAAAGAGGACGCAGTGAAGTGGCGGAAAGGGGAAGTATAAGATCGCACAGATACTTTGGAGTAAGACCCATTTGAGACTTGAGGAACAAAATAAGAACTTTTATTTGTAAAATACAGAGAGTGGAAGCCAATGAAGTTGTTCAGCCATGAATGTTGGAGAATTGAGGAAGACAGGCAATGAGCCAGGGCATTTTTTAACGTGCAGTTGTACACAAAATGTGCAGTTCTAAATGGATTTGTGCAGTTGTAGAAACATGTAGAAGCACTTCTGTGCAGTTAAAACTAGTTGGAAAAAGGCCATTTTCCTCCGATTGGGAGTAATTTACCATGGAGGATGGGAAAGGAAAGAAGGGTTTGTGCAATTCTAAAAATTCCTTTAAAAACAGCCCTGCAATGAGCCTAGCAGCAGCATTGAGTACAGACTGTAGAAGAGCTAGCCGAAGCTTAAGGAGGCCCAAAAAGGACAGAATTATAGGTGTATGTTATGATTGGTGAATATATAGTTTTTTATTCACTATCACAAAAGGAATTATGCGTTATTTGGGGATGCTTTCGATATGCTTTTGTAGTTTTTGTCTTGTATGTTGTATTCGGAAAATTTTACAACTAGCAGCGCCAAAATCGTGTTTAGTTTGACTAACTTTGCGTCAATCAACTTTAGATTAATTTATTGTTTTAAAAATTAAATTTTATTTGAACCAATTCTGTTACTGTGATTTTTACTTTGTTCAATTAATTCTTGATTTTTTATTGCAGGTTTTAAATGATTTTTTCAACACAGTATGCCATTTTTTGTGGATTTTTACCGTACATGTATTACAGTGCTTTGCATTTTGTAGTATATTATGTTACGTGCATCATTTAAATGCATTTTGGGCAATGTTACCTGGTAAATGAAACTGTTGTCATTTTGACCCAGGGTGGTTTTTGTCTGCAAACTAAAGAATAATTTCTGGAATGGCCTATTTTCAAAACAAAATCATTTTTGCAATTTTTATTCTTATTACTATTTGCATATAATATGTTGTTTTATTAGTTCTTATTATTGCTGTTGTTGATTTTATTAATCCTATTTTATTATTATTATTTAAACATTAATAACAGCTTATTTTATTTTGTTTCATGGCTTTTGCTATTTGAGATCCAAAATAATATGTTGGAGGAAATATTATTTCCTCGTATTTTATCAGGAGAAGATCAGACAAATTTTAATAAGCTGAATAGGTCAAGTTAAGTTATTTTACAATTTTAATTGAATTATTTTAATAAATTATCTTTATTTTATTATGACTGCCTTTTGATTTCTGTTGCAGGTGTTCCTTTTTAGGTTTATTGAACAACAACTTTCAATGCTTGTACCAGGGGTTTGTCTGAGAAAATGACTTTTTTGTTGAGCGCTCGTTTGGTAATGTCAGGTATGCAGGTTTGAACCTGTTCCGTGATGTATTTTCTGGTGTAGAGGTCCTCGGTTTAAAAAATTTTCATCTTGCCATCAAGTGTTCTTGTATCAGAAGAAGAAAAACTTTTATATTGAAGCGTATCACTTATAACGATTGTATATGTGAGCTGTGTTCAGCATATTTAGTTGTCAATTATATTTTAGAACATGTGTGGTTTATTTTAACCGGGGTGCAGTAGAATTTTTCTTATGCGATGACTACGGGTTTGATAGGTCTCCCCAGGTGGTTACCGTGTACAAACACTCACGAAGTCCTTGACTTACAGCTGCTGCTTCATCATGTGCTACCGGCACTTGAGCATGCTAATAATAATAATAATTGTGATATGACATTAAGTTACCTGTTTTAAATGTGCTCGTTAGTATTTAAAGTGAATTTTAAACATTTTAACGAAGAGCAAACAGTAAAACAGGTTATAGGAGTCAGGCAAAAATTTTACTGGCATCGAAAAGGTGAGAGGAAAACAAGTTCCGCTAATTTCTCTTAACAGGTTTTATTCACGACAATGTTTTTAAATTTGAAATATTAAGTTTGTTATATTACTCGAGTTTTCGTTAAGTGCTTTTGTGTTAGGGGTTATATGATGTTCTTTTTAGTGACAAAATCCAGTGTAATCCATCCAACATATTGCAGTTTAAAATGAGTTTATAAACCTAATGAATGGTTGTAAGTGATGAGGTAAACAATTCCTTAAAACGGGTCCAATTATCAGAACAGAGAATTGTCTGGATTTTCTGTGTGAGTTACACAGGTACAATTTTTGTGATAGAAATCTTTAAGTGAACAAATGTTGTTTTTTAGTTGCTTTCAAACTCAATGGATTAATCACAACCAAGTTTAGACAGTCTGTCATTTTTCACTTTAATAACGACCTTGTGTGAAGTTACTGGGAAGTTAGTTTTATTGGGAAGCATTCCTGTATTTTGCAATTACTTAATTGTTGACATATTGCTGTGATTGTTTCGTTGTCAATCAATCAACTGGTCAATCAATGTGTACAGTTATGGAATCAATGTTTCAATCATTCGTTACAAGTACTAATGATTTAGTGTCCGACAATTTCGCTCGATTCTGCAATTGAATTCGTTAGATCAGCTTCGTGTGTAATTAAATCGGTTAAAGTGTTCGGTGTAAAACTTTTGCTAATGGTCGACTAGTGGCGAATTTTTTCAGCAAGTAGCGAGAGAGGGCCACAGTGCGGATTGCGTCTGATGAAAATGGAGTGGGATGTTTGTATGTGCACTTGTTATAGCGCCACTTCAAGCTCACTACTCAGAGGCGCTCCCGACTACAGCCCGGACATTGCATCGGAGTTTCACGCCGAAGCGCTGAGCAATTGCTAGTGAAGGACTTGCCCAGGGTTCCTACGCGGCGGCTTGAGGTGGGTTCGAACCTGTAACCCTTCGGCTGCAAGGCGACGAACATACCCACTAGACCTACACCACTGCGCCCTACAATCGTTCCCAAAATTAAATCGTATTGTGCATTTAAGCACACAGAAAATCAAATTAGGTTAGTTTCAATCTTCATTATCACACAGAGATATACATCACAGATCGCCGGCCAGCCAGAAATGATCCATAAGACGAGTTTTTATGGCACCTCTACTTTTCAATTATGTTGAGCCGTATGTTTGTTTTCGTGTAACTGTAGAATGAAGATGTCTTGTATCACAGAATGATGCTTGTATGGAGATGTGAATTACGTATAAATGCTTTAACGTTTATTGTCTGATTTATTCTCTCAAAAATATGAACAGAATTATGAAAAACTGTGAGTTGTTAGGTTTGCTAATTGTAATCAGTAACTTATAATAATAATCTTTTCTTTAATTTAAATATGCGTCCAGGATTTCGAATTCTGTTTATCGACAAGGATGATTTATATAGTGTCTCCCTCCTCCTTTATTCAGACTTGGACCTGGCAATGGCAGAGTGCAACCGCGGTGTATTATATTATAGTGCTACCAATCCTTTTTAAACTTCCTCGCATGTTGGAGGCTAACGTCTGACAAATCGGATTTCATCCAGGATTCTCTTCATAATAGCCTAATAGGTCGCGCCATGGTCAAGAGGTTAGAGAATTCAAATCCTGGTCACGCGAAAAACTTAATTTCAAATTTTGTCGTAGGGTCTACAAGCGTCCCTATAGCCGCCTCAACTATGTGCGCACGACCGTACGTAGGCCTATGCCTACACTGAGGTGGAATGATTATAGGCGGCAAGGAGAGGACTTATAATTGTCACCCGGTCTAAATAATATGCTGATGCTAAGAAGATGCTAATTGTCCTAGCAGTGCCGGCGCCAGGATTTCAGTTTTGGAGGGGCTGAAGCCCGCGGCCAAATTTTCCATTTTCGCCGCAAAAATTTATGACGACCTTTTTTTTTTTTTAGTCATCGACCAAAATCTCATGAAAATTTTCTATGTTCGCCGCCAAAATTTCTGACGACCTTTTTTTTTAGTCATTGACCAAAATCGTGGATATTTCAATGTAAAATAATTCAGATGGTCATTTTTTTAGGGGGGGTTGAGCCTCTTGTAGGGGGGGCTTAGCCCCCCTAGCGCCGCCACTGTGTCCTAGGCCTACTTGCAAGCGCTTTACTAATATTCTGATATGTAGGCCTTGGTCTACTTGGAAGCGCTTTACTAATATTCTGATATGTAGGCCTTGGCCTACTTGGAAGCGCTTTACTAATATTCTGATATGTAGGCCTTGGCCTACTTGGAAGCGCTTTACAAATATTTTGATATACATGTAGGCCTATAGGACTACTTAATTATAATTTGCAGTCTTGCAGACAGATATATATTGACACAAATAGATTATAGACGCTAGAGTATAGAATATATTATATTATATATAGCTAAACTGGTTAAGTACATTGCTTTAAAGTGCTGTAATAATTATGCCGAGCAAATTTCTGTCCAGGGTAACGGCCTCTGTTGTCATAGACTCGTAATCTCGAGACTTCTACAGCGCCCACAAAAGCCAAGTCGCGGGAACCATGCAGCTTATTCACAGACTCTGGTCAAATTGAATCCATCCATAGACGCTGGGTTAACGAGGGATCACTTTAAACAGTGTAATTACATGATTTGCGATGCACCGCTGGTACTGCGTATGTAGCATTATTCACCAGACATAATAATTAGGCTTGCTTATTACCGGCAATTATAGGCCTAATTATTGCCTGGTTCGCATTCGGCATGCTTGAACAACATCCTACTCGGATCACTCTTTAATTTTCACATAGTACGGTCACATAGAAGTGTTATGCTGCTTATGCATCAGTGCTAGAACGTTTTCAATACATTTTGATAGTTCTTTTACAAAAACAGCATGTTGAATTTTACACTGTGGCTGAACCCCCATTCTTATTGTGCATCAGTTTCGTTTCCTCCTAATTCGGAAGTTGAACAAAAACGCTTATATCCTTAAATGTCGCGCGACGATTGGCTGAGCGAGTCACGTGCTGTTCGCCATTTTACGAAGAATAATAACAATGAAGATAAATTTTAATCTTTTGTGTTCCTAGTTTTTCCTTTTTTGCAATAGTCTTCAAAGAAAAGGACTGACTGACGATTTTATTATTTTGCGATAAAATGGACCGAAAAAGGTTACCCAACGTTTTGCTCTTTAATGCATGTTGTCTTTGTGTGCCATTGTGTGTAAATCTGACGAGCAAGTGCGGCGCGGAGAGTGAGTGGCTTTAACTACAGCAATATTATACTGCTGTATTATTATAAGAAACATACGTGCAGGTAGTTTGCTTGTTCACCGACATTCAGCCTTATCTATTACCCAAGTTCAATGTTTGGTTTATTTGAGGACAAATTCGATATTTAGAGGTTCGGTTGTTGATGCCACGGCGGCATAAGTGACCGGTTAATCAGACCTTATAATTAGCAGTGCGGCCATTCTATATAATTGCACGAGAAGTACAGGGCAATCATCAAGAAACGGCCGCTTTGCGGTCAGATAGATACTTGTTAACAATATGGACATCCCAGACTGCGAGAGAAAGTAGAGCGCTCCACAGTCCAGAAATGGGTATATTGACGTTCCTCTATCGTGACCGTATGTCCTCGACCCTGTATTTGGTTATCCCGAAGACTGCGTGCCCGTTTTCAAAACAATATGGGTGCCAACGACGGCACTAACGTAGAGCGCAGCGGCCTATCTCCTGCATCCCACAATGCAAAGTGGTCAGTAGGTTGGATGAGTGATCAAACTGTTTCTAGGAGTTGGAAGAAATATTTCTTTACGGTATCGTTCTACAATGACTCGGTAGCAAGTACCTTTTTTTTATAAATTCGATGAAAAATATTTCCTCACGAAATAGAACCGGGATTTTGCGCGTGAGGGTCGGTTAGGGCTCAGGTTAGGCGTCGTGAGGGTCGGTTAGGGTTAGTTTCAGGGTTAGTGCAGTCATTCTGCTGAAATTGAAGCTGGGTTGATGAACACTAATTTTCAATGCAAAATGGATGAAAAATATTTGCTGACGAAATAGAAGCGGGATTTATCGAACAAATTCTTGCCTAAAGAGAAGCTGGATCGATTAAAAGGTTTCTCGGCAAACTAGATGTTGGATTTATTAAAGATAACAACGCCGCAACGTTATCTACCGAGTCATTATAGAACTATTACCGAGTCATTATAGAACGCTACCTTCTTTACTGCAATAGTTTAGCATCAATGTCATGCTTTGATAGCATATTTGATCACTGGAATATAATACAATATAGCAATGATACTCCTACTTTTGCATATTTTGATCATTCACCCAACTTCTCAAGTTACTAAATATATGACACGTTTTCATCACTCATTAAAATTCTAGTTTCTCTGCAATAAATTGTCTGCCTTTATATAATTTTTGACATGAAACTACTAATATAATTATCACTTTTCCCTGCAGAACTTGGAGCCACATCCTAGTTGCTGCAGTGAGCTTCTTCTCATGCTATGTTCTACCATGAATTTTATGCATGTCATGTTGGAAACGGATGTGTGACTTGGTTTAGACGTTAACTGAATTAATTGCATTGTTCTTGTCCAGGGCTAAACGGGCGAAACCAATGGATGATGGATTATGGGATTGTTCTGTGTGTACGTACAAGAATTCGGCCGAAGCCTTCAAGTGTGCCATGTGCGACGTCAGGAAAGGAACTTCTACCAGGTCAGTTGATTGTTTTGCATAACATAACAAAACATTAGAATTTTGACTCGGCGGCGCCCGCAGGCGTACGCACTTACGCAAGTGCGTACAGCAGCGGCGCCTGCAGACGTACGCACATACGTAAGTGCGTACAGCGCGATGACCCAAAAAAAGGTCATTGGTTATTTTGGCGGATGGCGGATAGAAAAGGTATGTTTTTGTGAAATTCTAGGTTGATGACTAAAAAAAGAAAGAAAAAGTCATCAGTTTTTTTGGCGGATAGAAAAGGTATTTTTTATTTTTTGTGAAATTCTAGGTTGATGACTAAAAAAAAAGGTCATCAGTTTTTTCGGCGACCTAAAGAAAAATTTTTCCTGTTCGCCCTCCATCGAAAATTTCTGTGCGTACAAGAAAAAAATCCTGCGGGCGCCACTGTTTTGACTGATGCCTACATTAAATTCGCCTGTGTTATAAGTCACTCAAACTTGATTTTTTTAAGTCAGCTGGGCTGGAGCACCTCTGGGGGGGGTCTCTTAAAGAGACACTATACAACTTGTCTGAATTAATGAATGAATGAGTAACAAGACATAGCAGGTGACCAGCTCAGAAAACAATCGTCTGTTAGAACCATTGTTTTCTAATTAATTGGTGGAATACTAATTACAATTATTTTTTTCCTAAAATTTTTAACTTTAATTTTGAAATTTGTAGTAATGTTAAAGATCAATGTGATGTTTGTGACTAATATTACACAGGGGTATAGCCAGAAAAAGCACCACCAGCTATAGAAATTGTGGTAAATACAAATATCGAAGAATCATTTTTCAGATTTGAAACCCAGACACTGCATAAATGATTTTCAGAAATAATCCAAAACCAGTTATGACTAATGAAGATCCTGCAACTAATTAAACAGAAATCTGTTTCTTTGCGACCATGTAGAATAGCACTTTGGAAACCCCATCAAAATGGAAACCCCAAAGCTTTTTCTGGCTATACCCCTGCACATGCGATTTTTTAGGATGCTTCAGATACACATCAATGTCAAAAGTCAGCATTTGATAGAAAGTACAGTTTTAACTGCTTCTTAAAACACAAAAGCTTTTTTGTCTCCTATAAGGGTATCAATAGAACTTCTTAGAGCTAAGCTCTACATTTACCTCTTCCTATTTTCAAGCACTGTGTAACTCATTTACAGGTAGGTTCATGTAATACTTTCTCAAGTAATTCCTCTTAGCTAGCGTGAGAAACAGCCACGACATGAAGTGTTACCGACTTCATTTTATTAGCCTCAGCATACGTTTCATGCTCATGGTACAGCAGCCCAAAAGGCTCGCCCAATAGATAGCTAAAGAGGATTCATACAAACACAATACATAGTTAATTGTGTCGCTTTTATAATTTGCAGGAAGCCAAAACCGAATCCACAGCTCGTAGCGCAGCAGGTGGCCCAGCAGCTGCCCCCTCCGCCACCAAAGCGCGAGAAGCACCCCCACAAGAAGCCGGAGAGGCCGGACCTCAGCGAGACGGACACTTCACAGGATACAGACAGTGCCCGGCGCCCGGAGCCAAAGGACACCAATGGCGTCAAAGAAACGTATGTCGTCTGGGTTTATATGTGTTTTCCTGGAAGTTCAGTTTAATATGATTTGTAGGTTTTGAGAAAATCCCCCGAGCTAGGACGAGAGGCAGCCATGGTAGGACTATCAACGACTTCATTTTCTCAGCCTCAGCACATCTTCAATTCGATGTTGTTTGCTGGGGTCGATGTGCTTATGTTTCCTTTGCGCTGTGACTAATTTTAATTGACTGTTGTTACTGTATTTTGATAATAATAATAATATTCTCTTTATTAACAATCCGGTTGACACACCGCAACCGGTTACAATGTACACTTATGCAATTTAAACAATTCACAAGAACAGAGATCACAGAATACACAAATCGTAACTATACCAACTGAGCAGACCGCCTGCAATAATCGGTGCTAATAGCAGCCTACAAAGCAAATCCGCCCAACGGGGGCTCGAACTCACTACCTCTCGCACTCTTGGCCAGCGTGTTAACCACTACTCTACCGCCCCCCCCATATCATATTCTGCACAACTATCAGAATATTATTCAGGTAATTAGGGTCACCCTGGGTGTGATTTCCACTTAACTTCACACCTATCGAGCCACAGGCTAGAAGAAAAAATGAAAATCATAAATCATTCCTTATGATTCCTTATTTACATATGTAAATTATTGTAGCTGTGTATTGTCTTTGTTTTTGCCTTTGCTTACTTGTGGTTGCAAAAGTACCAATAAAGAATTGATATTGATTATATTTATCACAGGACTTGTATAACTGCCCTTTAAGTTGATTAGAACATTGGTGCTTTACTTACAGCCACCTATGAATCACTGAAGTTTCTTTGAGTAGGTCTCTAGTGAAGAGCCATCCCTCTCCCTCGCCACCTCAGCTTCCCACTGACAATGTGTACTCTTCATAGCCGAATCAACTAGTGCACGGGTGTGGCAGAAATTCCACTGCACAAAGTTCTGCCATGGCAGGGATTTGAATTGGTTTTTGTTGATGTCTAGATTACTTCTGAATCTAAAGTATGATCATCTATCATGGCAATCCTGAGTCAATTGTTCAGTGTCGAGAGCCGATTGTTTAAAACATTTTCCCCAGGTTGCAACACAGTGTATTGGTTCTAGCCTTCACTGTGATCGTTACTGTCCTCATAATGTTCAAGTTATCCTTAATCATTTGATAATAAATAAATTTAATAAATCTATGCATAATAATAATAATAATTACTGCATAATTTTGTGTATGGTGCTGTAACGTGGTCATGCCATTACAAGGACGCCTGCACGAAGAAGTATTTAAATAAAGCATGTGAGCCTGACATAAAATAACAGGTATAATGATAGAAAAGTGTGACAATGATAGTAATAGTAGATCTGCCCTAAAAATTTAGAAACACATTGCAGAAAATTTTCTCTTCACTGAGTTTTTCTAATATTGTTTTTTGTCGTCATTTCAGTCCGTCGCGACATGGCAAGTCAAAAGAGTTGACGCCCGGCATGTCGCTGGAAGTGACGGTTGGTGACTTGACGGTCGTCATCACTGACTACGAACCGAAGTCGAACCAAAAGCGTTCGTCCACAGACAGTCACGACTCTTCGTCTTTTCATAGCAACACGGACACTGGTAGCCCGCCGTTGTGCGGCGGCAACAGGGTTCCAGACTGAGGAACACTGTCTGGATTAACGGCTGGAATTCTATACTCAGCGCTTGGATGGATTGTTGACGAGTAGGGGATATGGTAAACGTGTAGTGTAGCGTGATAATTTATTTGCCATTGCGTGGGTTTCAACGCTGGTCGAATAAAAGTTGGACTGACGGAAGGAGTTTTTGAAAGTAGAAAGCGGGTTGATGAAAATAATTTTTGCTTAAGTAGAAGTGGGATTTATGAGAAGAACATGGGTGCGTGAGCAAGAGGACGAGAGGGGCATCAGTCCCGCTTTGGAAAGTGGGCCCCTTTTTTAATACTACCTTTTGGTTTTTAACCAATTTCTTCGTACTCTGATCTGATGGTGCACAAAGTAAAACCGAAATTTACATTTAGTATATTTTATGAAAAATACCAACGTCTTTAATTTCCTGCTTTGCATAATTTTCAAGCGTTTGTGAACAGTCATGGGGTTTGCCATTTTCTGCAAAAGTATGTGCAGGTATTCTTACTTTTAAGTAGAAGCGTAATTGACTATTGATAATTTTTTAATTAAGTAGAAGTTGCACTGATGAGAAAGAATTGTTGGTCAAATAGAGGCTGGAATGATTAAATGAATTCTTGGCTGACGAAACCAGATTCTTGCCAAAGTAGAAGTTGAATTGACGAAAAATAATAATGTTACAGCTCAGGTAAATAATTTATGACGCTAGACTACACGTTTGCCAGAGATATATACGTTGAATGGAATGAATATGTTGTTTTCTGATAAAACCCGGCTAAGATTGTACCAAGATATTGTGGCTTAAGCAAAATGCGGATGGACCGATGTGTGTTGAAACTCCTAATATTGTCCGTTTTTCTCGTTTTTTTCTTTTTCGTGCGAACAATTCAGCTGCACGAATTCTAGCATATTTATGATGCGTTTCTTTCAAAGCAGGGACAGTGAACGCCAATTGTTATGAACCCTGTAATCGGCAAGGATTTGGATTGTTAGGCCAGTGTTTGTTAGGTCTTTTGTCTGTTAGTTCCTTGGTATAGTAGCCGCGAGAAGATATAGTGTCGATTTTTGAGTATTGTGCGTTATTGTTTGTAATCGGTGACCACGATTTCTTTAAGGTTTTTAGCGAAAACAAAAATGCACGACGAAGCGCTGTGTTATTGGACGTTTTTAATGGTACTCTCTGTAAGTTTTAAAGGAGAAGTCAAAAGGGAATGTTGTATTTGAAAGTTGTTTGGTTTTCTAAGTTTGACAGCTTTTACAGACCTCTAATTATTTCTCTGTTTCCGGAATTCTCTGGAATTTAACATTTTAACGGGACTCAGATTTTACACAGTTTATTCTGTGTTGCAAGTTGCTATACTCATTGATGAATTTCTATAGCTCATCTTTATGGGGGCCACTGTGAAGCACTCCCAACTCTAGCACAACAAAAAAGTACAGTTTTGAAAGTCTTTTTATTAAAAAATAATGTGAAAAATGTCATACCTTGAATCGATTGAGGTTTTCGAAACACTGTCCAGCAAATTTAATTATGAGTTGTAATTTCTGCTCAAATTTCACATCTCTGTTCAGGTGCTGAGTTGCCAAACAGATAGGTCATTTTTCAACAGATTTTGCTTACATTTATTTCTAAGCCATTTGTATTAAGTCAGATGTTTAAAATGTTATTTTCAATGACATTTCAGTATGATAAAATGTTAGTCGTGTAAACTTTTTCTTGAATCGTGCGGAAATTACTGACTTTTGTACCAGTTCTAATTTAAAAAAAAATTTATGTCAAACTGGTGAACCTTGTTTGCAAATCTATAAAATCTGTATCCAAAACAGTGGTTTCCATGGGATTCTTTGGCTTATGAAAAATCATTTTTGGTTTGCGAGTGCAACAACTCAAGAAGAGAGGACACATTAATTTTATTCAAATGCAGCTTTGTTCCAACTTAATTACCTAATTTTTTAATGCTTTCCTGTTTAAAAGTCGTTGATATAATCATGAGGTGCTTTGCGCTTAAAAAGTTTGCTTCGGGTCACTTAATCGAAACTGTGCACTGGCTTCCTCTCTCTGTCCACATACAGTATGAAATCTTTGCTCTGGTCCTCAGGTCCAAACTGGTTAATGTGAAAAATTAACAGGGTCGAGACTATAGACGGCCGCTATATAAAATCCGATTAAATTTACTAAAGAGTAAGACAACAAAGGTAGTATAGGCAGAAGCGAGACCTAGCAAGCAGGTCAAGAATCGATTTCTGAAAGTAGGGAACAGTGGTTCAGTACAGGAGAACTTATTTCGTACGTCTAAATCCGATTAACTGTTCATAATAAATATTTCCTTTCCGAGAACTAAAACATAATTTACACAATACGAAGACTCGTCGTTTTTAGCCAACAAGCCATCGTCACAATAAATTCAGTATGCTGGCAGCGGCAACAATAGCTTTTGACGAAACATGAAACTCTATAGTTAGGAGAAAAACACGAATTGATCGAATCAGCTATGAGCACTGTTTCGAAACCGATACTGTCACGGTATTTTCATAGACAAATTGTTTTCACTTTTGAATTGAAGCTTTCGATTTCTAAGACGGATATATAGCACATGGTCAAAAAATAATAAACAGAAGCATAAATGCCGCGTTTTTAATCTCTGTAAGAGTAAGTAAGTACTACAATACAGATGGCGATTTTTCACATTTATACGTCGCTGAACCACATATATTAATATAATATATGTGGCTGAATCTTATTAAAATTACTAGGATTCGGGCCGTTCCCCGCCAATCCCTCCCTCTGTCCGTCCCTCCATCCCACCCTTCCACTCTCACACTCCCTTCCTCCCACCTCACCATCCCGCCCTCCCTCCCTACCTGCGGTATGCCAGCAAGAATTCAATAAAGCGAATAAATTATAATTTATATTATTATTATGCAAGGATGCCGGTCTTAGCTTTTTCCACTTAGATCTATGTTTTTGGTCTTTTCTAGGTTTTTTGGTCAGGATCATGATGTAGGAAATCGTATTTCCTACATCATGGTCAGGATCTAACTTTTTTACGGCGTTTTTTTCCGACTTTTTACATAAAGTGTTTTTTAGGTGAAAATGCACAAAAGACGTGAAAAGAGTCAAAAATTTTGTGAATTTGGACCCAAAATTGTAAATTTTCGAAATTCGAACGATAGACCTAGTAGTCCCAGGATAGACTAAAAAAAGGTCATCAGAAATTTTATCGGGATGGAAAAGAGAGCAAATTGAACCATTGAAAGACTAAAACAAAGGTCGTTAGAAATTTCAAGTCGGGGGAAAAACTGATGTGTTCTTCGGAGAAACTGTCATAATAGCCTTTTCTAGCCTTTTTTCGACCGGTTCTGACCTTTTAAAAATTCAGAGTGGCATCCCTGAACTTATGCAATAGCGTTGGCGGTTTAGAACTTAGAGAAGGCCTTATTAGTACAGTTGTGGATTTTATTGTCGTAAGTGCAATAAATATTTTGTTTAGTTAAATTCTATAAAATTATCTTAATAGTTTGAAGAAAAGTTGCACTTTGCATCGTTTACGACTACATTTTTGTGTGGAAGTTTACTGTGGCCGATAATATGAGAGTTTAGTGACGGTGTTGTTGGGGGAGTGTTGAGTTGGCAATTTTCCAACCATACTGAATGTTTGTCACGCGTTGTTAGGCGTGCATGCCAAGGTAGATGCCATTCCGTGCACATAACTCGTCGTATTTTACATTTTGTCGGGAATTGTTCCAGTAAACCAAAGATCTGTTCATTGTGAATAAGTTTTCTCCCAAAAGATACGATTTAAAATTCGCCGTTGTTTCGGTCTCACTGCATGGAACAGTCTTTCAGACTAGGTGAAAAACCGCGCCATATTTAGGAACGTTTAAATCACAGCTCAGTATATTTAAAAAGGTAATCTATCGTTTTAACGGAATTAATTATTTGCCATTTTGTCCACTATCGTTTTAAGGGAATTAATTATTCGCCATTGCATGGGATATAGCGATGATGACATACAAGTTGGATTGACGAAAAGAATTCTTGCTAAATAGAAGTCGGATTCATTGAATAATTTTTCACGCAATAGAAGTGGGATTTGCGAAAACATTATTGCTGAAATTGGAGCTGGATTGATGAAAAATAATTGTTATTTAAATAGAAATTGAATCGATAAAAAACTGTCATTGTTGAAACAGAAGCTGGATTGGTTAAATTAAATCTTGACTAAATGGAAACCTGACTGATGGTAATGATTTATGCCAACGTAGAAGCCGGAATGTTGAAAAATAATGATGCTGTGACTGCCCACAAATTTCGTATAATTTATTCCGCTATTCCGTTTTCCGAAATGAGAAAAATAATTAATTCCGTTAAAACGATAGATTACCTTTAAAATAAGGGTAACCTGTCGTTTTAGCGCTCTAAATTTTTTGCATGGGTTTTCGCGTGCTTTGCATTTAATTTATTTGACCTGCTGAATTTCTCCTGTGACCCTTGTACGACCAGCTGAAATTGTATAGACACAAATTGGACTGACTAATAGAATCCTTGCTTAATAGAAGTCTGTTTGACGAATATCATTATTACTTGACATATAGAAGTGGTTTCGTTGAATAGATTCTTAATGAAATTGTGGCTGGATTGATGAAAAGTAATTGTCATTTAAATGGAAGTCATATTATTGTGAAAAAAAATATCCATTGCTCAAATTGAACTTGGGCTGATGAAGTGAATTCTTGCCTAATTGGAACTTGGATTGATGAAAAGTGTTCTAGCAAAAGTAGAAGTCAGATTGATGAAAAGTAAATTTATGCTACCCTGGGCAAAACAACCTGGGCCTTGCAACATGGGCCCCTGTAAACTATTCTTATTATTATCGCTATTGTTCTTATAATCTGAATGGACCAGCTGTAATTTTTAAAAATTTTCACACGATTTCTTTTCACTTGTTATATTTCTCTTTTCAGAGTAAAAGGGGAAAATGAGGTTCATTCTTCTGAAAAGTGATGACTTTGCGATGTTTCATCAAGATATCGATACATTCGGATTAGAATTTTACTATCGTCATAAAGAGACATTTCGACGCATGTATAATGAACAGGTTGGTGCAGATTATTGACAGTTGTGATGAATTTAGCTAATAATTTGAATTAATGAGTAGACATACTTTTATGATAAAGGTGAAAAAACATTATTTAGTAATAGCGAATTTTTAAAATTTGACGAATTTAATTAATTGATCTGAGTTAATGAACCAAACAGTAATTTGTTAAGGGATGAATGAATAATAAGTTAAAGTCAGTAAATAATAATAAAAATTGACTCGACGAATAGAAATCTTAATTAAATTTATGAAATAGTAGTTAGCAATTTGATAAACTGCTCAGGTAGAAAAATTGCACAGTAAACTTGATTCTGCTCTCAGGTCGGCCAATCAAGCTGACTCTTAGTGCATCACTTGTGGATTGCTATGATGCGACAAGCGCTCTTTCTTGGTTTCTGGCCGTAGAACCTGGAATAAGTTTCCTCTTGTGCTCTGCCTGGTGTCTAGAGATCACAGTATTGTGTTCCTTTGTAATTTTAAAATTGCCTCATTTAGCTGAGAACCAAGAACAGTGCTAGTGGACTGGATGATGACTTAGGAAGGTTACAAGGACCTAAAGAGAGAGAGGCACAGAATAGAAATGAGTAGCGTCGTTTGACATATGAACCACAAGAATGCAGAGAACAAAAAGAAGAATTTGGTTGTGGTTGGTCTAGGAGTTCTTCCAAGAAGAAACCGTGATAGGGTGCTGTACAGATTATGTTCTCCATTAATTATCCCGAGACATGTCCCTGATGTTAAGGTATGTCCTTGTGCGTTAATCCTTTACCCGTTTGCCCCAAGAATATCCGTTGAAACGGGCTTAAAATTTAAAAATGAACCGGTAAAGGGTTAAGGCATGTTTACGTTGCAACGCAATGTGACGGCATGAAGTTTATTACATTGCATCGTTTTTTGTTTACCGTTCTCAGGGAAAAGAATTCTGGATACGGTTCTTGTTGAGTTTCCGATCAGCACAGGACTTTGACATCGTACGCTTATTTAAAGGGAAAATTAAACGCTTGTCTGATTTCATTGACAGCTTTTATATAAACCTTCACGAAGAATTTATAGATGGTAAGTGTAAGACCTGCTTGTGACATGAATGATTTATAATGAATTTTTCTTATATCACAGTAATAAACTGTCTAGGTACGTTGCAATGTTACGTTGCGCTCTGTTACTGTACGTTTCTCATAGAAAGTTGCCGTAAATTGTGTAACGTTTCTGGGCACCGCAATGTGAATTACATTTCAATGTTTACTTCTTTACATCAATTTGTAAACATCAATTGGCCACTCTCTTTGGAATACAATGTATCCATTTACTCGGTCTCAACTTCTAACGAGTAATCCATCCTCTTCATCTTCTTTTCTCAAAACTTATTTCTTCTCTCGTGGCCTTGCGCACTGGGAGCGCCTCTGAACGGTTCACCATTGTAGAGACGCTTTACAAATGTTTTAATACGATACAATATGTTTTCTGTTGGAAGTAATAATGTGTATTCTTACACATGTGCGTTTCCATTGACTTCAGGGTCTTTCAGTCGAGCGAAACAATTGTTTGAGGATATCGTTACGGTTGCCGAAGACGATGGTTATCTGTCGATTCTGAATTCTCATTCGTTAGGTAAGGAAACTAAAGTTGCAGATCTATGGTTTACTTGAGACATGGGAAAGTGCGGGAAAGACAGGGAATAATGCAGTCGGGGAGAGAGCCAGAAATTACCCATCCATATATTTTGTACATCTTTGCAATAAATCATATTTTCAACCCTTCCCCTGTTGCACCTCCTGTACTTTGTATGTATATTCGTTTTATTCAATAAACAACAGACAGAACGCTGTAGGTTTACATTAACAGTATGGCTGCTTAAAGCTTATGGTCAAAATAGTTAGTACATGTTTTTGAATAACATTCTTGGAATAAAGTTTAACGAGTCTTTATTGGGGAGGATGAAATTGTGAGCCCTTTCCCTAAAGTTATATAATGGATCACGTTGTAGTGGAAAGAGGTTACGGAGGACATGAAGTTCGTTTCCCAGAACAGTTTTGAAAACAGTTTTTTGTGGAACCCCCCTCTTGCATATACGAATAAGCTTCTCCCCCCCACCTGTTACAAAAATTGATTAGATAAAGTCATCTAAAAAACATTTATTTTAACGTAGATTGCTATTTATTTTTTGTGAAACATCATCTTTTATATATCCAAAAAATTTTAACTTAGAGTTTGCTGTTTTTGTCTGAACAGAACTTGTTTATTTATAATAAAATGCTATCAGACGACTATAGGATAAAACAGTTATTAATCGGCTAATGTGGACGTCATATTTAGAAATTTATTTTGCATGTATACATACATTTTGTCTCGAGACCTCTTTCCACCCCCTTGCCAAACACAAATCGCCTAATTCCAATCACCCCACCTCATCCAGCATGCATGATATGTGGACACCCCATACGTCAAAGACTAAAGCAGGTGATTTGGTTGCCCGCCCAAGCACATGGAACAATCTCCAATCACCCGTTCAGTTTGCAAAATTGCCTTTGTGTATTTAACTAGCAGTTAAAACTGTGCTTTTTATCTCACTTTTACGCTGACTGCTGTTAACATTATTTGTCTAAAGTGTCGTAGAAGTAGCCTGCTATTGATGATGTCATGGAAATTGTTGTAAATATAGAATTGGTTGAATACACCACACAGATTTCATGTTTCATTTCAGCCAAGAATCCGTTCCATAGAAAAGATACAAAAGATATTTACAGACGATTCTTTGGAAATCCCGTAGATCTAGCATCGTATTGCAAGGTCAGTGAAGTTCACGCTATTTTTGGAAAGGGGCTTTCCCAACTTATTAAATCTTATCACTCGCGACACGAGAAAAGTTGGACTTTTATGAGGGACTGAAGTAATTCTTGCTCAGAGAATTCAGGCTTCAAGCTCAAACGATATTCGTTTTCTTTACGAAGTTCTTTAAAATCTTGTTTTGAATTGTTTTTGAAAGCCTCATTCAGTATACATGAATTCATCTGTAATGCCCAGTCAACTGGAAGAGTTGCCACTGGCAGGCTTTTTCACACATGTAGAACCCACCTTCGAGAGTCTTATTCTGAGTTTTAACCGTTTACTGAACAATGATATAGGATTTCTCATAACATTTGCTACACTATGGTTGGTAAAGAGTCAAAGCGCTGTCAATTATCTTGTCATGGTTTGCATTGATATTGATTTCTGTTCCATTTTTCAGGTTTTTGTATTGCTTCCGATGTATCGGAGATTAGCCGGATCTCTGTGCGTTTGCTTACGGCGCTGGTTGGATGCTTCCGAGCTGACGAATCCAGCGGAGCGATCTTACTGGGTGCCACCTCCAACACCAACTGCACCAACTGACAAAGTGAAAGCATCGTCTCAGGTCGGAGTGGCTTTACTCGTGTTCGCTAGACTTCTTAAGTGCGTATGTTCAAGGTGTAGGTTTTAAACTGTGCGCTTAATGTTCATGGACTGATTTTCGTGTTGAGCAGTGATGTTTGAAGAACACTAGTTTGCTTAAAAGAATGAAGGATTGTCATAGGTAATGTTCAGAGAGTTTCATTGCAGTTTACGGTAACGTATGAGGGATTGTTACATTGTTACAGGTCACAGAGTAACAGGATTGTCATAGGTGGCAATACTTTTTAACATAGGCCAGTGTTGGTTGGTTAGCAAGTCACCAAAAATTTAGAAATGACCATCTCAGGGGTGTGTAGTTTGCATATACATGTGGGTGCGTACGACGGGGAAGGGTCCCACAGAAATGTTTGTACGCAAAATAAATTTTTATATTATTACATCCATGATTAGAGCGTATTTACGACTCGTGTGTTATCCTATAGTTGTCCGATGACATTTGACTACATTATAATTAAATTCTGTTCAGACCTAAGTGCTCAGTTGACCATAACAATTAAACTCATTTTTTCTAGCAAATAATTATGTTTGGCAATTTGTACCTTATGGTAAAATAACTTGTTGTATGGATGATTTTGGCTAAGTATTCTGACTATAGCCCTGCCCTCGGGAATACCCTCTTTACTTTGTTTCCATTCTTTTTAGATCTGTTCCTACTCTACAGAGCTCTGTCTCCTCAAAATCTATATCTTCTCTAGGGGTGCTCGCACTGGAAGCGCTATTGAATGATCTGCTGTGAGTGGAGCTATATAAATCACATTGTATTACATATATCGGTGGTGATATCAATCCTCGACCTGGAATGGTCCCCCCTTAACACTCCGCCCCCCTTTCTGGAACTCTTTCGCAGGCATTTCCCCCTAATCTTAAGACCGTTTCAAATGGCTGTGTTGAGGTATGGGAGCGCCTCCGAGTAGTCCGTCCCCTTGAAGAGTTGCCATACAAATTCACTTTTATGAATTTATGAATATAAATATCCAATTTCTATTTCATATTTGATTTCATCCTGGTTTTTTATGTCTTGTAGAAAGAGGACTTAAAACCACGTGATCAGAAAAAGCATAAAGTTGAAAAACCACATGATCCGAAAAAGCATAAGGTTGACATATTAAAGCTAACGATTACAAAGGACAATACAACTGCTCCGACGGCGTGCACCTGCAAGGACAGCGGCCGCAGGAAACGGGATAAGTCATCAAGGGACGTCGATACGGATCTCGACTTCGGTGCTGACGATATAATTCTGACTGAGGATCTGGTGGACCGGCTTTCCTCGCTCTTCCAGCTGTCGAACTCGTATCTTGGGATGAACGTCGTACTTCCAGACCTTGATGGCCTCAACGCAAGGCTTCCAAAGAAACTGGAGAAAGGGCAGACGAACTTGCAGACACCGTGTAGCTGTGATGACGAGGGGCCACCGACGAAGACGGAGACGCAAGCGAAGCTGGAGGATTGGTCGACGGTGGTTGGATCTACGGAGCAAGACATGGTCCAGCGACTGCACGATGTGACGGACAGTGGTGACTACGATTCGTTTGGTATACGGGTGAAACGCAGGTCGATCGACACGTGGAAAAGTGAAATCGAAGTGAGTCGGAATAAAGTTTTAGCCGATAGACCTGATGCAATGACATTTATCCTAACCATCTATTTGTACCATTTATACTCCTTTGGCCTGCGTTTTCTTCCGTGGGACTGTGGGACTTAACTGTTGATAAACTGCTCTTTCCTGTCTTCCGTGTGTCGTTCAGGAGCGCCTCTGAATAGTTGTCTTGAAGGGGCGCTATATAAATTCCTTGGATCGTTTCAAATAATGTATACGTCTAGGTATCAGATTACTTATGTAGTGGTCTTTAAGTAGCTAAGAAGGGCAAACTTGCCTGTTTGACAACTTTCAAGATACTGTGGGGTGATCGTTAATTTTATATGGTGCCATCTGAAGAGAAACTTCGAATGGAGCCAAGAGCATGACTCAGAATGGGGGCGGGGTGACCTTATATACTTGTGAAGCAACAGAGCTCACACAGGTAGTCTGGGGTGACACCTAGCTGACATTGCCAAACCACTAAGAAACTTTGCTAAATACCAAATGTTTAAATACAGTACAATACCAGTCCTTCTTTAGCCAGAACAGTTAAGTGATATTATTTCAATGATTATATGTTTTTAAATGTCAGTTCAAGATATCAGCATCAAAGAAGAAGTCTGGTTCAAAACAAACTGGGGATGTTCAGAATGTAGGTACTGCAGAGCCTAAGAGCAAAGAAACTGAGGAACCGAAAGCGAAAACTTCAGGCAAGTCAAATGTAAACAAGACGACCAGTGCGAAGACTAAGTCCACAGTCACCGAGTCAAAGGCTCCAAAAGAAACAGGCATTGAGAAAGAGTTGAAGCCAGCTGTGGAATCTGATTCTTCAAAGAAAGCTAAAACCACAGAGTTGTCTAACACTGAGAAGAAAACCCAGGCCATTGCGAAATCTGATGCACAATTAAACTTGAAACCCACTGAGGAATCTGATGCTCAAAAAACACTTAAAGCCACCGAAAAATCTGATTCTCAACAGGCCAACAAGAAATCTGACTCTAAAACAGAATCGAAAGCCACTGAGGTATCGGAGTCTAAAAAGAAAGCTAAAACCAATGAAGCATCTGATTCTAGAGAGAAGGTTAAAGTCTCTGTTGAGTCTGATTCTAGAAAGAAAGTTAAAGCCACAGAGAAGTCCACTGCAGATCAGGAGTTGAAAGCCACTAAGGGAGATTCCAGTCCTGGGAAGGAAGCTGATGTTGTGGTGGATAAGTCCAAGGATGTAACGGGAAATGATAATCAAGAGGAGGAGGAGGAGGAATTGAGCCGACCTGGCAGCAAGAATGTTCGTATTTGCATGACTTGTGGCCTACAGGAACCAGCGCCAAAGGTGTTCAAGAAGTGCAAGAGGTAATTCTGCCATTGATTGAACAATTTGAATATTTTATGATTGATGATCATCTGCTACAGTCTTTGATTGATTGACGAGTGTTTTGATGACCCATTTAGTTCTGTTTTTTATTTAATTAATCAAGAAGCTATTCATTTATTGAGGTAGCTCTATGTGCATTCATTTTGTGGTTGTTAGACCAGTGATGGAGTGTTTGACTAATGTAGTGATTGATTGATTGATGACCGTTTAATTTTTTTCATCCAGGAATTCATTCATTGATTCTTTCAATCATTACGGAATTTATTCAGTCATTCTTTCAATCATTTTTGGGAGTTCATTCATTGATTTGTTCATTCATTCAATTGTTCATTTGGCCATTCATTTATTTGTGTGATCATTTGTTCAGTCTGTTGATTGTGTCTGTTCATTCAGCTTATTATATTCAATCATTCATTCAAATTGCTCATTTTGTCACAGTTACATTAATTCACTTATCCAATGGTGCATTGCTCGTTTATGCAGTCATTTATTAATTAGTTGCTATTTGGTTTGACAGAATTGTTCTGTATTGATAAATTTATACTCTTTATCTAGATGTTTACTTGGACGTTTGCAATTTTGAGGAATGTTTTTCTGAGAAATGTATTTACATTGTTGATGTACTCAGCCCATACTCGACTGTCGCTATATATACATATTTGTTCAAGCCTTATTCACACCGTATTGGAGCTATATACGGTAAATATCCTTTGAATTACATTGAGTTTGGATATTTTGATGTTATTAGATGCAAAGACGAAGGCTGTCTGGATCCTCCATATTACTGTGGCCGAGAATGTCAAGGTATGGCCTTGTTTTACTCTTCTTTCCAGTTTAATGTGTTCTTGTAATCGCGAGGGGTCTTTTGTAGCTGCTTGTATTTTCGTATATACCTGTTAAATGTGTAAATGTAACGGTGATATGGTAAAACAAATGCGTTTCATTGGCTTACTGTATATGACCTTCAATTAAATATAGAATAGGTTAAAAACGAGTTTAACTAGTTAAATGTACTTGATAGATTTCATAAATGATAATTTGATCAGGGAGGAACATACATTGTTGTCTGCAGGATATTGTGAGATGAGCTCAAGAACTATTGTTAAGCTTCTAGAGCTATTCTTGCTTTGTATCGTGCGATCATTTTATAATAAATAGCTCTTTACAATATTTGAACATTTAACTTCTGGTTTTTAGTTTTTATTAGCAAGTTGACGCAATGCCACGACGTTCTCAAAATCATCTCTTATACCACGTTGGTATTTAATATGTGTGTATTTTTCGTGCAGTTCACGGAATGTAATTCCCGGAGAATTTGTTAAATTCTGGGATTTCAATGAGTCGATTAAAGAATTTTCTTAGCACAAGCAATTTAAAGCAATTCGCTTTGTCTGCTCAGCTTATAAGTTCTGCGATTGCGAGCTCTGCCGATGATGAGTCGCAGCACAAACTGAAAGCACTTGATACGACCATTTCTATTATATGAATTGTAATGTAATTTCTATTCATTCACTCAGAGCATTTATATAGCGCCCCTTCAAGAAACTACTCAGAGGCGCTCCCAGCCTAACCACGAACTATCTATGAACATACTGTAGTCTGTATGAATCAAGGAATTGAGAGCGGAGCAATTGTAGTCCATTTCTGAATGTAACTGGTAGTGTGATTTCTATGGTTTTGTAGTGTTGGACTGGACTACACGGCATCGACAAGAGCATGAGAAGAACAATGTGGGAGATCCAGCCACGTTGTAACCTGCCACATCATAGCTCACCCACATCATACCTCAGCCATGTCATAGCTCCACCTGTCCTCTATGTTGTAATAACCTGATCTCAGTTTCTATCCAACAAATTACTCCGTGAACAAACGTTCAGAATCGACGTGCCTTGGTCTGCAGTATTGCCAGACATTCGATTGATCTTGGCATTGTTTACCTCCGCTCAATATAAGAAAATGTATAAGTTCTTGAAGAGTTTTATTTAGAAACTAGTCGTGATGCAAGTCATATCTGTTCATAATGGTTGCTTGAACGCAATGCTTGCAAACAGTGTAGCCATGTTATTTTGCAGCTGGTAGGGAGTTGTTTTCCATGCAGCCCTTTGTAACCCTTTGAAAAAAAATACGTTGCATGTAGCGGAAGTGAGTGTCATAAAATTTTTGAAGAGTCACTAACGCGTGAAGTTGTTAAGTTCAAACTTGTTGGACTGTGTTTAGCTAGAACTTAATTGGCTAGTAGTTTATAGATAGAATGCATTTATTTTCTGGGTAGTTAGTATTTTAGTTAGTGCTGTTCTGAAGACTTCCAATTAAATTGCTGTCCAATTAATTGCTGTTGCTAATGGAAACATGAATATAGACTTTTGTAATGTCCGTGAAAACTGCAGTACTAAATCGGCTTTGTTTCATCACTGGGTTTCTAATATGATCATTGTTAAAGTACAATGGTTAATTGGTGCTTGTTTATTATTTGAAAACTCGATCCAGCTTCCTGAAAAAGCATTCCACCAAAAAAAATTTAATGGTTAAACATTGTGATCAGTATAGTACTTTCTTGCTTCAAAGGTCGTGATGGCAAAGACACGATGCTTATATGTTGAAGAAATTATTGAAAACTTGACGAGATTATTAATTAAGTAACAAAAACTTGTTTAGTTAAGCGTTTTTACCTGTCGCATAGATCTTATTACGAAGTTTGTGATAGCGAAAAGTACAAAACTTCATTGATATTTATTTACTATTAAAGTTTGTTTAATATTAAATGACTTCGATGAATGATAATTGAGAACCTATCTATCTTCAATGCGTTTCAGTTACAAAACCATGTCAATTGTTGCATATAATTATTTTTGTCCTTGTGTTTACAGCCTAGAAACTCTTTTGTTTTATTTTGTTTTGAGGTAATGCCCTCGTGCAAAGGCTTTGAGGGATGCATTTTTAGTGAGATGCTTTGTGTTTTGGTTCTGAGTAAGAAAGTTTTATTTTGTATCAATAAGATTTTTTGTTGTTGGAAATCTATCTCTTTCTTCTAGACTGGTCGAACGACCTTTTGGATCATTGTAATTCATTGAGATTCTAATTGAGTAGTTTATGACAATTTTGTGCTTGTAGACATTTCATTCTGATATCTCTTTCATTTCTGAAATCTTTTTTATTGGTTTTGTTCGCACGTATGCCTTGTTTTTTGGGTTTTAACATCGTAAGCAACACCTTGCCCTAACTAGCGTTGCGTGAACTGGTTGCCATGGTTCCCAGTATCGGATGTGGGTCATGCCGGGCTGCTTTTTGTGAGCGTGCCTTTGTGGTAGGCCTATAAAAATGATGTTGTGACTTTTTTCTTTTTCTGTAGGCTAAGTTAATACTGGTTTGATGTAATTGAGCTGTTGTTGGTAAGCCGCCTTTTTCATTTGCTTTTTTAAAAATCCCTTCCAGTATCTGCTGATGACACTCAGTTGCTCATGTAATTTCGTTTTCAAGATGGTACTTGTTTATTTAAATTGCTCATTCACTGTCCTTCCCTCTTTTGGAGGACTGATCTCATATGTATGCTCACCTCTGATGTTTATTGCTTGATTTTATTGCATTATTGTTAATTGCCAAGTGCTTTAGGCACGGGCTATGTAGAAGTCACTTTGTACTTGAAAAAATGGTCAGTGGTAGCTTGACAGTTGACAGAGTTAGCATTGTGATAAAAAATGTAGTCTAGTTGAAAATCTTTATGCATCTAATTTTAACAAACATGCGTATGGTAGATTGAAGTGATCCGATATGGTTCCTTGAGAAGTGTATTGGTTCACTGGAAGTGCTGCTTCTGCACAAGTGTTGCGAGTTGAGATTATAAAACATTCAGGGTAGATTGAAGTGAACCGAAATGGTCTACTGAAGTCTAGTGGTTCACCAGAAGAGCTGCTTCTGTACAACTTTCCAAGTGGTGCAAGTTTTCAGATTAAAATGCATTTTAAATCTTTGTTGGACGTTTTGTTTGACATCTCGGAAAGGAATCGAGTTAATTGATGATTGGACAATTTCAAACAGCGTTCCCATTTCAGTGACAAGTAATTAAGATTTTTAATTAGAATTGGGTTAAATTTTATAATTACCTTTTTGGAATAGCTAACTAATTACAATTAGCACTTGGCTGGCTAATGTATTCATTGGGTAAATTAGCTAATCCAATGTCCATCCGTATAGTTCACTTGTTTATTTAATTACAATTAAGTCTGTTTCCGTCCTCTACTTTCACTTTTATTCGTCCAATAAAATTTTGCCTTCCTCTGTACGTTAGGCCTACCCATGCAAAATTATACAGTGCTATTTTTCATGTGTTGGGATAGTGACGCTAAGTTTCTATCTGACTGACAACAACCGCATCATTAGGAGAATGGGACATTAAAATTCACCGACAATACATAGGCCTACCTACTTGCAGGCAAACGAATAAAAAAATAGGGTAGATGATATTCGAGTCCTTTGCAGTGGCGTAACAGCTTTATCTGGCCCATAGCACACGATTGGGGCCTTTCCCATTAACCCTCAGGCTACCAAGCTTTTTGTGACATGGGCTATAGGCCTACCTGGATTTTGAGTTTGGTGTGAGAGATCATAAACCTGTAATACACCAATGGATAGAGCGGCTAGAATCAACGGATCGCTCGAGGGATGAGTGATGGCGAGCTCCGATTTTTCTTATTTTGATACTCCGAATTGAAATGGTGTGCGGTCATGGGCGGAGTTTATCAGGGGTTGGAAGGGGGGAACTAAAGCCTCATAGTCATGTTTTTACCGTGTAAAAGGTCTATTTTTTCGGGCTTAACCCCCAAGGACTTCCAACTGACGACTAAAACAGGTCATCGGTTTTTCGGCCGGAAAATACATGGTAAGTTTCATGAGATTTTAACTTGACAACTTAAAAAAGTCAACTTTTTCCGGCCAAAATTTTTTTTCCGCACCGCACCTTCTGGACGAAGTTTTTAGCCCCCCCTAAACGGAAACCAAACTCCACCCATGTGTGCGATTGCCGACTATTGTCTACTTAACCCTTAACAGCCGGGTAGCATAGTAGCATGTAGGCTATTATAAGTGGCCTAGGATTTTGTTTGGGCTCAAGATTTTTTTCATATTCCATCGTTACGAAAAATTCTCATTTAGATTTGTTAGGCCTAAGGCCAACCAGGCCCTGCTTTATGATGGAAATCGGACAACTATCGATATTAGTCCCTGAGGAAAATGGGTCTTTTTTATAGTGTTGCTACAGGCAACATGCATTGTGACGTAGTAAACCGCTTAATTAGGCCTACCCTGAAGATAGCAGACTACTCTAAAGTCAGTCACGCATTCTGACTGCAGCAGAGACCAGGATTCGACGTACTTTTGTTATTTGTATTGTGTATAAATAATAGGCTAGGCCTAATTAAAAGGCTCATCGCGTGACTTTTGGCTACTTTTGCCGTTATTTAGCGATCAAGAACTACCTACACCTGGCAACCCATGCAGACGAAAATGGCGGCGCGTCAACAACTGCGGGTAAAAAAGAAAAATTGACTAATTATTGGTAATTGTTCACTTAATTTTAGCGTCCGAAATTATTTAGTCAAGGCCTGGGTTTCAGTGGTAGCATCCGATATTTTATACTTACTCCTGGATTTCAGCGTTTCATCGTTTCAAATTAACGTGTTCATTGACGGATGTTTGCAGAAACTTAGCCTAGGCCTACTTAAACGGAAGCTGGATTGATGAAAATGTTCTTGCTTAAATTGGAGCAGGATTCATGAAAAATAATTGTTATATAAATAGAAGTTGGATGGCAACTACTGAATGATGCGATTGGCATTAATAATTTCGGACGCTAAAGTGAACAATTACCCTAGCTATTACCGAATCTGATTGACGATTTCCTGCCTTTCCTCACGATCCTATGCAACCGATCCATCAGTGAGGCATGTTTACCTGCTTCACAGAAACGATCAATTCTTCTGCCTGTATTGAAGCGAGATGGTTTAGATGTTAGCGATCCTGTTAACTATCGTCCAATTGCAAATGTAACTTTTCTCTCTAAACTTCTAGAGCGCATTGTTGCTAACCAATTGATTGCATATTTAGATGTTAATGAACTGATCCCTTCTCAGCAGTCTGGTTTCCGGAGGAACCACTCCACAGAGACCCTTTTGCTCCGACTTCTTTCTGACCTGTAGGCCTACTCCGCTATGGACCATGGTCAGGTTACGCTCTTGGCTCTTTTTGACGTTTCTTCTGCATTTGATTCTGTGGACCACTCCATCCTCCTGGAACGTCTTTCTACATCCTTTGGGCTGGTTGGACAGCCTCTAGAATGGTTGCGTTCCTTCCTCTCTGACCGCTCAAACTGTGTGGTTGTTGGATCCTCTAGGTCCCTCTGGGTTCCTGCTCCTTTTGGTGTTCCTCAGGGCTCTGTACTTGGCCCCTTATTATACCTTCTCTACACGGCTGATCTTTGTCCTCTACTTGAGTCCCGGGGTCTCCTCCACCAAATCTTTGCTGATGACACTCAAGCCTACATACATTCTAACCCATTGGATTCAGTTAGCACTGTGCGCCTAATGTGTCTGACTGTTGACGTCCTTTCCTCTTGGATGGCGTCAAATCGGCTTCTCCTAAATCCCAGTAAGACTCAATTCATTTGGCTGGGTGGCCGTCGGCAACTTGAGAAGATCGATTTGCCTCTGCTAGCCCAAATCTTTCCTGACATTAGTTTCTCTTCCACGGTTCGTGACCTGGGTGTTACCCTTGACTGTGAACTCAGTCTCAGCCAGCATGTCAATCTTGTTGCTCGAAGCTGTTACTACCAGCTTCGTCAACTTCGAGTGATTGCACGCTCTCTCTCTCATGATGCGCTGGTAGTTCTTGTTCATGCCTTCGTAACCAGTCGAATCGACCATTGTTGCTCAATCCTTGTTGGCCTCCCCCTTGGGGTTCTGGGTCGGTTAGATCGGGTTCTGCGCTCTGCTGCCCGGCTCATTGGACGAATCCCTAAATTTTCCTCTGTTTCTACCTACATGCGTGATGTGCTGCATTGGTTGCCAATAGCCCAACGCATCCATTATCGAATTGCTGCCCTGGTCTCACGTTGTATCCTTGGTTGCGCTCCATCCTACCTGCGCATTCTTTGTCGCCCAGTCTCTGACATTGAAGCGCGTCGGGCCCTTCGCTCTGCTGCAAAGGGACAACTGCTTGTTCCACGGGCTCGCTTGGCTACCAGACAGTGTCGAGCCTTCTCGGTTGTGGGGCCGTCAATCTGGAATGACCTCCCCCCTAACCTCCATCTCCTCCACCTGACCAGTCAATCCTTATTCCTTAAGTCCCTTAAATCTTTTTTTCTTTTGCCGTGGCTGGGCTGGGAGCGCCTCTGAGTAGTTTCTTGAAGGGGCGCTATATAAATGCTAATAATGAATGAATGAATGAATGAATGAATCATTCCTAGGGCGGACAACCTAACGAGGAAATCTTTTATGACGAGGAAGCTTTATCATATTTAAATGTAATACCATATAAACCAAAGTGCAGAATAAATTGTTGGTCATTAAAAAAACTTCTTTTTTAAATTTAAAATTTATATTGGATTTGGACTTAGGATTTTATGCTATTCTAAAACACTTTGACATTGATTGGATATAGAAATTATGTACGTTTGTTTATTATACTTTGTATGTACACCAAAATGCGGATAGCAATTGGTATATTAAAGAATATTCTTATCTTATTATTATTAAAAAAAATTTTTTTTACCCGAGCTATCATTGTTGTTATTATTATTATTATTATTATTATTATTATTATTATTATTATTATTATTATTATTATTATTATTATTATTATTATTATTATTATTATTATAATAATAATAATTATTATTATTATTATTATTATTATTATTATTAATATTATCATTATTATTATTATTTTATTATTTTTTAAAATACTTTTTATATAGCGCACCTTCAAAGTATCTACTCAGAAGCGCTCCCAGTCTAACAACGGCTAAATAAGGCAGTGAGACAGAAACAAAGTGGCGTGACCTCTAGGCAGCACTATGTATTATATAATTTATATTATACAACACAAACAGTAATTTAATAAAAAAATATATATATAATAATGCGCGCGCGTCATGAGCATTTTATTGTGTACTGTAGGAGATTATAGAATTGACCTGTTTAGAATAGGATGTAATATTTATTATTATTATTTTACAAAACAAGGGCTAAAGGTTAACATTCAATGACTGTCCGACAAGTTCAAAATTCGAATTGACCGAGCGACTTCTTTTACTATAAGCAAATATGCTAATGTCTTCGACTAAGATAATCTAGCTCCTATCTATTCAAAGTATTCCTGGTATGCGTGCGATAGGTTTTCATATGGAAATCTAATAGTTAACTGAATAATAACTGAATAAGTATATACTATATCACATTACAATTACGCGCCTTAGCGTCTGTTTGCATTGGTCTCTGAGCTTCAGAAGGGTTTAAGGAGAGGCCTGTGAACGAATCTGTTCGCTTTACTATTTCATCTTTGACAGTCGTAACTATTTTCATTTAGCTTCGCTGTTTTACGATCGAGTCCGCAGTCGCCGATTCCAAGGCTGGAAAGGAAACACACGGGTTGGATTTGGGAACAACAGAGAGCGATTGGGACCGACTAAGGGAGCTGGTAAAAAATGGAGTCACCATATGTTTTCTAACAATAGTACCCATGGTTGCAATTGATCAGCGTGTTGTCGGCAGCAAAGGAAAATATCACAGGAACAACGGGAAACTGAAAATGGCATCAACAGAATTTGAAAAGGTTATGTATCTTATTGACAAGGATTTTCTGGAGGACATCGGACTGATCAAGTGTCTTTCCGTGCTCTATGATGTTCCCAACCCGTTTCTTTGGACTCCAGCTCTGGATGGTTTCGAGTTACCTTCAAAACGGACTTGTGATTTTGACAGTGGAGAATCTGGGGTCGTTAAGTGCCAGGGAATCGACATTCGGAAAGTTGAATCTCGCAATTTGTTGATGCAAGTTTATCCAAGCGCAGAGATCACATCTAAAACCATCGAGGGGCGACTGATGGAAGCAGAGAAGCTAATGGAAGCAATAGAGGAACCTGATTTCTTAAATACAGCAAAAGCCAAAGAGAAAAAGAAAGCTAAAGCTACAGAGAAATTTAATTCTAGAAATAAAACTAAAAACACGGATAAATCTGATGTAAGGCTGATATCGAAAACCGCTGAGGTACCTGATTCCAGAAAGAAAGCTAAAACAAATGAGGTGTATGATTCTAGAAAGAGAGCTAAAGCAAGAGGGAAGTTCAGTGCAAAGCGGGAATTAAAAGCCACTAAGAGGGACACCAGCCCTGGGAAGGAATTGATATTGGATGAATCCGAAGCGGGGAAGGAAACTGATAATCAAGAAGAGGAGGCATCGAACCTACCAGTCAGCAAGAGCGTTCGGACGTGCATGAACTGTGGCCTACAGGAACCGGCGCCAAAGGTGTTCAAGAAGTGCAGGAGGTAATTCTACGTATCATTGATTGAATGATCGACTGTGATAATTTTATCGTGCATGTTTGATGGCCATTTCAATCGCTGATTGACCTTATGAGTGACCGTTTCAACAACCCATTCATTTATCAATAAATCGTTCAAAAATATATTTATTCATTTGTTAGGTACTGGTGCAGAGCATTTTCATTAATTTCGTCGACTTTCATTCAGTGCATCATTCAACCATTGAGTCATTACTTTGGTTTATTCATTTGTTCAGTCTGTTGATTTAGTACAACCTTCATTCAGTTCATATTCATTCAATCGTTGAATTAAATCTTTGATTTTGTTCAGTCATCTCATTCCCTAACTGGGTGATACGACAATTGCGCGCAAGAAAAAAGCGCGCACGACAAATGAACTCGATTTATAAGAACTTTAGGCACTGGAAAAACAAACACATAATAGGATATATTTAACCTAGAAATTAACTAGAATTATTATAAGACAGAGAAACACACAAACAAAGATGTCTACAAGCATATTTTTCGGATATAATTTGTCGTGTTCATTCGTAAAGTATTAGGCCTACCAGACACAAGGCCACAAACTATAAGTGTGCTGCTGTGCAGAATTAAGACCAATTTATATGCTTACATTCTGACAAAAGAAAACACCGAAGATTAGAATTCATTTAAGTGTTTTCGGGAGCTTTCCATTGAACGTTATTTGCATTTTATTTTCTCGGACCTCGGTGCTGGCTGTATATCATGGTGACTTTAACTGACTTAGGCTAACTCAGCGGTTCCCAACCCGTGGCCCGCGGGCCAAAAGTGGCCCGCCAGGCCACAGACAATGGCCCGCCAGGCCTCGGAAAATGGCCCTCATCTCTAAAGGAATAGTCAAAAATATATGAAAAATTAACAATTTGGACAGGATAGAACACATTATTATATTCTATTACAAATTATTTTATTTTAACGTCGATAAATAACATCAAACATTATATTTTGAATCAATTATAAAATTTTTATATGCTTTTAGTTAATACAATTTTGACCTTGTGGCCCCTAATGTCCTTCAACTAAGAAAAGTGGCCCTCGTGTCCTCCAACTTATAAAAAGTGGCCCTCAAGTCAAAAAAGGTTGGGAACCACTGGGCTAACTAATACTTAGGTCTAGCCGGTTCGTTATTGATTACCGTATAGGTCAACATCGTATTCTTTTATAGATGGCTGAGCGATTTTGTCGAGCGCACTTTTGTCGGAGGTGGTTTCTGATGTGCGCTGTTGTCGACGCGCATTTTGCCTGCGCTTTTGTACTGCGCTGTTTTGTTACGGCGTCCATTAGCCTAACTGGACCATCGGTTGTGAATTAATTTCTTGACTAGTGCACTATTGTTCTATAATGATTACTGTTCGTTATCCAAGAGTTTATTTGAACGTGGTCATATTTTAGGGAGGCATCGTTTTCTAAATAGCATTCTATTTACATTTGCATTATTGAAGCGCTTAGCCCACATTAAATTGCCACTGTATAGGCCTATAGATTGTAGATGTTCAAATCTTATCTACACTCCTGCTATTGACACAATGTAAATGTGCGTTGAAGTACACTAAGTTCGGGAATTTTTGATGTTGTCAGATGCAAAGACGAAGGCTATCCGGATCCACCGTATTATTGCGGTCGAGACTGTCAAGGTAGGGCGCTTTTACTACTCGGAGAAAGCTGTGTAGGTGGTTTTGTGTCGTGGCACCGTTTAATTGGCTACCCATGGGTCTATCATCCATCCGTCTATTGCTTACGCGGATATCGTATCTTGTTAACCTCTCCTCTGTTTCAACTCGAAGGTCTACATTTTGTTGAACCACCCTATGCGTAGGCCTATGCGCAATTAGGCTTCTCTACCTCCACTTATGGGCGTTAATTAGCCAAAGTCTCCTATAGACTATATTCTGTTAAACATAATATATTCTAGCTAAAAAAGAGTATGGTTTACTGTTTAGATCTTAACAGAATTTAATTATAATGTGATCAAATGCCATATCGGCCGACTATAGGACAAGACTGAGTTATAAGCCTAAATAGGCTAATTTAGACGGGACATCATAGTTTCATAAAAAAATCCTCGTACGTACATTTTGTCGAGACCCTCCCTCGCCTTAATCACCCGTTCGCAAATCGCCTAGATCTGGCGACTCCCTCCCTGGGTACGTAGTATGCGGTGAGCCGCTATTCACACGGCTCCAGTTCAGTCCAGTATAGACTTGCCGACCTGGGACCCAACATTTGAAAACGCTTTTATGGATAGGTCTGGGACTTTGTTCCTTATGTCTTATTTGACAGAGATTTCGCTTTCAGTAGATTGCGCTATACTGATGAGTGTTTTTCTGGAAGTGGCGCACCATAAATTCCATCAGATTTCAATTGCAAGTTGAACCTAGCCTACTTGGTTCTTGTAATCTTGTGGTGCCATTTCGATGAACTAAGTTACAATTCTGTTATGAAGGTGGCAGTGCCATCTCCATCATCCATGATGTACAACTGTACATGGTAGTGCGCAGTGCCTATGATGTTAATGGTAGTGCCATTTTATAACGTTAGAGGTTATACCATTTCTTCGTGACTTTGCAGTGTTTGATTGGACCGCACGGCATCGACAAGAGCATGAGAAGAACAATGCAGGAGATCCAGCCAAGTCGTAACTCATGCCTCTCAAGAGTGTCCTGTTGTTAAAAATCTCTTCTAAGAACACGAACAGAAGTTCATAATGAACGTGCATTTGCCTGCAATCTTACCAGACTTTGGATAGAATGTAACGTTATTTATCTCTGCTCATTGTAGGAAAATGTTTAAATTCACTCTTAGTCTTATTTAGACTCTAGCTGTGTTTCAAGTCATGTCTGTTCATAGGTTTTCACAGGAGCAATGATCTTCATCTGGGTAACCGTGCATTTTGCTGAAGTTCAAGTTTCCTGTTACAATTAACCATTGTTACCACTTGCAAAAGGACGTTACATGTAGCGGAAGTTGTGTTGTGAAATTTCAGATGCACGCAGAATGTGATTGTTAAATAAATTAACAATTGTTTGAAAACTGTTGATGGACTGCATCTAGGTAGAACTTAATTGGTTCGCAATTCATGGGTATATCGTGCATATTGTCGTGGTTATTAGAATATAGTTGACACCATTCTGATGACTTCTAATTAAATTGTTATGGCTAATGTGAAGGTAATTGGAATACTGATTTTTCGTATGTTAGTGAACACCACAATGCCGGAGCACCTTTAAGTTTTTTATGTCCATTTAAGTGGTTGATTGAAGCGACCTGAAACTTGTATGATGGAGCATAGAGTTGAAGAGTTGCTGCTGTATAAATTTGATTAAGTTGGAGATTAAAACGGGCCCCTTCTATGTAATGTGGTTGATGATAATTGGTTGAAGATTATCAGTAAGGAGAAGAGTTGCTTCAATTTTTTCTAAAATCTTATTTCATGCGTCTTCGAAAATTACACCAGACACTGGTGTAATTTTCGAAGACGCATGAAATACAGAATTCTCAGACACAGCAATGTTATGTTGGAAGGATTCATTCACACATATGTATACAATACAGTTGCAACAGTAACAATAAAATTATTCTGTTATTGCATTCCTTGCCGAGTTCAGAAATGCAGAACACCTGCGAGTGAAGGATTTAATCGGGATCCTTAAGCAGTACGGATAGTATCTCCGGATCATTCTGTCACTCCCAATTTCTGGCTTACAAATGAGTCAATTCCTAGATCACATATGCGTCCTCATCCATCAATTCACCCAGTCATCCATTCTCATTCACCCTCGTTCGTGCATCGATCCATTGATCCAGCCGTTTTCGCCCACCTGTTCAATAATGCCATACCTGACCTAAATTGACTTTACGACGCATTGCCTTTAGACCCGGCCTTTGGACAAGGCGAATTATACATCTGCATTGGGCCCCGCGCTTCCATGGTTCGCTCTGCTATTTAGAGCCAACTTTTTTACATTGTTGAGATACTGTCTCGCTTGGCCACATCGGTAAGGTCGATGGCCGCGCGTCTGTACGCTACTCTGTGAAAAAGAGCGCGCGAGCCGCGGTTCGATTCCCGAAGGTGGCTATTTCACAGATTCAAATCTTGGGCTAGCACTGTCCGTCCACGGGGGACCTAAATGGCGTGGCGACACTAATCATCTTTGAAATGGCAGTGTCCTTAAACATGTAACAGCCACATTGTTGAGTTTTTTCGGACGGGAAAATGTGACAATTTTTGGGCGGATGACTAAAAAAGGTCATCAGAAATTTCGCATCCAAAAATTTCGATTTTTATCCTGGTTAACGTGTACTCACCTCAAAATTAGCCAGTACAGCCCTGGATATTAGTCACAGAGAAAAATGGGTCTGTACAGAGTTGCTATAGGCAACATGAATTGTGACGTCGAAAACCGCTTACCCTGAAGATGACAGAGTACTCTAAAGTCAGTCACACATTCTGACTGCAGCACAGACCGGGATTAGGCGTAGCCTACTTTTGCTATTTATACTGAGTATAAATTATTAAAGGCCTAATTAAAGGCTCAGCCTATCGTGTGACGTTTTGGCTACTTTTGCCGTAATTTAGCGATCAAGAAGTTCCTATATCTGGCAACCAAGACGAAAATGGCGGCGCATCAACAACTACCGGTAAAAAATAATTATCTATAGGCTTCGATACAAACAATACAAAATGAGGATTTATAGAGCGTCAATGACATTTTTATTGTGTAGGAGATTATGAGGTTGACCTGTATAAAATAGAATGTAATATTTATCGGCATTAGGCCTATTTGAGAAACATGGGCTAAAGCAGGAGTTCTCAAACTGTGGTACGCGTACCCCTAGGGGTACGCCAGGCGCCGGTAAGGGGTACGCGAAGAATTCCAGAAATAAAAATTTTCTTTGAGTTTATAGACTTTGTGTTCATCTTTCTTTGATTAGCAATGATTTTAACGTCGCAACATATAACAGTATCGTCATCTATTTATTTCCCAACATATAGGGCCTAATTAGGCTCACATATTATACAGTGCATGCAACATATTTATGTTTAGGCCTATTAAAATAGTTTTGGAACAAACAATGTAGGCCTATAAATAGTTGAAAGTACCAACGCCAGAAATTCTCAGCATATAGGCCTGTAATAGAGCTCAAATAGCGGAGAGCTGAATTGACCTATTGATTAATTTCTGGTCGAGCTTTAAATTTTGCGATTCCTTTCAGCACGTCACATCTGCGTGAAACTGGTTTTTAAACTATTCTTGCTATCCAAACAAAACATGGGGTAAATATGCGTGGAAAATTGAAAAAATATTAGGCCTACACCAGATATTTTAAATCTGTGCTAGTCTAAACAGGCCTACAGCACTACAGGTTGGCTCTTTCTTACAGTGGTTGTAGTACAATTTTTTCTTTAGGCTACAATTTTTAAAATAAGATTATATGTTTCAAACTAAATTTTGCTCCCTATATAGACCTACGACTCTAAAAAACCGATGTCACCAATAATTAAATGGACTTTTAGTCTGTTGTCACTGCAAGGGGGCTTCGCAGTGGCATTTCGTTTCTGATCTGACTTTGCTGGGGGTACGCCATCATTCGATTTATTTTCTTGGGGTACAATAAAAATAAAGTTTGAGAACCCCTGGGCTAAAGGTTAAAATTCAACGACTCCGACAACTTCGAAATTCCAATTGGCCGAGCGAATTCTCTTACTATAAGCAAAGATGCTAATTAAAGTCTTCGACTAAGATATGCCATTTCCTATATATTTACACACATACATAAATTATATGGCTCTCTCCTGCTAGGCATATATTTTCATTTAAGGCGACTGAGAGCCATCAGACGATCTATAGTATATTGCCCCTGTCGTCTTTACCACAGTTGTGAATCTGTGCATGCATTTATCTGCTCTCGTAGAGATTACTGTAACTCGCTCCTCATGGGTCAGTCAGTTTTAAACGCCGTTGCTAGACTCATAGCACGCCTTGCTAGATTTTCTCACATTTCCACATGCTATTTTATGGCTGAAGTCTTACGCTGACTCACTATGATCTCTCGAATCCAATATAAGATCGTCCTCCTGCTGCCCTGCATGGTTTCTAAATCCCAACGTGCAATTTTTGCTCTGAAATACAATTGCAATTGCGCCGTCGAGGCGTGTGTGCAATTCTGAGCTTTGTACGGAGGGCAATATAAAATTTCAGTTGTATTGCATTGTATTGTACTGTATTGTACTGTATTGCATTGTATAAGTATTCATTGGGACATCTTATGGTTAACTGAGTAATAACTGAATAAGTCTACAATTTCAAATTATAAACACGCCTTGGCTTTTTGCATTGGCCTCTGAGCCTCTGAATAGTTTAAGGATAGGCGGATAGTCCGTGAACGAATCTGTTCGCTTTACTATTTCGTCTTTAACAGCCGTAACGATTTTGATTTAGTTTTGCAGTGTGGAGATCAAGACCATAGCCACCGATTCGAAGGCTGGAAATGAAACACACGTTGGATTGGATATGAGAACAACACCGAAAGATTGGGAACGACTAGGGAAACTAGTAACGAGTGGCGGAATCTCCGTATCTCTTGTAACAATGGTACCCATAGTTCCAGTGGGTCCACATGATGTCGGCAAAGAAAGCGACTACAGGAACAACGGGACTCTGAAAAAGGCATCGGAAGAATTTAATAGAGTAATGTTTCTTCTTGGCAAAGATGACGATGATTCGGCCATAAATTTTCTGGAGGACATCGGACTGATCAAGTGTCTTTCCGTGCTGTACAATGTTCCTAACCCGTTTCTTTACAATCCGGTTCTGGATGGCTTCGAGTTACCTTCACAACGGACTTGTGGTTCCAACAGTGGAGAACCTGTGGAGATTAAAAACGGGGGAATTTGCGCAAGGAAATTTGAAACTTTCAAATTGTTGTTTAGTCATTATGACCCCTCTCAAGCGACCAAAACCACCGAGGAACGATTGACTGCAGCAGTGCAGCAAATGAGAGTCAGAGAGGACTCTGATTCCAAAAAGAAAGCTAAAGCTAAAGAAAGGAAGCAAGCTAAAGCCACAGAGAAATTTAATTCTAGAAAGAAAACTAAAAACACAGAAAAATCTGATACAAAGCTCGTATCGAAAACCGTTGAGGTATCTGATTCCAGAAAGAAAGCTAAAAGCACTGAGCAATCTGATTCTAGAAAGAGAACTAAAGCAAGAGAGAAGTCCAGTGCAAAACAGGAATTAAAAACCTCTGTCGGAGACACCAGCCCTGGGAGGGAATTGATGTTGGATGAATCCGAGGCGGGGAAGGGAACTGATCAAGAGGAGAAGGCTTCGAGCCGACCAGTCAGCAAGAGCATTCGTACGTGCATGACCTGTGGCCTACAGGAACCAGCACCAAAGATGTTCAAGAAGTGCAGGAGGTAATTCTATATATATACCATTGATTGAATGATTGACTGATAATTTTATAGTGCCCGTTTGATGGCCGTTTCAATCGCTCATTGGTTTTTGACTGTTTCAACCACCATTGATTTATCAATAAATCGCTCAAGAATTTATTTATTCAACTATTATTTACTGGTGCAGAGTAGTTTAATTCTTTTTGAGGCAGTTAGTCCATTTATTGAGTTAGTGTTAATTTAGCAATCGATTGATAACTTTCAATTCCTCATTCAGTCCATCCAATCACTTTGGGATTCATTCGTTAGTGGATATAAATTTCCGATTGTGGGTGTTTTTCATCGACTTTCATATAGCGCTTCATTCAACTCTTGAGTCATTAATTTTGTTTAATCATTCGTTCAGTCTGTTGATTAAGTACAGCCTTAATTCAGTTCATTTTCATTGAACGGTTCGTTTAAATCATTGATTTGTTCAGTCATCTCATTCATTAACCGGGTGACGCGACATTAGCGCGCAGGACAAAAGCGCGCAGGACAAATGCGCGTCCACGAAGCTGGCAAAAGTTAGACATTTATAATATTATAGAAACATTTTCATAAACTGGAAATGAACTAGATTCATACGAACTTTAGACACAGGAAAACACAACGCAGCATAGGATATATATATGTATGTATATATATATATATGTGTTTAACCTAGAAATTAACTGGAATTATAAGACAGAAATACAAGCAAAGAAGAAGTCTACACGCATATTTTCAGCCATAAATTGTCATATAAACTGTTCGCCAATTCGGTAAAGTATTATCAGACACAAGGTGGTAAACCAAGCGAGTAAAATTGAGACCCATTTTACATGTTAACATTCTGAGAAAACACCGGAGATTTCCACAGTGCTGGCTGCATATCGTCGTGACTTAAAATGATCATTTAGACCTAGTCGGTACGTTATTGATTATAAGGCAACAGCGTATAATTTTATAGATGGTTGCGCGCTTTTGTTGGGCGCTCTTTTGTCTGGAGTGGCTTCTTTTGCGCGCTATTGTCGACGCGCATTTGTCGGTGCGCGGTATTGTCTTGACCTTTTTTGGAAGGCGCCCATTAGCTGGTTCATCGGTTGTGAATTAATTTCTTAGTTGCAATTTTTTCTGACCGGAGTGTTCTCTGATGATTAATGTTCTTTATCTAAGTGTTTATTTGGACGTGGGCATATTTTAATGAGAGAATGCTTCCTATTTAGCATTCTATTTACATTAGCATCATTGAAGCCCTCAGCCCATATTAGTTTGCCACTATATAGGTGTTCAGATCTTATTCACACTCCTGCTATTGGCACAATGCGAATGACCGGTGAGTTATATTAAGGTCGAGTAATTTTGATGTTGTCAGATGCAAAGACGAAGGCTGTCCGGATCCTCCGTATTATTGCGGCCGAGACTGTCAAGGTAGTGCACTGTTTTTACTTCTAGGAGAAGGCTCGGTAGTTGGTCTCGTGTCGTAGCACCGTTTTGTTGGCTACTCATGGATTTTCGACGGTCTCTCATCTTTCTTACTTACTCAAAAAGCGTATTTTTTACCTCTCTCCTACAATTTGCGGAACCACGCGTATATAGAAATAAGCTTCTCTACCCCACTTACTTTGTGGGGCGCGGTGGTGTAGTTGGTATGTTCGTTGCCTTGCAGCCGAAGGGTTGCAGGTTCGAATCCACCTCAAGTCGCCGCGTAGGGACCTTGGGTAAGTCCTTCACTCGCAATTGCTCGGCGCTTCGGCGTGAAATTCCGATGCAGTGTCCGCTCGCCAGTCGGGAGCGCTTCTGAGTAGGGAGCTTGAAGGGGCGCTATTACAAATGCACATACAAACAAACTTATAGGCGTTAATTAGCCAATCACATACTATATTCTGTTAAACTTCATAATTTGTTAACTGTTATGGTTTACTGTTTAGCTCTGAACAGAATTTAATTCTTATGTAATCAAATTCAATCGGACGACTATAGGATAATACTGAGCTATATGCTTAAAAAGACTAATGTAGACTGGACATCATTGTTTTATAAAACAAGTTCTTGTATGTACATTTTTCAAAACTCTCTCTCCTTGCTGTACTCACCAGTTCGCAAATTCCCTAAATCCGGTGACCCTCTCCCTGCGTAGCGTATGCGTGGAATACGGAGAGCCCCTATATTCATACTGCTGTAGCTCAGTCCAGTAGTCTTACCTACCTGAGACCCATCATCTGACAGCGCCTTTTCCGACTTTGACACTTCTTTCCTATTTTGTCAGTGATTTCACTATTTTTAGTTGATTGCGCAAATGCGCAACTGGTGAGTGTTTTTCTGGAGGTGGCGCATAGAAATTTACATCAGATTTGAATTGCAAGTTAAACTTGGTTCTTGTAATCTTGTGTTGCCATTTCGATGAAGTAAGTTGTAGTTTGATTCTGTTATGAAGGTGGTAGTGCCATCTCCATTATCCATGATGTGCATGGCAATCCAGTTTCTGTGATGTTAATGGCAATGCCATTTAATAATGTTAGTAGTAATTCCATTTCTTTGTGGCTTTGCAGTGTTGGATTGGACCGCACGGCATCGACAAGAGCATGAGAAGAACAATGCCGGAGATACAGCGAAGTCGTAACTCATGCCTCTCAAAAGCCTCTGTTATCAAAAATCTCTTATTAGGAATTGCTGCATGAACAGAAGTTCATGATGAACGTGCATTTGCCTGCAGTCTTGCCAGTCTTTGGGTAGAATGCAACGTTATTTATCTCTGCTCATTATAAGACAATGTTTAAATTCACTCTTGAGTTTTAGGTAAATTCTTGCTGTGTTTCATGTAATGTCTGTTTATAGGGTTTCAACGGAGCAATGATTTTCAACTGGGTAACCTTGCTTTTTGCTGACGTTGATGGGTTGTGTTTCAATTAACCCCTGTAACCACTTACAAAAGGACGTTACATGTAGCGGAAGTTGTGTTGTGAAATTTCAGATGCACGCAGCATGTGTGAGATTGTTAAATTAACAATTGTTTGAGAACTGTTGATGACTTGATGGACTGCATCTAGCTAGAACTTTATTGGTTCGTGCATATTGTCGTGGTAATTAGAATATAGTTAACACCATTCTGATGACTGCCAATTAAATTGTTGCTGATGAGAAGTAACTGGAATAAGTTTATTGATTTTTCGTATGTTAGTGAACACCGTGTAGCATCTTTATGTTTCAATTTCAGTGATAGATTGAAGCGACCTAAAACTGTATGATGAAGTATGGAGTTGAAGAGTTGCTGCTGTGCAAATTTGACTACTGGAGATTGAAACGGGCTCTATTCTATGTAAGGTGATTTGATGAAAACGGGTGGGACATTATCAGAAAGGATATGAATTATTTCAATTTTTAATTATTTTTTTCGAAAATTACACCAGTGTCGATACAGCATTGTGAGACATAGCAATAACTGAAAGCATTCGTTAACACATGGAATACAGTTGCACTAGTAACAATGGGCATACCACTATTTTGGTGTTGCATTTCTTGCCGAATTCAGAAAATTGCATGCATGCCCAAAAAAATGCAGAACATGATGTCCCAGAGTGACGGACTTAATCAGGATCCCTGCACAACAGTACGAAGAGTATTCCCGGATGATTCTGCCACCCCCAGTTTCTGGCTTACAACTGAGTCAATTCCAAGATCACGTGCATCCTCATCCATCATTTCACCCATCCATCCCATTCTCATTCATAGACACAGACATAGACATTTTTATTGATCCCAACAATCAATAATTGTACATGTATACTTAACAATGTATAAACATAATCAGCAATAAGCAAATACTCAAAGTGAATAACTAGAAGTCTAGAATAAGAGTGAGGGAACAAATAGGCACACCAAAAGGGACAAGTCCCGCTAAGTAGGGGTCTAATTAACAAAGTGAGGTGCAAAAGTAAAAGCTGTAGGGAGAATTGGAATGCAGAGATGTTACTTAACTAAGAAAAAAATATATAGTAAACACAACAGGAAAAATTCAGAGAAAGAACACAAAAGATAGACAAACAATAAAAAAAAATCAGCATTAGCATGAGTAACCCCTCATGCTATTAACAGAAAACGTTACGTAATGTATGCACACGTAAAAGATGTTTGAAGTGAGTGAAGTTAGTAGCCTTACGAATGACTATCGGAAGTTTATTCCATAAAACAGGGCCTTGGAATTTAATGGAGACTTTCCTAACGTTTGTTTTTGCAAAAATAATACTGAATTCTCTGTTACCTCTAGTAAGTCCAGGATGCAGTTCATCCTCGTTCATGCATAATCATCTATAGCTTCATCGAGCCATTGATCCAGCTGTTTTCGCCCACCTGTTCAATTATGTCGTGCCTGACCTAAATATTATTGTCCTTGCCTTAATTTCATCCTCCCCATTAAAGACTCGGTAAACTTTATCCCAAGAATGTTATTCAAAAACATGTACTAACTATTTTGACCATAAGCTTAGATAAACACTACAGGAAGTATTTGGGCAAGAATGTTATTCAAAAAAATGTACTAACTATTTTGACCATAAACTTTAAGCAGCCATACTGTTAATTTTGCTAATGTAAACCTACACCGTTCTGTCTGTTGTTTATTGAATTAAACGAATATACATGACGCCTTGACAGCGAATTTCCTAGCCAATAAACGAATATACAATACAACCACGACGATATTATTATTCATTTATATTAGCTGCTGTCCTCGCGCTATTTAGTATTCGGCTACTCTTTGGCGTCTTTTTGCGATAAAGCGTTTCGCAAATCTGGCAACGGTGACGAAGATTGAAGATGGCGGCGCACCAACAACAACCGGTAAAAAAGAAGAAAATAGTATTAATATTGTTATTTTTGTGGATGTCGCGGGATATTCTATCCACCACGAAGCTCTCCGGAGTGATGAATTAATCGGTTATCTATGGTTTAAACGGAATAAATTATTATACTTTTCAATTGGCGCAACATGATTATTTTTCATCAGTGCGACATCTGTTCTTGCATGAATCACTGTCATCAAACAGGCTTCCAGTTAGGCTAGAATTCGTTTAATCAATCTAGCTACTGTTTCAACAATAACTTTTTGTATCAATCCAACCTATATTTAATTAACAATTATTTCTTATCAATCCGACTCCAATTTTGGCAATAATTATTTCATAAATCGCACTTCTATTGAAGTAAAAAGTATTTTCGTCAATTGGACTTCGAGATCTATATCAAGAATTCTTTTCGTCAATCCAACTTATATGCCATCAACGCTAAATCCCTTGCAATAGCGATTAATTCCGTTCAAACGATAGATTACGGAATTAATCTATCCCGCCGGGTTTAATTTTAACGGTAGCCTACAGAATATCCGGGAGGAGAAACCATTCTATCGCCAATCGTATAATTATTTAAATATGCGTATAAATGATAAATTTATGCTGTATTATTAAAAATTGGTACTTGTCTGTTAATTCACCAGCAGACACCGAAACCCATTAAAGATTATACGCAATTTTACGTGCAAAAATTAATTCACCTGTCGATTACATCGCAAATTTAATAGATTCGCTGTGCGCATTTAACAATGACATTGAAAGGAACTGTTCAAATTAGGAACATTGACCGTGATCCAGCTTCCACTTCACATATAAAAATACCTCAATCCAGCTTCCATTTCAGACATAAAAATAGGCCTACCTTCATTCACCTTCTACTTAGGATATAAAAATATCTTAATCCAGCTTCCATTCATCAAGCGTTTCATCATTGAACCAACTTCTTTTTAACATAATATAAAAACACCTTAATCCAGCTTCCATTCATCAAGCGATATTTTCATAAATCAAGCAACCAACAGTTATTTTTATCAATCCAGCTCCAATATACGCCAAAACATTTTCATCAACCAGGCTCCAATTTAAGCATGTTTTCTTCAATCCAGCTCCAATTTAAGCAAGAAAATTTTCATCTATCCAGCTCCAATTTAAGCAAGAACACTTTCATCAATCCAGCTCCAATTTAAGCAAGAACACTTTCATCAATCCAGTTCCAATTTAAGCAAGGACATTTTCATCAATCCAACTTCTATTATATCTGAAATGGAAGCTGGATGAAGGTATTTTTATAAATTAATGGCGCTCATGGCCTTCGAAATGTAAACACGTGCTATAAAGTTCATCGGATGTCACCAATTACATTACGTCACTAAAAAAACATTGAGTACAAATACGGGAGATTCCGCAGGTGAACTAACCGACAAGTAGGCCTACCATAAAATTAAATGACTAATTGTTTTAAGGGTCCGAATCAATGTTTAAAGCAAGCAACATGAATTTAGTTAGTCTGGGGGGTGGGGGCGGTAGAGTATTGGACAACACGCTGACGTCGAGAGAGAGAGAGAGACGTAGCGATTTCGAGCCCCCGTTGTGCGGACATGCTTTGTAGGCTTCTATTAGCGCCGTGTATTGCGGGCTGTCTGTTCAGTTGGTAATTAAGTTTGATGTTAATTTTAAGATTACTGCATAACTTGTACATGTAAAGCGCAACGCGTTTGCAGGCGTTTAATTAAAGAAATTATTATTATTATTCTAAATGTTCTTGTGAGTGTTGTAAGTGTTCTAAATGTTCTAAAAGCAACGCAAACAAGCTTGTAGGATTAAAAACACGCCTGTTAATGGCAATATTAAAAAGGAAGTTATTAATTTGCAAAAATAAACAAATGGTAGCAGCTCTTTACAATTTCTTTTTATCTAGGTAGGATACGATTATTAAGGGGGGGTGTGGGGCTCTATATTCGTGACATCGGCCGAGTTTTAAAGGACCCCTCAGGCTCTAAGAGATTAAAACTAGGTTAAGACTATAGGTTCTCGTCAAAAAGGTACTTCTCAAAAGTACCCCTATAAAAGCTTCGACTTCAAAAGTCAAAACGTTGCAACGTGTACGCCGTTGTACGGGTTGCAACAGGGTTTCGAAAATTTAATTTTCCTTACATAGTAGTTATTTTGGTTGTGTCTTTGGTTGTTGATCGAAAATGCGCAGTTCTTCAGACAATCCAGATGCTCTGCTTAGGCCTATGTTGGCCCCCCGTAATTGGAATCATCTTCCGCAAGAACTGCGGCTTGAGTTCCCCTCGTTTCAATGTAAATTCGTTGTGTCGGGAGCGCCTGTGATGGGTGACTATTGAAGTGATGTTACAAGTGTTTCCTCCTACAGCCTGTAGTCGGTTCATAGTCCATGCATTGGTCTTCCAGTCCAAACTAGGTGTCACTTTGTTTGTATGTGCACTTGTTATAGCGCCCCTTCAAGCACTACTCAGAGGCGCTCCCGACTGCAGAGCGGACACTGCATCGGAGTTTCACGCCGAAGCGCTGAGCAATTGCGAGTGAAGGACTTGCCCAAGGTCCTACGCGGCCACTTGAGGTGGATTCGAACCTCGAACCTTCCGGCTTCAAGGCAACGACGCCACCACTACACCACCGTGCCCCACTTTGCAATATATCTGAGATCTCCTTCGCTCTCCTCATTCTACAGCTACCCTCCGCTCTCCTCATTCTACCGCTTCCTTCCGCTCTTCGAAGCGGACTGATCTCTTTTCGCTGCGAACTGTCTCGTCAAACCTATATCTTCTCGGGGTATTCGGACTGGAATCGCGTGACTGGATGGTCACTGCTGCGAACGGCGCTATATAATTTGCAAGTGACATGTAAATTACTAAATTTGCAATTGCTATTTACTCTTTGATTAAATTTGGTTCATCGATGTGTTGCAGACAGAGGCGTTAAAACCACATGATCATAAAGTCGACATACTGGTGCTAACGATGACAAACGGCAACTTAAGTGCTCAGAGAGCTTGCCCCTGCACCTACAAGGGGGAAGGCCGAAGGAAGCAGGATGTCGATATCGTGGCCGACAATGTAGTGCTGACCAGGGAAATAATCCAGTATATTTCCTCGATGTCCCATCTGTCGCACTATCTTGGGATGAGCTTGGAGCTTCCGGACCTCGATGGTTTGGAATCAAGGCTCCCAAAGAAGCGGGAGCAAGCGCAACTGAACATACGGTCGTGTTCCTGCGACAGGGGGCCAGATGAAACGTCTGAGATTCGAGCGAAGGAGGATTGGTACTCGGTTGTTAGATGTATGCAGAAGGATATGGCCCAGCGACTCCACGATGTGGCCGACTGTGGCGACTATGATTCGTTTTGTCTATCGGTGAAACAAAGGCCAACCTGCGGCGGACAATGGAAAGGCGAGGTGAGTTGGAATAAAGATATTATCATTGATACAATACCATTTGTTAAATTCACTTATATTTATACCACTTTTGCCCTGCGTTCCCTTCTACAGGACTTGTTTAGATCCTTTTATAAACTACCCAAGACTTAACTTTTTGGTCGTGCCTGGGTAGGAAGCACTTCTGAATAGTTATATTGTAGGAGCGCTGTGTAAACGCCTCATCTTGATCGATAGATATAATTTGATAGATAGATAGAATAATAGACAGGCAGACAGACAGGCATATAGTCACAAATAACGTACCTAATGTACCCGATAACTTATATGGCATCGTTTAAGTAACTCTCAAGGGCAGACTCGCCTTTCCGACTTGTTCTAAGATAATGGCGAAGTAATCGCAAATTTATATAGCGCCACTTCAAAAGAAACTCCTCGAAGGCACTACCGCCTGACAACATCAAACCACGATTGAATGGTTCAAATGCTTGCGGAAAATGGGCAAGGAAAATTCTAGAAGTTTTCTACAAATGGTGCTGGGCAGCTTATTCCACAGGGCCAAAAAATTAATGGTGTGTTTCCGAAAACAGAGGTTTTAAAAACTGGGTAGGTATTTATTAAACTTTATACAGTGACTGCCCGAAAAGTTACACTAATTGACATTTTTTAACACAGGTACACGCTGCAACAAAGCACGTGTACGGTGTGCTAAGCGATTTTAAAATGCCTACTTGCAGAATTCTTTGCCTACAAACTGCTATAGAAATCAATCTTATTAATCTTATTTATTCTGTTGACGTCTTTTCTGGCAAAGTGGAGTGGGAGGGAAATGGGAAGATGAGTGCGAATAGAACAACATTGCACCATTGCGGGGCAAGGTGGTGTAGTGGCGGGTTCGGTGTCTTGTAGCCGGAGGATTCCTGGTTAGAACCCACCTTAAGCTGCATTGTGACCTTTTAAGCAAGTCCTTCTCTTGCAATTGCTCGTGCGCTTTGGCATGAAGCTCCGGTTGAGTGTCCGCGCTGTAGTCAGGAGCACCTCTGAGTAGAGATTGTTTGACGGGGCGCTATAAAAGTGCGAGAAATAATTGTTTTTAAATCACCGCTAATGATCGTTCGAGATTGGCAAAACCAGTGAGCAGTTACCACTAGAGGGTCCTAGATTTCTTTTGTTCCCCAGTCACCGTTAGAGATGGCTCAAGTGAGAATGACACTGCTAGAGGTCTCTGGAGACTGGCAGCCAGGAAGTTGTCAGACACCCATATAAATCACAGGATTTCTCTTGTTACTAGTATGTTAAATCCTTCACCTCACCATAGGGTGCTCGATTTCAAAGAGAACTTCTCAGTTAGAAGAAGAGAGCAATGTGAACACAAGAAAGTACAGTGACCACAAGAGCACAGTGAACAGGAAGAAACCTGGTGAGCTTAAGACGACACAGTGAGGAAAAATGGTAGAGCCAAGGAATAAAATATACGACCTGGGATGAGTAGTACTGGCACACACACAATGCTCGCTAATAAATCTGGATTTTGCCTCTGCTTGAAGATGTTTTTTTATTTCCCCAGTGATCCCATGTTGAGAGCACCTCTGAAATAGTTTACATTCGGTTATTCAAGAATTTCTATAACACCTATTCAATGGGGTTACTAAGAAGCAGTTCTGACGCTGGCGCGGGCAAAAAGTAGGGCCCCCAGAAATTCGCGATCTTGCGCAGCGCAATTTTTGCGCAAATTTCCAGGTTTAGCGCAACAGCGCAAAAATTGGCAATCCGCGCAATTTTAGCGCAAATTTTTACAAACTCTTGCAAATTTATCTAAATTGGGCTTTGATTGACTTAAAATCACCGCGGCCCATGATAGTTCAACATAACAACGGCGACCGATGTGCGATAATCAAACTGGCGACCGCCGAATGGGATGAAATCATAGATGAATTTTTAGTTAAAGATCGATATTTTTGGTAGTAACGCACAAACTTATAATATAAAAATTCCAGAACATCACGGCCACACAATAAAATGTGTTAGACGAAGTTTCTCAAAGTGGTCACAGAGCAGCGTCGCTTGCTGTCTCGGCTTATGACAGAACGAACGCATATAATCTATAGGCGTCAGGCGTGCGCACAAAGACGGAAAGCTAGTACTCAGCACGTCAGGGCCTATTTTAACGTGCCGACAGGCACGTCCGTGCTTTGAGATTACAAAAACGTGCCTGAGGAATTGACGGTCCGTGCTTCATCGCTCAGGCACGCCTGGCACGGCACTTACTGAACTTGTTTAAAGTTGTTTTAAAAAACACCGCCAATATATTTAATTTTTTTAGGAAAGTTCGAACGGCGTTCCATACATCTATTTGGGCTCATGACGTCATGCAGCGCGTTAAACTTGTTTACAAACAGCACCGAGAGAACGGGACGCGCAATTTTGTGACTGATGTAAAAATAATATTTAGGCTACATTTCAGTTTTCGTTATAATTCATAATTGTTTATTGACATTTATTATTACGATATTAGGACTATTAGGCCTTTCGGTCAGTTCAGACTGTTCAGTTGTTTTAGTTCATTCATTTGCGAATTTCACGATGAGTAAAAAACGGGTTGCGTCGTCACCTGGAAACGACATACAGGCCATGTTTAAACGAATGACGAAGAGGAACGCGCACGGAGGTTAGTTGCTTTGGTCCTCAACACAGCTGTAAAATTATAAATTGTTGCAGTATGTTAACTTAAAAAGTTAAGAAACGATTACATTGATAAATGTAGCTAAGTAAATGATGAACTGTACCAAGTGACCTGTCAAACAGTCTATATCATTATTGTCATATAGTATTATATTAAAGGTAAAGGTCTCCCTCAGTCTCCCTCAGCACTTCCGTGACTCTGTGTCATCATTGAAGATATGTAATTATGAATAGATATAAGCTACTAGCATCTGATATATAGCCTACAATAATAGTAGTTTAGTAAGAGTTATAGCATAAGCAAGTTCTTTAAAGTGGGTGTCATTTTTTCGACCATCTAACATTCTTTGGCATACTTGTGTACTTTGCAATTTCAGATTCGTTTGAGCCGAGACAGTTGACGGAAATGGATAAGTTGAAATCATTAGCTGCACAGAGGAATATGATGGTTGTCAATGTGGCTGCAGATGGAAACTGTTTATTTAGTTCACTCGCCAGACAGTTGACTCAGCTTGGACGCGGAAGCTCAGCGACAGCGACAACTGCTCATGATGTACGCATGGAACTGGTTGAATGTCTGCAGTCGCACTCACAGTCGCAGATGATCTTGGACAGTGGAGCTATGACAGAGCAGGAATTGCAAGTATATATCGACAACATGAAGAAATGTGGCACATGGGGTGATGGTGTAATTCTTTCTGTAGCAGTCAATCTGTATCGACGACCTATCATCATTTTAACTGTGGAGGGGGAACAGCGTATTGATATGGCAACATCACCTACCTCATCTCAAGCATCGTCATGTGAGACTGAGTCTTACGCTATATATCTGGGGTTGGTTGGCACAAATCACTATGTAAGTATTGAAAAACAGAATAGTCAACAGACTCAACACACAGCGGAATCAGACACAAACATTTCTGATGACGAATGTGGCACTGGTCATTCAATTTCAACAAGTACTGCAGCTAGTAATAGTACCACAACCGAAGAGCAGTCAAGGACATCCGCACAGTTAACATGTTCACCGTCAACCATAAGTGTGACAGCTTCGCTATCTCCAGCTGGAAGTAAACCGGTGGATGTGAAAGTCGATGAGTTTGAGGAAAAGGTTCACGAGGCAATTGAATTTCAAGGGGTTGTACAGTCAAGCAAAAATCAGTCAGGACGCAAACAGAAGGTTGAGGCTGAGCATTGGGCAGAGTACAGAAGTGAAGCTCGTGGTGGGTCTGGTAGAAGGAGGATTGTGCATTGCAAAATCTGTTGTGCACATCCTGATCTGGTGAAGATCCACTGTCAAAGGATCCCAGCCATATGCACTGCAAATGGTGCAGTGTTCAGGCAGCAGATGTATGATGAACACTGTGTATCGACAGTACACAATGCTTGTTTGACACGTAGTCGACAACAGAAGGCTCTTGCCGAGGGTCGGATACATGAGGGAGAAACTGTGTTGGAGAAACAACTGCGATTTGCTAACACTGCATTGGAACAAAAGATAGCAAGAATCATGATTAAGGTATACATGGATGCCAAACGCGGGACACTATCTGCGTGGTCATTTCCAGCTAGATACGTGGCGTCATTGATGGCTGAAAGAATCGACTTGAACAACCCTGAAATTCCGTTTTCTCCTACTGACACAGATCTACAGTATGTCACTCCTGCAAGCCATCGCGACATGCTACTGACAATCGCAGAAACGGACCGTAAGGCATTTGCACTCCGATTTAAAGATATCCTTGCGCTTTCTCTCAGAGTTGATGGTGCTGTTGACAAGCAGCGAATAGACAACAAGCATGTTATGGCGCAGGTTGTAACGGCGGTTGGAGACATGGAGACTTGGTACATGGGCTTGGCTGAAAGCGAGAAGCGAGGTAGCGAGGGGTTATTGGAGGCACTCAGGAAGGCGTCTGCAAAGTGTGGAGCAACATGGCCAGAGATATTTAAGCAAACAACCTCTATTGTCACAGACGGCGCGTCAGAAAATACTGGAAGACATCATTCGCTATGGACACTGCTCGAGCAAGAACGCAAAGACAACACCACTAAGGACACGTCAAGTCCATGTAAGGGCCCTATCCCTCTCCTCAAAATATGGTGCAGTGTTCACCGTTCTCAGTTAGTGTTCAAAGACATGACTACAGGTGTTCCTGAAGCACGGCGTGTTATAGATGACTGTAAAGCAGTTACGCGTTTCTATAACAGTTCAGCATGTAGAACAAAGGAATTCAAGAAGCATGCGGAAGAACTTGGCGTCACAGTCAGACAGTATCCATCAGTAATCGACATAAGATTCACACAATATTCTAACAGTCTTCTGTCATCCATTCTGGACAACTACAGACCGATGATGCGACATCTGCAGACTTTCTCCCTGAAAGACGCTGAAGAATATGGCATGCTGAAGAAGTGGATTAATGCTGACACTGTTCACATTGCAGCGATCTTGTGTGACGCGCTGTACATCTACTCTAGATTTCAGAAGAAGTTGCAGGGCAACCAAGTGACTCTGTTTGACGTCGAAAGTGATCGTGATAAATGTGTGGAGGACCTAAGAAAATTATTACAGCGTCCGCACCCAGGTGGATATGAGGAGAAAGTAATAATTACAGGGAATGAGGAACAAGCCGATGAAGTTATCAAGAGTTACGACACTGTTAAGCTCACAGTCGTCCAATTAAGGCACTGTAAGAGAGAGCACTCTCTCGTTAGCAGTTGCGGTCGCGATGTGTATGCCATCAAGACTGAGATTATTTGTTCGCTGTGCAACTTTCTGACCAGTCGACTCGGAACTGACAAAGGTGCCAGTGATCTTCGCTATGCACTAGAGTTTCAGGCGCTTTCTCCACCAATGCTTATGAATGGCAATGCATCTGATGAAGACATTGAACGGGTGTACACTGGCCTCGCATCAGACTTTGCGAAGCGTGACTTCTACAGTAGCTACGGAGAGCTGGTGAACGCTGCAAAGAAAGCGCAGATGTCCAACACAAGCACATTGCAGGATTTCCTTAAGATCAGTCTGACTAATGCAGACTGGCGTTCTGTTTCTGTAGCTGTCGCCAGACTACTCGCAGCAAAGCCTCATTCATGTGACGTGGAGAGACTTGTTAGTGCATACAATCTCATGAAGGATGATGATAGAAGCAGCCTCAATGCAGAGACAGTTGATGCACATTTACATGTCCGAATGAATATGCCGGTTACATCAAAATTTGATGTACGCCCAGCACTGCGAGCATGGTTTCAAGCTTGTAACCGACGTTCGCGACCAACTGTGAAGGCCAAATCCCAGGAATGGTTCAAGGACGTGTTTTAATTATCTGACTGCGACTCAAACTGACCAGCCGCAAGACGGCGCCAGTAACTGTTAGTCTGTTAGCTTAGCTATAAACTTTGCCTTTGTCTTGAAGACTTGACCCATGATCAATGATACCGTTAAGACATGTGTCGTCCATTTCGTAACTAATAATTATAATGACAGTGTTAGAATTGTATAAGAAACTATTTGGTTCATGCAAAAATTGGAATGTTATCAAATTCAATATCAAATTATCATGTCGTTTGACTCATTTCAAGTTCTCAGCTAATTTGAAAATTTTCATAATCTAACTCATACTGGAGAGAGACCTTACAAGTGTGATAGATGTGCTAAAGCATTTAGTTATTAATAAACAGGCATTTGCAATTTCACAATTTTTTCTTAGGGGGGGACGTGCTTGGTGAAAAATTCTTTAAAATAGGCCCTGCAGCACGTTGTGTAACTTGGTGATTCATTATAATATAGGCCATATAATACTATTTTGAAGTTACATTTGTAATGAGCGTAGATTTCGGTGGGCGTAAATTTTGCAAAATTCAAATTATTTGCGATCGTCTGAATACATTAATCTTATGGTTATATAGGAACTTTATAACTGCATTTTTGGCTTGATTGTCTAATTTCTAGAACGCCAAAGCCTTACATTAAATGACAAAAACACTGTTAGATACTTTGGTACACTGATTCAATGGAAAAATAACGAACATTTTGATTTTTTAACTTGCGCAAAATTCGCGCAAATTTATCGTTTTTGGTGCGCAATTTTTTCAATATTTTGGCGCAAATTTCTGGAGGCCCTAAAAAAGTTTTGAGCGGAATAAAAAAAAATGATTTAGTAAGAATCCCAGGAAACAGACGTCGATACTGCGAAAGCCCATTCCAGACCATTGGCCCACCACTGAAAGGACTCGATTCTGTCTAGTTGCATTTCGTGCAAATGGAAGTAAGAGCACCCCTTCTGTACATGATGGAGAAGCGGTGACCCTGTATACCTGTGGGGCAACACAGCTCTCGCAGGTCCTCATCAAGAGCTCTGACATTGCCGAACCACTGTAAGAGTTGGTTTACATATTATGAATCAATCAATCGTAATTTATATAGCGCCACTTCAAAGTACCTACTCAGAGGCGCTCCCGGCCGAGATCATGCGGAAAAAAGTCTTCAACAATTTGTGAAATTGAGAACAGCTTGGGAGGCGTCGCATAGTCAAGGGAAGTCCATTCCAGGTTGTTGGACCAACCACAGAGAACGAACACTTCTGCATTGTTAAAGAGCGAGTGAAAGGAACCATTAGGTCACCATAGGCAGCAGAGCGCAGTGCGCGACGGCCTATGCAAGCGGAAAGAGTAAGGCAAAGCTCTCACAGATAAGAGGGTGCCCAGCCTGATAAGCATCGCCACACCAAAGATGCAATCCTAAATGAGATGCGCTGACGGAAAGGACCTCACGCATATATTGGGATACACGGTCGTACTTGGTGAACCCCCAATAAGTAGGGCGGCAGCCTGGTGGACCCTCTCCAACCTCACAATCTGAACCCGCGGGTGACCAGCAAAGATGGAGGCGCAGTAGTCGATGCAGCTCAACACAAATGCATGGACAAGAGAAACTACAGCTTTAGAAGTCAGAGAGCGAGCAATGACCATGAGCTACCGCAGTTGGTAGCAGCAGCTGCGGCACACCTGATCTATATGAGATGCAAGGGTGAGTTCAGAGTCCAGAAGAACTCCAAGGTCACGCACCACCGAAGAAAAAGTCATAGATGGGGATTGAGAAGAGAGAGCGCTCAGGTCGAGCTTAGTCAGCTGTTGCCTAGTGCCCAGACATATTATGTCTATAACATAATAACGACCATGCCTTCTTTAACTCGAGGCAGTTCAGTGATATAATTTGAGTGATTATAATTATGTTGTTTTAAATGTCAGATAAAGCTTACAGCATCAAAAAAAGAATCAGGCTCAAAACAGACAGGGGATGTTCACAACGGAGGGGCTGGAGATACTAAGAGCAAAGAAGCTGACGAACTGAAAGTGAAAACTTCAAGCAAGTCAAATGTAAACAACGAGCTCAGTACGAAGATCAGGCTCACAGTCACCGTGTCGAGACATCCAAAAGAAACGTTCGTTGAGAAGGAGTTGAAGTCAGCTGTAGAATTTGATTCTTCAAAGAAAGTTGATGTCACAGAGAAGTCTAGCGCTGAAAAGACAGCTAAAGCCAGTGAGAAATCTGAAGCAAAACTCAACTTGAAAGCCACTGCGGAATTTGATGCTCGAAAAATACCTAAGGCTGCCAAGAAATCTGATGCAAAGCTAGAATTGAAAGCCGCTGAGGAATCCGAGTCTAAAACTGAAGCTAAGACCAATGAAGCATCTGTTTTTAGAGAGAAGGATTTTAAAGCCTCTTTGGAATCTGATACTAAAAGGAAAGTTGATGCCACCGAGGTTTCTGATTATAGAAAGAAAGTTGGAGCTGCTAAGGAATCTGACTTTAGAAAAGACACAAAAGCCACAGTGCAGTCCAGTGCAAAGCAGGAGTTGAAAGCCATGAAGGGAAAGTCGACTACTGGGAAGGAAGCGGCAGTTGCCGTGGATAAGTCCGAGGCTGGGAAGGGAGCTGATAATCCAGAGGAGGAGGAATTGAACCGACCAGGCAGCAAGAATGTTCGTACGTGCATGAACAGTTACTGTGGCCTACAGGAATCGGCGCCAAAGATGTTCAAAAAGTGCAAGAGGTAATTCTACCATTGATTGAACAATTGACTTGTTTAATGATTGATGATCTGCTGCAGATCTGATTGATTGATTAGTATTTCGACGATACATTCATTTCTTTTATATTATGTCAAGAATAACAACTTCATAACACGGATGCTGTATAAAAACGTTTACTAGGCTTTATTCGCTGCTCCTTTGTGCTTGGTAACTGTTGCGTTATGTCGCCCGGTTATTCTGTTAATTAAACGAATATTATATAAGAATGTTCAAATGTTGAATGGTCATTTATTTAGTTGGTTTTATGCATTCATTTTGAGGCCTTTCTACCAGTGATTGCTTGTTCGATTAACTTTATAATTGACTGATGGCGTTTCATTTCTTCACTCAGGAATTCATTCATCGACTCGTTCTTTCAATCATTTCGGAATTTATTTGGTCATTCTTTCAATCACCTGGATGTTTAATTCACTCCTTCGTCATTCAGTCAATCGTTCTTTTTGCCGCTCATTTATCTTTTCGATCATTGTTCGGTCTGTTGATTATGTAATTCATGCAGTTATTTGTATTCATCATTCAAATTGTTCAGTCGTTCACTGTTAAATTCATTCATCTATAGCAAAATGTAGCCATTGGTCCATTGCTCATTTAAGTAGCCATTTATTAATTAGCTGCTCTTTAGTTTGACAGATCTTTGTGTGTGTTCTTTTGAGATTTATGTTTGTTAGAACTTGCTATTATTAGGACATGAGTAATTTTGAGTAGATAACTTCTGATGACTTTTGCCGAGAACTGTGTGCATTGATGTAATTTCCGCCTTCATGGCTATTACTAAATTGCCTTTATACAATATGCTCAGATCGTATTCTCACTATTATGGGAGCTACATAAATGTCTTCTGAATTACATTGCATTTTGGTATTTTTATGTTGTCAGATGCAAAGACGAAGGCTGTATGGACCCTCCGTATTACTGTGGTCGAGACTGTCAAGGTAGGACACTTGTTCTTGCCGAATAAGACCCAGTAGTTAAGGGATCTTTTGCAACTCCTTGTTCTATATATACCTGTTAATTGTATAAATGATGATGGCAACTGTGACTGTAATAAGACATTACAAAGGTGCGTTGCATTGGCCTTCTGTATTTGACCTACAACTATAATATATAGGATAGGTTAAAAAAAACTAATTTTGTTAAATATACTTGATAGATTTCATAAATAATAAGTCAGTGAGGAAGAACATGCATTCTCGATTGCGGGATGTTGCAAGATGAGCTCAAAGTTCGTAGAGCTCTTATACTATTTACACTTTGTGTTTTTTGCGATCATTCTATCATATACCTGTTCAATTTACATGAACAGTGAACGCTGAACTTCCCATTGTTAGTGACAAGTTATCACGATGCCAAAACGTTCTCAGAGTCGCTGTTTCATTCACTTATAATCCTGTAATATTGGGATTGACATTTTCCAACCACTCATGTGTTCCAAATTTAATTACAACTAATGAGAGTGCCATTTCTATGATGTTAGTAGCGCCATTTCTATGATGTAAAATTGTATATGGTGGCCCCAATTTTGTTATGTGAGTGGTAGCTTCATCTCCGTAAGCGGCAGTGGGTGGTTTGCCAATTCTATTAGGCTCTACTCTCAGTGTAGGCTAAGTATAGGCCTAGTCTAATAATACTAATTTTAATAATGTATATTGTAGAGCCATTTCTATTATGTAGGTTGTAGAAGTTGTAGTGCCATTCCTATGGTGTGATTTTTGTGTCTTTTGTAGTGTTGGATTGGACCACGCGACATCGGCAAGAGCATGAGAAGAGTTGTGCGGAAGATCCAGCCATATCCTAACTTTCTGCCTTTCTGTTGTTAAAACCATGATGTCTCTTTCTATCCGACAAATTGCTCCATTGAAAAGTTCAGAATCGACGACTTTGACGTGCAGCCTTACCAGACATTGGATTGATATAGACATTATTTGTCTCTGCTCAATAATTTTATAAGAAAAATTTTAATTCTGACTTTCGAGTAGAGACTTGCCGTGATGCAACCAGGCTAATATCTGTGCATAATGCTTGCATAGACGCAATATTTGCAATCAGCGTAGTCATGTTATTTTACGGCAGGTAATGAATGGGTTATTTCCATGCAACCCTTCGTAACCCTTTGACAAAAGGAATGTTACATGTGACGGAAGTGAGTGTGGTGTCATTTTGAAGAGTCACGAAAGTGTGAGAGTGTAAAGTTGTTAAGTTAAAACGTGTTTAATTGTTATTGGACTGTGTTTTGCTTGAATTTAACTAGTTAGTAGTTCATAGATAGACAGCATATTTTCTGTAGAGTTAGTATTTAGTTTGTGCTGTTCTGAAGACTTCCAATTAAATTGCTGTTGCAAATTGTATAATGGGAATCTAAACTTTTGGCAGTCAGTGAAAACTGCAGTACTGGATCCGTTTTGTTTTATCACCGAGTTTATAATATAATCATTGTTAAAATACAATGGTTGATTGATGTTTATTATTTTAAAACTCGATCCAGCTTTTTCAAAAAGTATTCCAACGAAAAAACTACTGGTTAAACATTTTGAGCAATACTTCCTATCTAACTTTCTTACTGCAAAGGTCGCGATGGAAAAGACACAATGATTATTTGTTGAACTGCCAATCCCTGATGCTTATTGGTATTGTTATTATTATTAGTTTTAGCGAATCTACAAATAAATTTGTAACCTTATGATGCAGATTGCGATTTTCAGTTATCACCGATTTGCAAGAAACAGATTTGGTCTAAAGTCTTAATTGAAATTTTATACCAAACAAAATAATAGAATCCAGAGATATGCTTGCAAAGTTCTATCCTCAAAATCTTCACAATACAAACTAATTTCATAACTCGAGCATCATAAATAATGCTTCTACAATGTCAGTGTCATTCTTAAAAACTTCAGTGCTATCTGTGTCAATTAATAATATTTTCCATGATAGCGCGAATAGGTCTAATAGTCACATCTGAACAAGCCTTTCCAGACACGTTGTAATTGCAATAAGAATGTTTCTGTTATTGAAGGTGATAACTGTATAATAAGTGTTCTTTCTCAAAACTTTAGGGCCAAACAAATCAAAACGAAATTCGGAATCTTGCATTGCAAGAACGATTGCCAGAATTTGTTGTTGTGGAATCTTTGAATGTGGATGATAAATCTGATGGACTATAAGGGATTTTGCTGATATCAAAACACGAATGCGATGTTTGAAAGAAATTGTCCTGGCAGTTCATACATTTATTCATTGCAAAAAATGACAAATTTGACCAAACAGTACACAATACGAATCATGTCAAACAAAACTACTATTAGTTGCCGTATAAATATTGCTATGTTACTTGTATTGGCAATTTAGTACTATGTTCAAAAATTTGGCAAGATTGCCCATAGGCCTAACTTTATCTTAAACTTATGTAGCGCCCAAACAACCATTTTGCAAATGTCATAGGCGGAGACTTGATCTAGAAGTTCGGTGGGGGTGGGGTGGGGGGTAAACGAGCGATCGCCGAGGCGCGACATTTTGGGTGGACGACTGAGTCACTGACAACATTTCCATTTTCATCGATGAAATTTCTGATGACCTTTTAGTCATTTGGTCGACTTTTCCTGAAAACATACCAGTTTTTCCCTGCCAAAATAGCTGATGACATTTTTTAGCCATTTAATCGAAATCTCTTTTGGTAACAATGGCACCCCGTCAAAAGGGCGCCCGACAAAAGGGCGCCGACAAAAGGGCGCCGACAAAAGGGCGCCCGACAAAAGGGCCCCGACATAAGGGCGGCGCTCTTAAAAGAAATATTATCGATGAAGAGTCGGCCTAGAGGTGATAATATTATTAGTAAATAAGCAGCTCGATCAACGACGACGCGACAAAGAGCAATTACTACTTAACTATTTCAAACACGATGTTTGTTGATACCCAACATGCTCCGAGGACCTGGAGGAGGTGCTAAAATAAGTTTTATTATGCGAATGTTGTATAACTTTGCATAAATGTTTTCTATTATTTATTTCCTCTGTAAACTACTGTGCGTTTGCTGGTGGTATCATAATAAAGAATATTCTTACTTACTTACTTACTTACTTACTTACTTACTTACTTACTTACTTACTTACTTACTCATGTAGCCTAATGATTTACGTTGCTGGTTTTCCATCATTCAACGACTCGGCGAAAGTATATTTTTGAAATTTTCGCTTCGGCACTCTTGTAGATCTAATTAAAAGCTTCAATAACAAATTTTCTGTTAGCAAGATAAATTAGGAAATGGGCTGTTTCTGCAGTCTTCTATTTAAAGAAGTCTTATAGACAGTGCCTAAAGTGTGGGAATATCAGTGCCTGGACGCCCCTTACCTCTCCAAAAGAAGTGCCTGGACGCCCCTTACCTCGCCAGTCTGTGCTTGCCAATAAGTGGCTGGACGGCGTTCAGATTTTAAAACAAGTGCATGGACGCCGTCCATGACCGTCCAGGTACACTTTAAGCCCTGCTTATAGATATTAGTTGCGTTTTTTTGTAAGTTTATAGGTCTACGTTTAAGAAAATATTTTCATTCGACATTGAACCATTATGAGATTTTTAGCCTTGGTTTTAACTTTTCTTCAAATTCATAGTTTAAACAACTTTTCAACTTTACATTAAATTGCGTGTTTTTGTATTTCTCAAACAATTTCTTAGCTTCTACATCTCGTTACATTACAGTCATTATAATTATGCAGTGGTGGATCACATGTATTTTTCAAATCATTTATTTCACCCGCGTTATCTTTGGCGATAATATTTCTTTTATGAGCGCCGCTCTTCTGTCGGGCGCCCTTTTGTCGGCGCCCTTTTGTCGGCGCCCATTTGTCGGCGCCCTTTTGTCGGGCGCCCTTTTGACGGGTCACCGGTAACGGCAACAATATCATTTCCATGCCAAGCTGTTTTACCTGAATAATTAACCAACAATTACCTCAATGGGATTTCTACCTGATGCCTCGCCCTCCGCTGCTGATATGGTTGAGGAATCTGACAAGCGCTTGCTCCGCGCCGTCATATGTTCCAGTTGCCATGTCCTTCGCGACCAATTTCCCCAAATGACCAGTACGGTTTACAACCTTCGACCCCGACGTCATAATTTCCGGCTCCCGCACAAGGACAACAAACTTTATTTCCAGAGTCCTCTACAAGAACGCTTACAACCATTAAATCATTCAATCTCATTAACAATGATCATTTTAGTAAGACGTTTTAATTTCATTTTATGATGTTTGTCTCTCTTGATGTCACCATGTAACCGGGCTGCGGTGTGTCAGCCTGGACGTTTTTCACGAATTAAACGAATATCTATATATATGTTCAACACTGTGAAGATTTTTCGATGCTATTTACGAATATCGGGGGAACATGAGCATGGACGGTCCCCCACCTCAAACATTGGGGGACCGTCTCTCTGTTCCTCCTAAGTCTTCGCCTATTTCTATAGTCTATAGCCACCATCTGAGACTGAGAAATTGAGAGTCAATTTGAGTTACGTTTAGACAAAGTTAGAGCTTGTGCCTAATGCCACAGTATAAATGGAGTATGGTCCACTTGTTATCTATACTGTGCTAATGCCTAGAAACATGGGCGCCCACATAAATTTTTCCAGGGGGCAAAATTTTTGCGATGGTCACAGCTTAATTTTTAATAGCAAAAGCTTGAAAAATACAAAGCTGGCGATCAAGAATGTGGGTTTTTTAAAGAGGTTTCTTAATGCAAAATTTCTCAGTTTTATTTTGTGTATCATTTTTAATAAGAATAGCTTCCTTAGTGCGAATTTAAACAAATCAAAAGTAGAAACAAATGTAGCCTAGTTAAAAAGTGACCTAGTTTTCTAAAGGGGACACTATATAAGTCCATAGAATGAATGATCCCCTTATCCAAGTGTCTCTACAGCTTGACCTCCCTGGATTATGTACTGGCAGTAGGGCATAGACCTATGCACAATGGACCAAAATAATGCAGCCTGGCTTAGGCCCCTATAGCAAAATTTATTTTTTAAATAGCCTAATGCTGGTGAATAAGCAGATCTCCTTGACGTAATTTCAATGTACAGTTGACAAATTTCAGATTTTTGCAATAGTGTTATTTATTGATAATTTTTTGCAGTTATGCAGGCTGCATTGCCAATCAAGTGGACCATACTCCATAGGCCTGCTATTTACATGGGCGCCCGCATGATGGTTATAAGCCAATGGCCAAGTAACGGGGTTTTTTATCAAGAGATTGAAAACGCAAGGCAGAAAATTAAGAGTATAGGTCTATGGCTATTTCTGCAGAGATTTCTAAACGTACGTAGATTTCTGACTTTCACTGTGTGCATCATTCGTATCATTAGTACTTTAATGCGAGGAAATTTGTTAAAAACCCAAAAGTAGTAGTTAGGAATATGTTTCAATTTCCAGCGGGGGGAGGCAAGTGCCCCCTCTTGTCCTTATGCGCGGGCGCCCATGCCCACAAACTTCTTAAAGTCGTTCTTGGCTACCGCATGAAGAAGTCGATCATCAGCCAAACCGACTCACATGGAAACTGTTGCGGCACCTGGTGGGAGGTAACCCACACGCTGAGTTCTAACGAGCAGTCTAGTACCTTGCTCTTAAGTGCTGTAGCCTATTACGCCGAGCAAATTTCTGTCTAGGGTAACGGCCTCTGTTGTCATAGACCCTGGTCCAGGGCCGGCCTTACCTATAGGCAAAGTAGGCAGTTGCCTAGGGCGCCGCAGTCTTTGGGGGCGCCGCGGCACCGGCGAATTTATTTTTTTACACTATATTTTTTTAAACTCAAAACTTTTGCTAATGGAAAGAATTTAAAATAATTATGGATTCTTTGCACCTGTTCAGGTTGGCCTAATTCAATTTCAAGGACTACATAAATTTTAAATCGACAAATAAAATTCGATTTTTAACGACATTCCGTGCTCTTTGCTTTAGGAGACAGGTTAAAATACGCGACGCTCAATTTCTATAGTGAAGATGTTGCAAGAAATTAAATGTATGAAATGGGAGTGAGTATGAAGATGAGATTACAACATTACAGCCTGCCCTTTATTCAGGTTGAAATAAAAAAGTCTAGTAGGGACGATGATGAAGAAAGGGCAGTAGCTGAGGCAGGGCCGACCAAAGGCATAGGCAAAGCAGACTGTTGCATGGGGCGCCAAGTTCTAGAGGGCGCCATTTCCACAAGAGTGTAGCCTATTCTAATATTTTTTAACTTATACCATTCTCCACAAAATTGAATAGGCATATTATCCAGCTTTCAATGTACTAATAAATAAATTATAATGAATTACTCAGCTGAGCGTAGGCCTACAAGGCCATAGCTGGGGGGGGGTGTTTTGGTTGTTTGAACACCCCACCCCCTAAATGAAGTAATGTAAAAATGAAATAATTGCGCATTTGCTAGCACATGACAGTGTGTAATGTAATTTTGAGCAGAAAATAGTCGAAAATCGCGGAAAATGGTGTTGTTTGGACGTCATAAAATTCGACGATTAACAAAAGTCGTCAGAAAATTTCGCCCCAAAAAATCGCCCGCAGCGTGTACGCACCTCAAAATTCACGGTCAGGAAAACATCCCCCGAAATAAAATCCTGGCTACGGCCCTGTAAGCCTATACCGGCTCTGCCTAATTCTTTAGATTCTAACGTGGGCTGAACAAATGAGTGGTAAACTAAGGGCACGAAATGCAGGCCTGTGCCTGGGGCGCCAAATGTATGCCTTGTCTAGGGCGCCACTTGTGCTAAGGCCGGCCCTGCCCTGGTCAAATCGTATCCATCCATAACGAGCAGTCTTTCAAGTCTCTGTCGATCAGCGGCTGTTGTAAGGACCCACCAGGCAGGAGCAGCGAAAACAGTCCGGTCGAGTCTAGATTGGAGAGATGAACAATTGAACATGGTGTTACAATTAGGCCTAGCCATGATTGTGTTAATGTACACGTAACCTTTAGCCTATTGCTTTTTTTATAAATAAAGAGCATGCATAGGCCTACATACCCGGGTATGTTTCATGTTCATATAAACGGATTGATCTTGCATAGGCTATACAGACACAGTGCAAATAACCAGTAGGGGCACTAGGGGGCCTACGTCCAGTTCCAGCCTCTGCTGCTCTCAGATTCTGTGACTGATTTTAGATTAGTCCGCCATCTTCAGGGTTAGCGGTTTACGACCGCACAATGCTTGTTTCCTATAGCAAAGCACATTTTGTTGCATTCTTTTACGTGTGGATTCACTTTCAGAAACCAGAAATAGCCTACTAGTCGACAGGTATCAATGCCACAAAATATCTAGCCAATGAAATTCACCGGCCTCATTCAGCCTCCTCGGATTACCCACTCCGCTATTCAAAATAGTTAGCCTATGTCTCACTAGATAACTAGAACGACGCTGGCTCATATCAATTTTTGTCTCGTTTTTTTTATGTGTCATGTTTTTTAATTTTTTTTAGTATATGCTTGTAATTCAGAGTGCGTTTTGCAGCTGGTACATTAAAGAATATACTTACTTACTTATTATTACTAAGCTTTGTTATTGCTTCTGTTTCATTTTACATCTCTGACCTGTAACTTGGTGCGGTATGTCACCCTGATTGTCTTTGAAATTAAACGAATATACATAGGCTACATATAATTGACCCCTCTTTGGAATACGCTGTCGCATCTAGGCCTACTTGGTCTCAACTCCCAACTGTTAATCCATCCTCCACGTTTTCTTTTCTCAAAACCTATTCTTCACTCGTGGCCTTGAGCACTGGGAGCGCCTCTGAGCGGTTCACCCTAGTAGAGGCGTTTTGTAAATGTTTTAATACAATGTAATGCAGTGCAATACAATGCGAGATGACGTTGACTACTGTTTGTTATTTATACTGTGAGTATTAATACTTATTAAAAGGTTTATCGTTTGACTTTTTGGCTACTTGATTGCCGTGATTTAGCGAACAAGAATTTTCTATATCTGGCAACCCGGGCGAAAATGGCGGCGCGTCAACAACAGCCGGTAAAAGCGGAAAATTAACTATACAATATAAATAATGCAAAAGAAAATTTATATTGCGTCACTGACATATTTTATTGTATAAGAGAATAATATGCTTGACCTGTTTGGAATAGAATGTAATATTATTCGAAATTATTTCACAAAACATGGACTGAAGGTTAAATTTAGCGACTACCCGACAAGTTCGAAATTAGAACAGGCCTATGCCAAACGAATTCTCTTACTAAACAGGCCTAAGCTTAAGTGCAAGACAGATTGTTTCAAAGCTGCGAACAGTAATTCGGAAGCAATCACCAGGATCAAGTGTTTGATAGCTGAAACTATAACACGAGTGGAGAGCCGTTTTCTCTTTGAGAATTGTTAAAAAGATGCTTGAGGATTATTGTTGTTGTTGTTGTTGTTTCTGCTGCTGCTGCTGCTGTTGTTATTATTGACTTATATAACTCACCTTCAAGGAAATCTACACAGGAGCGCTCCCAGTGCAACAACGGCTAAATAAGACTACACAGGAGCGCTCCCAGTACAACAACGGCTAAATAAGACTGATTTTAAGTGAGAAAGAAACATTGTGGTGTGACCTCTAGGCACATGGCGAAGCGCAACAGGGAGACCATTCCAGGTTCTTGGATTAGCCACTGAGAAGAGCGCCGCTGCATCACGGTTAATTTCTTAAATTAAATGCTGCAGAGAAATTTGAGAGTTGTAGAAATGTAACTGAGGGTCAAACCAATGGCGGAACAAGGATTTCAGTTGGGGGGAGCTGAATTTGCAGGAGGAAATTTTCCGTTTTCAGTCTTTTAGTAAGCTGGTCGAAATCTTTTTTTTTATTAAACCTGCTATCAAGCCTGCTTAAAAAATGTCATGACATCATAGAGTTTTCCTTCCAGCATTTTGTTCAGCAAAAAGTGTCAATCATCTATCAATTCTGGTCAATGATTTGCAATTTGCACACCAAAAAACTGACACAATCATCAATTTCTTATGGTACCTAAAAATAAGTTTAACTATATTCCCTGCAAGTGCAAAATAGGAGCAAATACCTAATTTCCTATGACTCAGATCCTCACGTGCTCAATTTGATGTCTTCCTGATTTTGGGGGTGAGAGCCAGTGTTTAATCTAGACGTCTCTGGGGGGGGGAACTTTCCCACCCCAGGATTGACATTTCCCCCCCAGAAAAATTTCACAAAATGTTATTGGTTTTTAGTAACTTTTTCATCGTTGTTTTACTTGAAGTGTTATAATATACCGTGATATTATTTACTATTATATGATTATTTATAATGACATTATTTACCAGGGCCTATTTTAAAGAATTTTTCACCAAGCACGTCCCCCCCTAAGAAAAAATTGTGAAATTGCAAATGCCTGTTTATTAATAACTAAATGCTTTAGCACATCTATCACACTTGTAAGGTCTCTCTCCAGTATGAGTTAGATTATGAAAATTTTCAAATTAGCTGAGAACTTGAAATGAGTCAAACGACATGATAATTTGATATTGAATTTGATAACATTCCAATTTTTGCATGAACCAAATAGTTTCTTATACAATTCTAACACTGTCATTATAATTATTAGTTACGAAATGGACGACACATGTCTTAACGGTATCATTGATCATGGGTCAAGTCTTCAAGACAAAGGCAAAGTTTATAGCTAAGCTAACAGACTAACAGTTACTGGCGCCGTCTTGCGGCTGGTCAGTTTGAGTCGCAGTCAGATAATTAAAACACGTCCTTGAACCATTCCTGGGATTTGGCCTTCACAGTTGGTCGCGAACGTCGGTTACAAGCTTGAAACCATGCTCGCAGTGCTGGGCGTACATCAAATTTTGATGTAACCGGCATATTCATTCGGACATGTAAATGTGCATCAACTGTCTCTGCATTGAGGCTGCTTCTATCATCATCCTTCATGAGATTGTATGCACTAACAAGTCTCTCCACGTCACATGAATGAGGCTTTGCTGCGAGTAGTCTGGCGACAGCTACAGAAACAGAACGCCAGTCTGCATTAGTCAGACTGATCTTAAGGAAATCCTGCAATGTGCTTGTGTTGGACATCTGCGCTTTCTTTGCAGCGTTCACCAGCTCTCCGTAGCTACTGTAGAAGTCACGCTTCGCAAAGTCTGATGCGAGGCCAGTGTACACCCGTTCAATGTCTTCATCAGATGCATTGCCATTCATAAGCATTGGTGGAGAAAGCGCCTGAAACTCTAGTGCATAGCGAAGATCACTGGCACCTTTGTCAGTTCCGAGTCGACTGGTCAGAAAGTTGCACAGCGAACAAATAATCTCAGTCTTGATGGCATACACATCGCGACCGCAACTGCTAACGAGAGAGTGCTCTCTCTTACAGTGCCTTAATTGGACGACTGTGAGCTTAACAGTGTCGTAACTCTTGATAACTTCATCGGCTTGTTCCTCATTCCCTGTAATTATTACTTTCTCCTCATATCCACCTGGGTGCGGACGCTGTAATAATTTTCTTAGGTCCTCCACACATTTATCACGATCACTTTCGACGTCAAACAGAGTCACTTGGTTGCCCTGCAACTTCTTCTGAAATCTAGAGTAGATGTACAGCGCGTCACACAAGATCGCTGCAATGTGAACAGTGTCAGCATTAATCCACTTCTTCAGCATGCCATATTCTTCAGCGTCTTTCAGGGAGAAAGTCTGCAGATGTCGCATCATCGGTCTGTAGTTGTCCAGAATGGATGACAGAAGACTGTTAGAATATTGTGTGAATCTTATGTCGATTACTGATGGATACTGTCTGACTGTGACGCCAAGTTCTTCCGCATGCTTCTTGAATTCCTTTGTTCTACATGCTGAACTGTTATAGAAACGCGTAACTGCTTTACAGTCATCTATAACACGCCGTGCTTCAGGAACACCTGTAGTCATGTCTTTGAACACTAACTGAGAACGGTGAACACTGCACCATATTTTGAGGAGAGGGATAGGGCCCTTACATGGACTTGACGTGTCCTTAGTGGTGTTGTCTTTGCGTTCTTGCTCGAGCAGTGTCCATAGCGAATGATGTCTTCCAGTATTTTCTGACGCGCCGTCTGTGACAATAGAGGTTGTTTGCTTAAATATCTCTGGCCATGTTGCTCCACACTTTGCAGACGCCTTCCTGAGTGCCTCCAATAACCCCTCGCTACCTCGCTTCTCGCTTTCAGCCAAGCCCATGTACCAAGTCTCCATGTCTCCAACCGCCGTTACAACCTGCGCCATAACATGCTTGTTGTCTATTCGCTGCTTGTCAACAGCACCATCAACTCTGAGAGAAAGCGCAAGGATATCTTTAAATCGGAGTGCAAATGCCTTACGGTCCGTTTCTGCGATTGTCAGTAGCATGTCGCGATGGCTTGCAGGAGTGACATACTGTAGATCTGTGTCAGTAGGAGAAAACGGAATTTCAGGGTTGTTCAAGTCGATTCTTTCAGCCATCAATGACGCCACGTATCTAGCTGGAAATGACCACGCAGATAGTGTCCCGCGTTTGGCATCCATGTATACCTTAATCATGATTCTTGCTATCTTTTGTTCCAATGCAGTGTTAGCAAATCGCAGTTGTTTCTCCAACACAGTTTCTCCCTCATGTATCCGACCCTCGGCAAGAGCCTTCTGTTGTCGACTACGTGTCAAACAAGCATTGTGTACTGTCGATACACAGTGTTCATCATACATCTGCTGCCTGAACACTGCACCATTTGCAGTGCATATGGCTGGGATCCTTTGACAGTGGATCTTCACCAGATCAGGATGTGCACAACAGATTTTGCAATGCACAATCCTCCTTCTACCAGACCCACCACGAGCTTCACTTCTGTACTCTGCCCAATGCTCAGCCTCAACCTTCTGTTTGCGTCCTGACTGATTTTTGCTTGACTGTACAACCCCTTGAAATTCAATTGCCTCGTGAACCTTTTCCTCAAACTCATCGACTTTCACATCCACCGGTTTACTTCCAGCTGGAGATAGCGAAGCTGTCACACTTATGGTTGACGGTGAACATGTTAACTGTGCGGATGTCCTTGACTGCTCTTCGGTTGTGGTACTATTACTAGCTGCAGTACTTGTTGAAATTGAATGACCAGTGCCACATTCGTCATCAGAAATGTTTGTGTCTGATTCCGCTGTGTGTTGAGTCTGTTGACTATTCTGTTTTTCAATACTTACATAGTGATTTGTGCCAACCAACCCCAGATATATAGCGTAAGACTCAGTCTCACATGACGATGCTTGAGATGAGGTAGGTGATGTTGCCATATCAATACGCTGTTCCCCCTCCACAGTTAAAATGATGATAGGTCGTCGATACAGATTGACTGCTACAGAAAGAATTACACCATCACCCCATGTGCCACATTTCTTCATGTTGTCGATATATACTTGCAATTCCTGCTCTGTCATAGCTCCACTGTCCAAGATCATCTGCGACTGTGAGTGCGACTGCAGACATTCAACCAGTTCCATGCGTACATCATGAGCAGTTGTCGCTGTCGCTGAGCTTCCGCGTCCAAGCTGAGTCAACTGTCTGGCGAGTGAACTAAATAAACAGTTTCCATCTGCAGCCACATTGACAACCATCATATTCCTCTGTGCAGCTAATGATTTCAACTTATCCATTTCCGTCAACTGTCTCGGCTCAAACGAATCTGAAATTGCAAAGTACACAAGTATGCCAAAGAATGTTAGATGGTCGAAAAAATGACACCCACTTTAAAGAACTTGCTTATGCTATAACTCTTACTAAACTACTATTATTGTAGGCTATATATCAGATGCTAGTAGCTTATATCTATTCATAATTACATATCTTCAATGATGACACAGAGTCACGGAAGTGCTGAGGGAGACTGAGGGAGACCTTTACCTTTAATATAATACTATATGACAATAATGATATAGACTGTTTGACAGGTCACTTGGTACAGTTCATCATTTACTTAGCTACATTTATCAATGTAATCGTTTCTTAACTTTTTAAGTTAACATACTGCAACAATTTATAATTTTACAGCTGTGTTGAGGACCAAAGCAACTAACCTCCGTGCGCGTTCCTCTTCGTCATTCGTTTAAACATGGCCTGTATGTCGTTTCCAGGTGACGACGCAACCCGTTTTTTACTCATCGTGAAATTCGCAAATGAATGAACTAAAACAACTGAACAGTCTGAACTGACCGAAAGGCCTAATAGTCCTAATATCGTAATAATAAATGTCAATAAACAATTATGAATTATAACGAAAACTGAAATGTAGCCTAAATATTATTTTTACATCAGTCACAAAATTGCGCGTCCCGTTCTCTCGGTGCTGTTTGTAAACAAGTTTAACGCGCTGCATGACGTCATGAGCCCAAATAGATGTATGGAACGCCGTTCGAACTTTCCTAAAAAAATTAAATATATTGGCGGTGTTTTTTAAAACAACTTTAAACAAGTTCAGTAAGTGCCGTGCCAGGCGTGCCTGAGCGATGAAGCACGGACCGTCAATTCCTCAGGCACGTTTTTGTAATCTCAAAGCACGGACGTGCCTGTCGGCACGTTAAAATAGGCCCTGTTATTTACTACTATAATATACAATACTATCATGTTGCAATGAATATAACTTACTGTATATATATTTAGATCAACACTATTTTTTTCTAACTAAAAACAGTGATGATATCTCCTCCAGAAAAATTTGTCAAAATGGTAATAGTATTTAGTTGCTGTTTAGTGTTTACATCATTGCATTACATGAACTGTTATAATAATATAACCGTAACATTATTTACTGCTACATGGTTGTAGTAATTAGTTACTGTTATATTATATGACAAAATCCAGGAAAAATTAGTATAATTTACTGTTAATATTTGTACAAATACTATTTTTGTACAACTGAATGGCTATCAAGTGCTATCCTTCACATTTTAAACTGTCAAATTTCAAAATGTTTTGGTCCTAATATCTGAACACCTAGTAAAACAACATCATTACTACAAGACTAGTGGCTTCTTGATTTTGGTACCGGTAGTTTATTAGCTCTTTGTAGTTTTGTGTACCATTAACCCCTTTACCGGCAACCCCGATTATAATCGTCCTTAGCAATTGACCTTTATACGGCAACCCCGATTATTATCGTCCAACTGATATTAAGAACTACAGCGTCGATTTTTCTGGTCCAAACTGATAAAACGTCGTTGCGGTGCATAATTATGCCGACGACGACGATGATGAGGATGAAGATGACGACGACAACGACGATGATGATGACGACGACAACGACGATGATGATGACGACAACGACGATGATGCCGACGACGACGATGGTGATGATGAAAATGACGACGATGGCGATGATGAGGGTGATGGCGACAACGACGGCAAAGACGATGATGATGACGACAACGACGACGATGATGATGACGACAACGACTATGCTGCCGACAACGACGATGATGAGGATTACGACGACGACCATGATGACGACTACGATGATGACGATGACGACTACGACGACGATGATGATGATGACGACAACGACGATGATGATGATGATGTTGAACATGATTATGAGGATGACGACGACGACGATGATGATGACGACGACGACGATGATTACGATGTTTATAAAAATGACGACGATGATGATGCCGACAACGACGATGATGAGGATTGCGACGACGACGACGATGCCGATGACGACTACGATGATGATGATGACGACGACGATGATGATGATGACGACAACGACGATGATGATGATGCCGACAACGACAATGATGAGGATTACGACGACGACGATGATGATGATGCTGACAACGACAATGATGAGGATTACGATGATGACGATGACGACTGCGATGATGACGACAACGACGATGATGACGACGACGACAACGATGATGAGAATAAGGACGACGACGATGATGATATGACGACGATGATGATGATGATGACGACGACGATGACGATGATGACGACGACCACGACGACGACGACGACGATGATGATGATGATGATGACGACGATGACGATGATGACGACGACCACGACGACGACGATGATGATGATGAGGATTACGACTCCGATGACGACTCCGATGACGACTCCGATGATGATGATGATGACGACAACGACGATGATGATGACGACGACAACGATGATAAGAATGAAAACGACGACGATGATGATGATGATGACGACGACGATGTCGATGATGACGAAGACCGCGACGACGACGATGATGACGACGACAACAATGATAAGAATGAGGACGACGACGATGATGATGATGACGACGACGATGATGATGACGACGACGATGTCGATGATGACGACGACCATGACGACGACGATGATGATGATGAGGGGAGGTTGTCGATACTAACGCTGACGTCATAAATCGCCAATGAGGTCGTAAATAACGTTATAAATTGTTCATGACGTCGTCAATCGTTCATGACTTCGTCAATGACGTCATGAATGACGTCGTCAATCGTCAGTGACGTCAATAATAACGCCATTGATGACGGCATGTATCCTCAATGAAGTCTTGATATGTCATTGACGTCATCAATCCTCAATGACGTCATCGTTGAAGTTCTCAATCCTCAATGACGTCATGAATGACGTCAACAATCTTCAATGACGTCATCAATGACGTCTTCAATCGTTAGTGTCGTCATTTGAAACACCATATATTCGCAAACTCATAAGTGGGATGTACTGTTCCACTTAGATCAACATAAAATTTATTCGCCAAATAAGGGTAGGTTTTAAAATTTTTAATAACCGGTAAAGGGGTTAAATATGATTTCGGAAAGTGTGTACTGGTCAGCAACTCATGGCCATATGGAGAAACTTGGATAAGCTGACAGTTTCTGATTACAGTGTTGAAAAGTCAGCTTATTTACTCATGTTAAAAGTAATTCATTAGAATAAACCAGCAACAGCAGAACTGAGCTGCTGAACACGATACATAAAGATTTTTTTATTGTAATTATATAATATATATATATATATATTGAAATCCTAAAACACTTTTTATCAGTACTGAAATAATGGAGTTATTTTGTTAAAATGGCATCTTCAAAGGGTACCATTGCAATGGGGAAATTCAAGAAGTTTCTAATGAGTCACTAAAAAAGTACAGCTATTGCATGTGTTAAGATGACACCTTAAAATGCTGCCATTGCAATGTGGACATTCAAAAAGTTTCTAATGGATCACTGAAAAAGTACAGGTATTTCGTTAAGATGACACCTTAAACTGCTGCCATTGCAATGTGGACATTCAAAAAGTTTCTAATGGATCACTGAAAAAAGTACAGGTATTTTGTTAAGATGACACCTTAAAATGTTGCCATTGCAATTTGGAAATTCTAAAAGTTTCTAATGGGTCACTGAAAAAAGTACAGCTATTTTGTTAAGATGACACCTTAAAATGTTGCCATTGCAGTGTGGAAATTCAAAAAATTTCTGATGGGTCACTGAAAAAGTACAGCTATTTTGTTAAGATAACACCTTAAAATGCTGCCATTGCAATATGAAAATTAAAAAAATTTCTAGTGGGTCGCTTGAAAAGTATAGCTTTTTTTAAGACGACACCTTAAAATGCTGCCATTGCAATGTGGAAATTCAAAAAATTTCTAATGGGTCACTGAAAAAGTACAGCTATTTTGCTAAGATGACACCTTAAAATGTTGCCATTGCAATGTGGAAATTCAAAAAGTTTCTAATGGATCACTGAAAAAGTACAGGTACTTTGTTAAGATGACACTTTAAAATACTGCCATTGCAATGTGGACATTAAAAAAATTTCTAATGGGGAGGGGGTTTGCCCCCTCCCCATTACCCCCCCCCCCATCAGTGTGCTACGCGCCTCACGAGCGTCCTTCGGACGCTCAATTGTCTCTCCTCCCCAGAAACCTCAATTCCCCCCCTCCCAGCAGAGGGGGACTAGATTAAACACTGGGTGAGAGCTGAGAGGAGATGAAATCAATATGAGAATTGTAGAAAAATAACGGGGGTTAGACTATGATCCACGTGAAGTTGGGTTGTTAAAAAGAAGACTTGCATATGTCACTAAGCTTATAAAAAACTATGACCATGAGAAAGACTAGCGAGGGTTTGAAACACCTCAAACTCCCAGCAATTCTCACCCCGGTTGAGGCTGAGTACAGTTACTATATCCAGGAAATGACTGAATACTCGAGCATGCATGTGACAAGTATAAGGTTTCTGCGGCGCATCGTTTAGCCTAATTTCAATGCATGAACGTGACAGATAGACAGACTATAGATTATCTCACCTATCCTAGATAGCATATTATAGGCACACCCTTACCATTTGCATAGGAAAGCGAATAATCGCAACGGAAATCTCATGACGGCATGATTTGTCTCATGTTCGCAACTGAAACTGTATTAGACCCATATTTTTTCTTATCGGTCAAACACGTACTAACGTCATTAGCAATTTGAGTATTTTACCGTCATGACTCGAAATGAAAATGCAAGTTAGAAGTTCAGTAGGCCTATAGGCCTAATCGATTTGCCTGACAATAGCATGGTGGCTGACAGGTGTCAGTAAAGTAACAAAGTAGCCTAATGCCAGTGTGTGTTCACAAAAACTACATCTGTCACAAAATAATGTGAATTACTAATCAGGTTTCAAATTAATTATTCAACAATCTCTGTAGGCCCCTGAAGGTCGTGGGCCGTGTGCTTTGCACACACTGCACACATGGTTGTTACGCCACTGCTTGGGATATGCAAATAGTAGTGGCGGCGCCATGATTTCAGTTTTGGGGGCCTGAATCCTCGCGGATGAAGTTTTCCATTTTCATTGACCAAAATTTCTGATGACCTTTTTTTACTCATTTTGTCGAAATCTCAAGGATGTATTTCATTTTTTAGGGGTTTTAGCCCCCGGGTGGTCTTTTTGGGGGCTTAGCACCTGGCACCGCCACTGGCAATTAGGACTTTAGTATGGCGTCATAAGAAGGACTAGGGGCTGGTTTCACCCATAACCCCGGCAATTCTCACCTTGGTGCAGAGTAGACCTATGTGTCATTTATGCGACTATTCGAAGTGGTTTCTTATGTGCCTGCACATGATTAGTTTTCATAAGGACATTTAGTGGTTACCGGAACTGAATTAGTCCTGCAATTTCACATCATAATTGCGCGCCTGAGTGTGTTTCTGCATTTGCCGGTGAGCTTCTGACGACCTTCAGGTGGGGCATGTGAACGAATCTGTTTGCTTTACTTTTTCATCTTTGACAGTCCTAATGCTTTTGGTTTAGTTTTGCCGTGTAAAGATCAAGTCTATGAACACCGATTCGAAGGTTGGAAAGGAAACACACGTCGGGTTGGATATGAGAACAACAGAGAACGATTGGGACAGACTAAAGAAACTGGTAAATACTGGACTCTCCATAACTCTTGCAACAATAGCGCCAACAGTAACAATTGATCAGCATGTTGTCGGGGAAGAAGACGATCAGATAAGCAAAGGGAAACTGAAAAGGGCGCCCAAAAAAGCTGGAAAAGTTATCTTTGTTGCTGGCAGAGACAAAAATCCTGCGTCTATTGGTTTTGTGCGAGACTTCGGACTGATCAAGTGTCTCTCCGTGATGTATGACATACCCAACCCGTTTCTCTATATTCCAGCTCGGGATGGCTTCGAGTTTAGTCCAAAAGAGACTTTGGATTTAGACAGTGGAGGACCAGTGAAGAATGAAAGACTGGGAATTGAGGCACGGGATATTAAAGTTTACAACATCTCGATGGGATCCCTTTTAGGAACCAAATTTAAAACCGCTGAGAAACGATTGATGGCAGAAGTGAAGCTATTTAATGCGAGAGAGGAATCTGATTTCAGAAGGAAAGCTAAAGCTACAAAGAAATTTAATTCTAAAGAGAAACCTAAAACCACAGAGAAATCTTATGCAAAGCTGGAATCGAAAACCGCTGAGGTACCGGATTCCAGCAACAAAGCTAAGACCACTGCGGTATCTGATACTAGAAAGAGAGGAAAAGCCACTGAGGATTCTGATGCAATAGAATCGAAAATCACGGAGGGATCTGATCCTAGAAAGAGAGCTAAAGCCGGAGAGAAGTCCAGTGCAAAGCATGAGTTGAAAGCCATTGAGAGGGGAATCAGGTCTGGGAAGTACATGTATATAATGATGGATGAATCCGAGGTGGAGTGGAGCACTGATGATCAAGAGAAGAAGGCATCGAGCAGACCAGGCAGCAAATGCATTCGCACGTGCATGACCTGTGGCCTACAGGAACCAGCGCCAAAGGTGTTCAAGAAGTGCAAGAGGTAAATCTAACGTTGATTAAAAGATTCACTGATACAGTGATTGATTCATTACCATTTCAATCGCTAATTATTGAGCGACCGTTTCAACCTTCCGTTGATTTATCAATAAATCGCTCAGGAATTTATTCATTAGCGCCAAAATTACCTCTGTGACTTGATGTGCAAGACCAATTCTGCAAATCTTCACGCCCTCTTCGCTCTGCTGATCGCCTTGATCTAAGTATTTGTAAATCGGTCACGAGCATCATTAGCACAGTGTGGGGTCTCTTGCTATTGGTGGTCCCTCGATGTGGAATGACCTTTCCGAGACTTCGCAGCAGGATTCTGGTGGGGGAATTCAGCTGCATCTTTTCGCTGCTTGAAGACCTTTCTCTTTTCACGGGCCTGTCATGCTTTGAGCGCTTCTGAATAGCTAGGCTGTGAGAAGCAACCTATAAATGTTATATTACATTAGACTAGATTTGTTTGGTACAGAGCAGTTTAGTTCATTTTTAGGCAATTTTTCCATTTATTGAGTGATTGCTCATTTGGTAATTAATTGATGACTTTCTATTTCTCATTCAGTTCATCCAATCATTTCGGGATTCATTCGTTAGTGGATATAAATGTCTGACATGCGTGTTTTTCATCGACTTTCATTCAATGCTTTATTCAACTATTTATTCATTCATTCATTCATTTTGTTTAATCATTCGTTCAGTCTGTTGATTCAGTACAGCCTTCGTTCTATTCATATTCATTAAATCGGTCTTTTAATCATTAATTTGTTCAGTCATACATTCGTTAATTGGACGAGGTGAAAATGTCGCGGGGGACAAAAGCGCGCAGCAAAATCCACGCAATCACAATAGCGCGCGCGACGGATGCGCGTCGATGAAAGCGCGCACAAAGTTTCTAACATCGTGTTTTGCCCCTCGTGCAAAAATTTCTGCGGTCGCCCGTTTTTTTCTTTGCGCGCTATTTTCATCGCGCATTTATCGGTTCGCTTTTGTCCTGCACTGTTTTGTGACAGCGCCCATTACCTGGTTCATCGAATTAATTTATTAATTTGTTCAGTGGCGTAGCCAAGAATTTTTGATGGGGGGGTTTATGACCGGAAACCCTGTTTTTTGCTATTTTTCTTACTTAAATGGAAAAATAACCTTAAAAAAAACCTTTTTTCCGGAGCCAATCGGGGGTGGGGGGGGGGGGGGGTTAACCCCCGAAACCCCCTTGCCTACGCCACTGAATTTGTTCCAATTTCGTCTGATAGAAATGTTCTGTGATGATTAATGTTCTTTATCTAAGTGTTTATTTGGACGTGGACATATTTTAAGGAGGGAACATTTATATTTAGCACTGTAGGCTCTGTTTACATTCGCATTGCCACTGAATAGTTATGCGTTCAAATCTTATTCACACTCTTGACGTTGGCGCAATAATAAATATCCGTTGAATTACATTAAGGTCGGGTATTTGTTTGTGGTTGTCAGATGCAAAGACGAGGGCTACCCGGATCCTCCGTATTATTGCGGTCGAGAATGTCAAGGTAAGGACTTTTATTTATCGAAGATGGCTCGGTTACTCGGTAGTTGGTCTCGTGTCGTTGCACCGTTTTTGGTGGCTACCCATGAATTCCTGAGGTCTTTGGCTAATCATTCTGCTTCACTTCAGCCCAGCTACAAAGCTATAATTAAAGACAATGATTATGTTCTTCAAAAAAATTTCTCATAAAGACGGCCTGGTAAACACAATCTGCGCCCCAGGCCGCATCCATTTGAACTAACCAATAAAAACAATAAAAATTTCATACCACGGATGCCGTGTAAAAATGTTTATTAGGATTTATTCGCTGCTCTGTTTGTGTGTTCTGTCGCGTTATGTCGACCAGTTATATGCATTGACTATGCGGGACCCGCCATCTGGCATCACATTTCTCCATGGCTCTGTCACTTTGTCCTTTTCAGAGTTTTGTAAGCGCCTGAAGTCTCTGTTATTCGACAGTCATTTAACTGGTTTGATTTCATCGCGCTGCTGATGAGCTTTCCTCTGGAAGTGGCACTTTATCACTCATATATATCAGATTTCAATTTCAAGCTACTCTTATTATCGGTAATGCCATTTATATGATGCAAGTTGTGGTTCAATTCTGTCATGAAATAGGTTGTGTATTATCCATAATTTTAATGGTAGTGCAGTTTCGATTAGGCCTATATGTTAATGGTAGTGCCATTTCTATGACGTTAGCGGTATATGCAAATTTATATGTTGCAGTGTTGGATTGGACCGCACGGCATCGACAACAGCATGAGAAGAACCCTGCAGGAGATTCAGCCTCGCCGTAACACCTGCCTCTCAAAAGCCTCCAGTTGTCAAAAATCTCTTCTCGCTTATCGTCTAAGAAATTGCCATATAAACAGAAGTTCACAATCAACGTGCATTTGTCTGTATAGTCTTGCCAGCCTTTTGAGAGAATGTAAAGTTATTTATCTCTGCTCATTTTTGGAAAATGCTTAAATTCATTCTAAGTTTCAGGTAAATTCTTGCTGTGTTCCAATTCATTTCTGTTAATATAGAATTTCACAAGAGCAATGATTTTTCAACTGGGTAGCCGTCTTTGTTGCTGATGTTCAGGTATCGCGTTACAATTAACAATTGTAACAACTTAGTAACTTACAAAAGGACGTTGCATCATGCATGTAACGGAAGTTGTGTTGTGAAATATCAGATGCGCCTGGAACGTATAGAAAGTGCGAGATTGTTAAATTAACAACTGTTTGAGAACTGTTGATGGACTGCATTTAGATAGAACATTTATTGGTTCGTATATTATGGGTATATCGTGCATATTGTCTTGGTAATTAGGATATGGTTAACACCATTCTGATGACTTCTAATTAAATTGTTGTTGATAATGTGAAAGGTCGGGAATGTAGATTTTTCGCATGTCGTTTGAGTTTTTTGACCATTTCAGTGGTAGATTCAAGCGACCTGAAACTGCACACTGAAGTACCGGTATGGAGTTGAAGAGTTGTTGCTGTGCAAATATTGCTACTTTAGATTAAAAACGGGTTCTATTCTATGTAAGGAGATTGATGAAAGCAGGTTCGACATTATCTGAACGAGTTGGGTTACATCAGTTTTTGGTTTAAAAAAAGGTACTTCATAGATCTTTAGAAAATTACGCCAGTGTCGACACAGCATTCCCAGTCATATAAATAAGAGCCTATAGTATGGTGGATGCATTCACTCAAACATACAATACAACAGTAATAATACAACTATTTTGATATTGCTCTCCATCCCAAGTTCAGAGCTACATGCGCGATCATAATAGAGATCGATGTCCCCTAGCACCTGCGAGTGAATGACTTGATCAAGATCTCTACTCTGTATACGGAGAGTATTTCTGGCTCATTCTACCACTCCCAATTTTTACCTTGCAAATGAGTCAATTCCAAGATCACATTAAATTTTATCCTCATCCATCAATTCACGAATCCATCCATTTTCAAATTCTTTCTTGGAATACCTGCAAGGAAAATAGGCCTATCACTAATTTCAAGCATAAACTTTCCGTTTAACCCTTTAATGCCGGAGGGTATAGGATTTCCCATACCATTTACTACCATCTCGGCATTAAAGTGGTTTCTCTACATTTGTTTCCATTTTAATCGGATCTAATTAACGCGTACAATATTATTATTGTGTTAAAAACAATTATTCGCAAAATTTTCTAACGCGTTAATCGCGATTAATCAACAGCCCTATATATTCGTTTCATTGAAAATCAGACAATTCCTGGTCACATCGCACCTGGTTACATGTCAAAAATGTAAAATAAAACACAGAAATAATAACAAGTAGGCCTATAATAGTAAGAGGAACAACAGATCAACTGTTTGTGATAGCCTACGACAATTGGCAGAAAAGTACTATGATAAGAACAGAACTCTGTATAACAATTTCATCGACTTCAGACAGGCCTTCGATAGTGTGTGGCAACGGGGCTTGTGGTAGGTTTTGAGGAATTATGGGATACCGGAGGAACTGGTAGAGTTATTGGAAGACATATATAGCAAATCGATGTGCGCAGTGAGAGTGGATGGTGGGCTAACTGAATGGTTTAAGGTAACGGTAGGAGTGAGACAGGGATGTGGGTTGTCACCATATCTGCTTCATTTGATCCTGGAGGCAGTGATGAGTTTTGCGTTGAGAGACACAGAGGTTAGGGCTAGGATTAATGGTCGGATAATCAACAACCTGCGCTTTGCTGATGACATAGATCTAATCGCCGAAGACCAAGATCATCTACAAACGCTGACGGACAAAGTGCATGACAGTAGTCAAAGATTCGGACTCAAAATAAATGCGGAAAAGACCAAGATAATGACTATAGGAAAAACAACAAGAGAAGATTGAGATAAGACTGGAGGGCGAACCACTGGAGCAGGTGACGGAATTCGTGTACTTGGGGGGTCTGGTAGCCTAACTGAAGATGCCAAATGCACAAAAGACAAAACGCAGAATTAGCCTGGCTTCAGCAATGTTTGGCAGAATCAGCAGGCTATGGAGATCAAACAACATATCGACAAGAACCCAAGTAAGGCTGTATGAATCTCTGGTTATACCAGTCCTGCTATATGACTCAGAATGCTGGTTCATGAAAAAAGAAGACGAAAGAAAACTTCTGGTGGCGGAGGTGAGCTGGAGAAGATCGAGGATAGAAAGGATACGCAACGAAATAATTCGAGAGGAAACTCAAAAAAGAAACAGTAATTGACAGAATAAAAGAAGACTGACTTGGTTCGGACATGTTACACGGATGGAGGAGAAAAGGCTACCAGCGACAGTGTTATATGGACAAACAGAGGGGAAGAGAAGCAGAGGAAGACCAAAAAAGACATGGATGAAGAACGTGATGGAGGACCTAGAAACGCAGGACATGGACATACGAAGAGCGGTGGACAAGACCAGAGAAAGATTAACTTGGAGACGTCTTGAAAAGGCCTCATCATCAGCATGCGCTTGACGGAGGAGAAATTGATTGTAATAATAAAGCTATAAAATAGTAACGGCGCCACAGACTAGGTGGCATGCTATAGAATCCAAAATAGTGAAGTCTTGCCTTGTAGTGATATTATCCAATTCTGAAAGTCTCCAAAAGAAGCAGTAGGCCTAAGCCCGGCGGTTATTAGTTGAGCAGCTTGAGCACGTGTTGCATAAAATTAAATATCGTTCTTGAGCACGTAATTCCTCGCAAATAACTATGCAGGCATGATGCATCACAGAAACAGGCTAGGAAGCATTAATTACCAGAACACAACATTCCTTAGTCAGAAAACGGGTGCAAACCCTAGAAAATGCCACATTTCCTCTAAACAAGGGCATGCTGCTGCAGGAAGGCGCGGCTATGCAAGAACCAGCTATAGGCCCTAGGCCTAGTGCAATATAACCTCCATTAAATTTTCTAATTACTGCTGCATTTTGACAGCGAATTTCCAAATCAATGAACTAAAATACAATTTAACAAGATTTGTTCATTAAGGCCACATTTATTATATTACTGTAATATCAAAGATATTAGAGTTAAAACTGGCCTATTATCTTTGGTAACAATAATATATGTGCTAAGGCGTTCTTCTTGCGCCTTTTATTTTAGACTACTTTTTGACGTGATTTGGCGACCAAGCACTTCGTAAATCTGGCAACGCTGAGTCGCTGACGAAGATGGCGGCGCGTCAACAACTGCCGGTAAAAACGAAAAAATATTATTGTTGCTGTTATTACTTTGCCAGCCTAGTTAAAAAGGATTTATCAGGCTCTAAGAGATTAAAACTATGGTGTAGGTTCTCGTCCACACGGTCCAACTCAAGCGTGTCCCAAATGCTTCGGCGTTAAAACGTTGCGTGCAAATCTACAGACGCTGTTTACTGTGCGAGTTGCTACAGAGGTCGAATATGCGATTTTGCGTACATAATATAGGTTGGGCCCTTTGGTTGTTCTACGAATGTGTGGTGCTTCTGCCCAATTCAGAAGCTTTGCTAATGTCGGCCTCTCTAGCTGGAAACATTTTCCGCAAGAACTGCTTTCCTCATCATTCTGCAGCTTCTCTGCGCTCTGCGAACCGGAATGAGCTCTTTGCTGAGTGACCAAGGACCACTTTGGCCCAAACTAGATCATTTGCCACCATTGGGAATGCCCTCCCTCGTCTTAACGTGCTACTATTCTTTCTAAATCTATTCCTGCGTTACTGACTCATCGAGGAAGACCTATTTCCTCTCGGGGTCCTCGCACTGGAAGCGTTACTGAATGGTCACTGCTGTGAGCGGCGCTATATAAATTAAAATTACATGTAATTTCCAAATCCTTCTTCTCTTCCAAATCCTTCTTCTCCCGTCTCTCAATCATCGCTTCCAACGCTCCATCCCGCCTCTGAAGCTGAAGTGTCACTCCTGCTAAATTCTCTTCCTAACAAACAGTGTGAATTAGATCCTATCCCAACTGCTCTCCTAAAAGACTGCGCCTCCGTCCTCATTCCCATAATCACTAAAATTATCAATCTTTCACTTTCCACTGGCAACTTTCCAATGGTCTTCAAGCAATCTCTCGTCACTCCTCTTCTGAAAAAGGCAAATCTTGACAAGGAAAACCTATCAAATTACCGACCCATCTCCAACCTTTCTTTTCTATCTAAATTAACCGAACGAATTGTCCTTTCCCGGCTAAACGATTACCTCGCTTCTAACTCACTCCTCAACCCCCACCAATCCGGCTTCACCAAACACCACTCTACAGAAACTCTACTCGTCTTTCTGTATAATAAACTGGTTTCTGCCGTCAGCCATCAGCAAGTCTCCTGCCTCTGCCTCCTTGACATCTCCGCTGCATTCGACACCATCGATCACAATCTCCTTCTAAATCGACTTTCTTCTTCTTTTGGCGTCTCTGGCACCGCTCTACTCTGGTTCCAGTCCTATTTGTCTTCCAGGTCCTTCTCCGTCAAAGCCTCCGGTCACTGTTCACAACCCCTTCCACTATCTTGTGGCGTTCCTCAAGTCCTGGGTCCGTTGCTCTTCATTCTCTACACCACTCCTTTAAGTCATCTAATAACATCCTCGTCTGTTGACCACCATCTCTACGCAGACGACACCCAACTCTTTATATCGTTCTCCCCAGGCTCTTTCTCCACCGCCATTGCTCAACTTCTCAATGTGGTCAATCTGATCTCTCAATGGATGTCCTCAAACCTTCTCTCCTTAACTTACAACTCTTTACAATGCTCCCAGCCCAGTTATCTTCGCGAACTCTTCACCATCCAGCCTACCCGTTCTACCCGATCATCCGCCTGCCTTACACTTTCTCGACTCCCGGTCACAAGTCATCTCAAGTTCTCCAACCGAGCCATATCCATCTCAGCACCACGCCTTTGAAATGATCTGCCTCCTGAATTCCGATCCTTTTCAGTCCCTTCATCATCATTTCTAATCACACACCATAACCTTCCTCAGGCTCCTCTATCCATCACACCTCGGGCTTTTCATTCGAAACTTAAGACACTCCTTTTCACGATTTCTTACCCTATCTCAACTGATCCTCCACCCTCCAATTCCCGGCCCAGACGACACCCACCTTAGTAGCTGTTCCGCCCCTCTGATCCTATGGTAACTCGACCCGGACCACCACGGACTACTCTCACGGACAACCCTTCTAACACAACGCATTTGATCCTGATCCAATGGTAACTCGACCCGGACCACCACGGACTATTCTCATGGACAACCCTTCTAACGCAACGCAGCGCTCGTGAATAAGCTGGTGCCCTGCGCTTGGCTTTCGAGTGGCGCTTTAGAAATCTCGAGATTACGATTAAATTTGCAATCACAGATTGTTACCTAGGACATTTGATGGTAATTTTTCTCAGGGAATTGCTGTACATGACCATTTCACTAGAACCGCACCGATGTTGCACATACTAGGACGAAATTATTTTCGATTAAATGTTTGGCCCTATGATATGGAATAATCTTCCAAACTATGTTACTCTTATACCCACCATTAACATGTTTAAGAAAAAATTAAAAGACTGTTTAATATCAGTTTACTAGATTTAAACCATTGGTCATTTTTAAAAAAAATCTGTTTGTCATTTCGTTTTAGTTTGTTGTCATTTCATGTATAACATGTTGTTCTTTGCACTGTTTTTACAACAGCCATATGTTATTAAGAAAGGAGGGGTCAATCCAGCCTCAGCGGGTCCATACGACCTTTTTGGATTGATCCTTTGACCTATGCACCAATCACTCGAAAGTCATTGAGTTTGTACTGATTGCTGTTATTTTGTACTTCGTTGATGCTTTGTTAATAAACGGCTACTACTAAATGCTTTAAATTTTTTTTACTCTGGTTCATGAATATCTTGCAGAAAGAGGCCTTAAAACCACTTGATCCGAAAAAGCATAAAGTCGACATATTGACGCTAACAATAATAAATGGCAACCCAACTGCTCAGGGGTTTTGCACATGCAAGGAGGACAACCGCAGGAAACGGGAAAAGGGATTGGTGGATCACGCCAAAGATTTCGACTTCGCGGCCGACAATATAGTGCTGACCGACGTGGAGGGGAATCTTTCCAAGCTCCTCCATCTGTCGAATACGTGTCTTGAGCTGACCGTGGCGTTTCCAGACCTCGATTGTTTGGATGCAAGGCTCCCAAAGAAACCGGAGAAAGGGCCGACGAACTTGCAGTCGTATTGCTGTAGCGTCGAGTGGCCATCGGCGGAGGCTGGAACGCAAGCGGAACTGGAGGATTGGTCCTCGACTGTTAGATCTACGGAGAAAATGATGGTCCAGCGACTCCACGATGTGACCGACTGTGGTGACTTTGATTCATTTGGTATACGGATCAAACGGAGGTCAACCGACGCCGGGAAAAGTAAAATCGAAGTGAGTTGGAATAAAGTTTTAGCCGGAAGGTCAGACACAATACATCACAAATAGCGTTTGTTCATTCATTCATTCATTCATTCATTCATTCATTCATTCATTCATTCATTTATTTATTCATTCATTCATTCATCCACCCACTCACCCATATATCCATTCATTCATTCATTCATTCATTCTATGTTTGACTTCAAAAGCGTCCCAGCCCAGCCACAGCAAAAGGAAAAAGATTTGATAGCTGTATGAAACATAGTTTGATAGCTCAGATGTATGAAACATGTCTTTCACGGTACTGGCGTGGTAATCATAAATTTATATAGCGCCACTTTAGGAGAAACTCCTCGGAGGTGCTCCCGCCTATAACAACGCCACACCACGATAGAAAAGATTAGTTTTCAAAAGAAATGTGGAAAAAGGGGAGAATAAGACCAAGACGCTCGCTACGAATGTTGCTATAAGCAACTTATTCTAGAACTATGGGCCGACCTCAGCAAAACTTTTAAGGAGTACATTGGAAGTTCGAGCATTAGAAATAAGCAGGTTGTCGTGTGTGTCAGAGTGAATAATCTACGACCTGAAATTAATGGCGCTAACACAATGCTTGCTACGATAATCGGTATTTGACAGCAGGCTTGAGATGTTTTTAATTTCCCATGATGTCCCACGCCGGTAGCACCTCTGAAATAGTTTGCACTAGAAGAGGTGCTTTGCTTTGCAAATACACAATTACGGTAGGCTACAATACCATGCTTTGGTGGGGCGCGGTGGTGTAGTGGTGGCGTCGCTGCCTTGAAGCCGGAAGGTTCGAGGTTCGAATCCATCTCACGTCACCGCGTAGGGACCTTGGGCAAGTCCTTCACTCGCAATTGCTCAGCGCTTCGGCGTGAAACTCCGATGCAGTGTCCGCTCTGTAGTCGGGAGCGCCTCTGAGTAGTGAGCTTGAAGGGGCGCTATAACAAGTGCGCATACATACATACATACATACATACATACATACATACATACATGCTTTATTTAGTCAGAAGTAATAATTTAAATGATTATCTGTTATTATATCCCAGGTAAACATTTCAGCATCAAAAAAGGAACCAAGCTCAAAACAGACTGGGAATGTTCACAATGGAGGAACTGCAGAGCGTAAGAGCAAACAAACTAACGAACTGAAAACGAAAACTTCGAGCAAGTCAAATTCAAATTCAAATTCAAACGTAGACAAAGAGCCCAGTGCGAAAACCAAGTCCACAGCCAACGAGTGGAAGGTTGCAAAAGAAACGGGCGTCGAGAAAGAGTTGAAGCCAGCTGCGGATTCGGATTCTGCAAAGAAAGTTAAAGCCATAGGGAAGTCTAACGCTGAGAAGAAAGCTAAAGCCATTGTGAAATCTGATGCACAATTAAACTTGAGAGCCACTGAAGAATCTGATGGTCGAAAAACGCCTGAGGACCCCAAGAAATCTGATGAATTACTGGAATCAAAAGCCACTGAAAAGCCTGATTCGAGGCAGAAAGGTGAAGCCAGTGAAGAATCTAGAAATAGAGTTATGGCCCCCGAGAAATCTATGAATGCAAAACAGAATTCGAGAGCCGCAGAGGAATCCGAGGCTAAAACCAAAGCTAAGACCAAAGATCGATCTGTTTCTAGAGAGAAGTCTGTTCCTGAAAAGACAGTTAAAGTCACCAAGGATTCTGATTCTAGAAAGAAAGTTGAAGCTGCTGAAGAATCTGATTTGAATAAGAATGATAAAGGTACAGTACTGTCCAGTGCAAAGCAGGCGTTGAAAGCCACTAAGGGAAATTCCACTCCTGGCAAGGAAGCGGAAGTTTCAGCGGATAAGTGCGAGGTTAGGAAGGGAACTGATAATCAAGAGGAGAATGCATCCAGACGACAAGGCAGCAAGAGCGATCGCACGTGCATGACCTGTGGCCTACAGGAACCAGCGCCAAAGGTGTTCAAGAAGTGCAGGAGGTAATTCTACCATTGATTGAACAATTGACTTTTTCTATGATTGATGATTGACGAGCGTTTTAATCACCCATTAATTTAGAACTGTCATTTATTCAATAAAGCATTTATTCATCTATTGAGGTAGTTCTATGCATTCATTTTGTAGTCGGTCAAGCAGTGATTGCTTGAAGACCATTTCAATTACTCATTCAGGAATTCATTGATTGATTGATTTCAGTAATTTTAGTATTTATTCGGTAATTCTTTCAATCACATGGGAATTCATTTAGTCCTGTTGTCATTCGTTCAAACAATTGTTCGTCCATTTGTTCATTCATTCAATCGTTCATTTCGCCGGCCATTTATACGTTTGATCATTTTGTTCATTCATTCGGTTAATAATTATTCATAGTCAAGCATTCATTCAAATTGCTCATTCCGTCACAGTTACATTAATTCACTTAGCCTTCGGTGCATTGCTCGCTTATGTAGCCATTTATTAATCAGTTGCTATTTTCTTCGAAAGAAGTATTCTGTATTGACTTATAGTTCATCTACATGTAGATGTTTGTTTGGACGTTGACAATTTTATTATTATTTTAATTAAATGGGCGCAAGAGATCACACCGAAATGTGAATATGAGGCGCGGATAGTCAGCCGCCAGAGGAAGATGCAGTTAGATATCCATGTGCTTGAAAGCCAAGGAGAAGTTGTGAGTTTTGAGCCGCTTTTTGAAGGAAGGAAGTGAAGAGAGAGCGGAATCCGATTCCATTCCCTGGGTGCAGAGGCATGTGATTTTAACGTTTGATGGAGTGCTCGGCCCTCACTCGACCGCCGCTGTAATAAGTGTTTGTTGAAACCTTATTCACACTTGTATATTAGAGCTATTTGAATATCCTTTGAATTACATTAAGTTTGGATACTTTTTATATTGTCAGATGCAAAGACGAAGGCTGTCTGGACCCTCCTCATTACTGTGGCCGAGACTGTCAAGGTAGGGCACTTGTGATTGTTGAACAAACCGCCAGTTAAACCTAATACGTGTGTGTCATCCACATATATTTTTAAGGGGGTTGTCCATATTACGTACGCACGAAGGGGTCACGAGAGTTAGGCGATTTGCGTGCGGGTGTTATCGGGGAAGGCAATTATTTAAAAAAATATACACGTGCGAACAATAAATGTCTAATTATATGACGTCCGCGTTAATCTATTTGTTATGTATTAGCCTATAGTCTTCCGATGGCATTTGACTATATTAAAATTATATGCTGCTCAGATCTAAGCAGTAAGCCATAGCTGTTAACAAATTTAGCTAGCAACTACGATGTTTATAAAATAATGAATAGCCTACGGTAAGATACATGTTTCATAGATGACTTTAGCTGAATAGCTTTGTAAGAGGGGTAGAGACACTTATTTGTACGTACTGTGGCGGAAACGAGAGAATAAGCGCGCGGCTGCAGCACCGAATCCAGGAGGCCGCGGGTGCCAGCCCAAATATGTCCGCGTGTCGTCTCAGGAGGGAGACGCGAGTCCGCCTTCGTCGTCTTTCGAAGGTAGTGCAGTTCTTCCGGTCGATTCGCCCAGTCCAACAGACACAACGACGATGAAGAAAGAAACACAGTTTATTGAAGCGATCACTACACACTGCTGCACGACCATACGATTCACTTCAACGACTGACTACTCTAGCTTCTCGCTTCTACGTAACGACTCGCTTGCTTTCTACGTAACGACTGGCCTCTCGATGACTAACTACACGGAGCAACGGGCTCCCTTATATACCCGAAAAGAGGGAGGGGAACCAGGGTCCCAAACCACGGGAGGCCGTGGGCTAAGCCTCGGGAGGCCGTAGGCTAAGCCTCGGAAGGCCGCGCGCCAAACCTCGGGAGGCCAATTCAGAGAGGCCACTTAAACTCGGGAGGCCAATTCAGAGAGGCCGCGGGCAAATCTCGGGAGGCCGTGGGATAATCTCGGGAGGCCAATTCAGAGAGGCCACTTAAACTCGGGAGGCCAATTCAGAGAGACCGCCCACATCAAAGGCGCTGCCGCGGGAGGCCGAGAGGCTGCCTTCCTACATCAAAGAATACTGCCGCCGAAGGCAGGGAGGCCAATTACAAGAGGCCGACTACATCAAAGGACACCGCCGCGGGGGGAGCGTGGGAGGCTGAGAGGCTGCCTCTCTACATCAAAGGATACTGCCGCCGAAGGCAGGGAGGCCAATCAAGCGACTATCACGGGAGGCCGGGAGGCTAATTACGGCGGGAAAACCAAGAGGCCGATCATGGCGGGAAGGCCAGGAGGCCGTGACCAAGCAAGGGGAGGCCACCAGGACCACCCAGGGGAAACACAGCTGGCGGAGTGGGGCAAGGGGACCCCAATTTCGCCACAGTACGTATCGGAGGAGTCAACACGATATGGGGGGTAGAGGGGCCCGAGAATACGATTTTTGCATACGTCATAAATTATATGGAGGCCCCTAACTCCTTGTCCTGTATAATTATACCAGTCAAATGTATAAATGACGATTGTAAATGCAACGCTAATATGGTGGAACAAAAGAGCATTGCATTGGTCTACTGTATTTAGTCTTCAACTGCGGTAAATATAGAATAGGTTAAGAAAAGTAATTTGGTTAAAATGTACTTTGTAAATGTCATCAATAAGTCAGTTGAGGAATAACGTGCATTTCAGCAGAAGGATGTGGGATGAGCTCAAGGCTTGTACACCTCATTTCCTGTTCATGCTTTGTGTATTTGCGTTCTCTTAATAATGAATAACTTTTTTGTACAATAGATGAACATTGAACGTGTAGTTTTTCATGTTTAATTACAAGTTAACACAATGCAACAGCGTTCTCAAAATCACTATAATATCTTTTATTCACAACAGAAACTGTGGTCATTAAATATGTATTTATGCTGCAGTCCATGCAGGGAATGTAATCCCGGAAGATTTTCTCAAAATTATCAACGATTACCAATGAGTCAATTAAAAATTGCCAAGCCACATGCAGTAGAGCAAAATAGCTTTGTCTTGTGGACTTCAACTGTGATTGTGAGCTCAACCAGTGATGACTTTCACGGCATAGGTTTTTAGTAGGTTGAATCTGGCAGCAGCGGGTTGGGTATAGTTTTTACTTGATAGTAATACGACAGTGCCTTTTCCCATTTCATTCCTCTCCTCCCTTCCCCAGGCCATCCCTCCCGCCCTCCCTGACCTTGTAGCTCCTTTGTACCAGATTGCCACGCGTGAGTTTGAGCTAATTTCGGATTTCCCATTTTTTCACTGGGCTCAACTTGCGGAAAAAACTGGATATGGCGGCCCGCAATAAAGGTTCGACTACACCAAGTGACCTCCGCATTGACTGACCGCAGCACCGCTCGGCGTGGAACACAAGGTGACTTAATGGTGACTTAATGGTTCCTTTCACTCGCTCTGCAACAATGCAGAAGCGTTCGTTCCCTGTGGTTGGTCCAACAACCTGGAATGGACTTCCCTTGACTATGCGATACCTCCCAAGCTGTTCTCAATTTCATAAACTGTTAAGGCATTTTTTTTCGCTTGATCTCGGCCGGGAACGCCTCTGATCGAGTAGATACCTTGAAGGGGCGCTATATAAATTACGATTGATTGACAAGAAGTAGAAGGCTACCTTAGCTGCAGCTCTCAGATATCAAAGCAACAAGAGTTCGCATGTAGTCTGTATTAATCTGTATGAACCAAAGAAGGGAGTGGAGAGCAATTGCCATTTATATGATGTAACTGGTAGCAGTGGCGTAGACAAGAGGTGGGTTTCGGGGGTTAAAACTCCCATTGGCCTAAGAAAAAAGTTTTTTTAGAGGTTATTTATCCACTTAAATTAGAAAAGCAAAATAATTGCTTGTAGTAACAATTGTTTTTCTTACTTTATTCCCTTTGTTACTCTATTCACTTTGTATTTACTGTAATACTGTTGGGTTGGTGTCAGAAAGGGCATCCGGCCAGGCCATAAAATCCCCAACCCCTCATAAATTTCTGGCTACGCCACTGACTGGTAGTGTGATTTCTGTGTGGTTTGCAGTGTCGGATTGGACTACACGGCATCGACAAGAGCATGAGAAGTGCTGTGCAGGAGATCCTGTCACGTCGTGACTCGCAAATTCTGTCCTCTATGTTGTAAAAAACGTGATCTCACTTTCTATCCGACATATTGCTCCGTTAACAAACGTTCAGAATCGACGTGCCTTGATCTGCAGTCTTGTCAGGCTTTGGATTGATCGTGGCATTATCTACATGTACGTCTGCTCAGTATCAGAAAACGTTTGAATTCTTTCTGAGTTTTGCATAGATACTAGTCGCGATGCATGTAATTTCTGTTTATAATGGTTAGCATCAGCGTTGCCATGTTATTTTGCTGCACGTATTGGATCGTTTCCCAAGCAACCATTTGTAATCCTCTTATAGAAGGACTTACATGTAGCGGAAGTGACTGTGAAGAAATGTTTGAAGAGTCACGAACGTTTGTAAGTGTGAAGTTGTTACGTTAAAACATGTTTAAAAAATTGTTGTTGGACTGTATTTAGCTAGCTAGAATTAAACTGGGTAGTAAGTTAATTGATAGACTGGGCACTTTTCCTGGTAGCTCTAGTAGTTGCAGATGCTGTTATGAAGACTTTCACTTAAATTGCTGTTGCAAACGGAAAAAGCTGAATCTAGACTTTCGGCATATCGGTTAATATTGCAGTAACTGGGTGTCTTTGTTTTTTCTTTGAAATTATAATAATAATTATGATCAAAGTTAAAGTACAATGGCTCATTGTTTATTATTAAACGAATGTTTGAAAACTTGGTTCAGCTACTTCAAAAGCATTCCAACAACAAACCAAATTGATTGTCTAAGCATTTATCATCAGCGTCTTACTTTATTTTACTGTCTTGGTTTCTTGTTGCAAAGTTCACAATCACAAAGGCACACCGCTTATTTTTGTTGCAGGGAATAGTGTTGAACTTATTTTTTAAATAGGCCACGAATGAAAAGTTGATGATTGTGCTGTTTTGATGTGCAAATTACCAATGGTGAACCAGAATCGATAGATGATTGACATATCTTGATGAGCAAATATTGGAAAAATCTGTGATGCCATGTCACTGTTTTATGTAGGCCTACTAGCTAGCTGAACTACTATAATGATAGGCCCAAGTGGATGAGTCTGCAATATGATAGATTTTAAATTCGAATGAGAAATCTCTGCATTAAATATAACACTGGATTTTACCTGTTGTATTGCATGTGTTAGGTATAATAATTGTAAATGCCAATGACTAGTTTTGGTGATTGCACAAAGTAAAGATACCGACCTTTCAAGGCCAAAGAGGGGCCATACGGAACCTCTACACACGAGGCCATGAAAAGCTAGCTACGCCCCTGAACTCACCCTTGCATCTCATATAGATGAGGTTGGCTGCAGCTGAGCTGCTACTACCAACTGCGGCAGCTCGGGGGTCATTACTCGCTCTCTGACTTCTAAAGCTGCAGCTTCTCTAGACTAGCGAGGGTCGAACCACCTCAAACCTCCGGCAATTATCATCCTGGTTGATGGAGAAGTCAGGTCAATACCGCTCCAATATTATCCAGCAAATGACCGGATTACACGAGCATGCCTGTGACGAGTAGGCCTATCAGGTTTAGGTGGTGCCCCATTTAATTACAACTATACACGAACGTGACAGATAGACGGATATATATATATATATTTATATATATATATATATACGATATATATATATATATATATGAGAAGTATCTCAAATCCTATTTTTTAGCTATGGCTTGTCTAGGAGCGCCTCTGAATAGGTTTCTTGAAGAGGCGCTATATAAATTCTCGAAATGAATGAATATATTTATAATAGGCCTAATATATAATTGTCACATGTCCCAGAGAGCATAGGCTAGCCCTTACCCCTTGCACAGGAAAACGAATCAGCGAAATGAAAATCATGCTGGGTATGATTCATTTCATGTTCTCGACTTAAAACTGTGCCAGACCTATTCTTATTTATTCTTATTTTGCTCACACACAAACACACGCACACACACTAATGTAATCTTGCAATTTAATGAAGTAACGAAAGTGTGTTCATAGAAACTATAATATTTATTCACAAAATAATGTGAATTACTAAATAGGTTTGGTTAGTAATTCAACGATCTCTGTGGGCCCCTGAAGGTCGAGCCTATGTGCTTTGTACACTTTGCACACATGGTAGCTAGGCTACGCCACTGGGTGAGTTCAGAGTCCAGGAGCACCCCAAGCCTAAGGTCACTTGGTTTTTTGGGCGTTGAGGCGGAGTCGGTTTGAGGACACCCAATCTGTGAGGACCCCCATTGCTTGTTGCATGTTGCGGGCGACCTCAATGCTACATAGGTTTGCTCATATTAGGCTTGTTTAATGTACTTCGTGTTCTTTGACACATGTAGGCCAAACTGGGCGCCGTATGCCAGCCGGATATTTTTTTATTTCCAATAGGCCTAGAATTACCCCTGTATGGTGGGGATTTGCCAACGCAATGGAGCGTAAACGTCTTAACGGTCTTTAAAAAAATTTGACCCGTTCAAGCTTTCTTCCTATCGATTTTCCTAGTTTTGATACTCTCTGTTCTAGAGCTGACTCTGCTCTTTTCCGCTCTATCCTCTTAAATTCTTGTCACATTCTTCACGACCTCCTCCCTCCCCTTAAGGTCACTCCATACAATACTCGACCAAGGCCACACAATCTAACCCTTCCTAGAGTTGATTCTTTTGCCAGAAACAGTTTTATTATGCGAATGTTATATAACTTTGCATAAATGTTTTCTAATTATTTGCTATTATTTATTTCCTTTGTAAACTACTGTGCGTTTGCTGGTGGTATAATAAAGAATATTCTTACTTACTTACTTACTTACTTACTTACTTACTTAAATGAATTGGTCTACAACAGAGCCGTAAATATACGGCTCTGGTCTATAAGAACTATAACTAGCGGTTTATCTCTGACTTTTTGCGTGATTTAGCGACGAAGAACTTCAGAAACCTAGCAACCTTGAAGGAAGATGGCGGCGCGTCAACAACCACGGGTAAAATCGAAAAATTAACTACAATACAATTGCAAATAATACATTGAAAATTTATAGTGCGTCATCGAGCATTCTTTTTGCGCAAGGGTTAAGGGCGCAACGGCGAAATTGCAGTATCGGGGACCGTGTGTGTCGGTTAGGGTCAGGTCAAGAGCGCCTCTGAGGAGTTCTCTTTAAGGGGCGCTATATAAATGTACGATTACAATTACAATTAGAAGTCGTGATGGTTGGTTAGGGTCAGGTTATGCGTCTTGAGGGTCGGTTAGGGTTAGTGTTAGGGTTAGTGTCGTCATTATATACTATATACTATTCTAAGATATTGTGTATGCTTCGGTTCCCGATACTGCGATTTCGCCGGCGCAAGTATAATAGGCCCCTACGGGGACAAACTTATAGTATCGGGACCGAATGACGACACTATTCTTGATCCTAACCGATCCTCACGACCCCTAAACCTGAACCTAGCCGACTCGTCGGTCCCGGATACTGTAATTATGCCGTATCGGGGACCGAATGACGAAATTAACCATAGACCTGACCCTAACCGACCCTCACAACACCCAATATGACCTAACCGTCTTTCACGACGCTTAACCTGACAATAACCGACACGTCGGTCCCCGGTACTATAGTTATGCCAGGGCTATTACATGTATACGCTTCATCTGTTGAGAAATTATTACCTTAAATGAGGTATGATATATTTTTTATATTTATCGTCATTACTGATAAAAGGAATTGGTACCAGAGACCACATTACATCTACACTGAAACAAATACACTGGCTTTCCATCCGTGCTCGTATTTCCTTCAAAACCTCCCTCCTTAATCCTTATGTACCATATCCACTCCGGAACCTCTCCTTCATACATGGCATCCATGGTCACGTGATGTTCTGCCTCAATTCAAGAAGACTTCGTTCATCGTCGCGAAGTGACTTTGCTACACTTCGCACAAACCGAAAGTTTGGAAATCGCGCTTTCGGAGTCTCAGGACCCAAAGAATGGAATAGTCTCCCAATTTCCATTCGTCAGTGCACATCTGTTGTGGAGTTTAAATATAGATTAAAATCTCATTTATTTTCATTACATTATGACTAGATCTGTAGTGAAGCGCACTCTTGTGCAAGACTGTTTTGTTAAAGCGCGGTATAAAATGTTTAATTGTATTGTATTATTTGACTAAGCATGGGCTAAAATTTAAATGACTGTCTGAGTGTCCCACAAGTTTGAATTGACCGAACGAAATCTCTTATTGTAGGAAGCTTAACTGCCCGACAGATGTTTTTAAAAGCTCTGAACAGTAATTTCGAAACAATATCCAGGATCAGCTTTTCTATAGCTGAGGTTATATAGAATAGATAGGAAAGCCGTTTTCTCTCAGAGAATAGACAAGGCAACAAATTCTTCGGTCCACGTGGGCCAATTTTATCCAGATAGAATTAATTATGGTAGAAGGTCTATCACATCAAACAGTGGCAAGGCTGGGTTGATGACTTCACTTCCATCATTCTAGAAAATCTTGTTTAAAGATTTGACGTGCATCGTCTCAAAAGTTGAAACTTTTTCAAATGCACACAATCCTGAAAGGGGTGACCGATTGCCAGCACTGTTGACCAATTATACTAGAAATTATTGACCATGCCAGAATTACTTAGAGAGTTTTGGACGAGTTCACACAGATTAAGAGATTTCAACGGACAATAATTATGTGTATATATATATATATATATCGCAATTCTGATTTTTTTTTATCATTTCCAGAATATCAGAATCAGTTATATATATATATATATATAATATATATATATATATATATATATATATATATATATATATATATATATATATAACTGATTCTGATATTCCAAAATCCTGGAAATGATAAAAAAATTCAGAATTGCGATTGCATAGAGCGTTTGGCGAGTATTGTCTTTCAACGCTTTACAGACAATATCTATTCCCAAAGATTTTTCCATGCTATCCTTCTTGAAACTATGTATATTGCACTTTTGGGTGGTGCATATTGCTGTGAACAGATTTCTGTAGATTGGCAATTATTAAAATAGACTGAAGTTAAATGTCCACCTAGAATGTCCATATAGAACTGATGGACATTTAACTTGACTGCTTATAACAGCTACCGTACCCGGCGAATGAAACAGGCATGGAGTAGAGAGAGTACTTCTGTAGGCAAAAACTGTCAAGTTTCTCTTTAGTAGGCTACAAGAAGGTTTTAATAAGCTGAATAATAATTATGGTATTCGACAGCGAGGAGGGTGAGACAAATCATTGTTTGTCGGTATACATTGCGTTATTCAAATTATTGATGGAATTTAATTTTCTCTATGGCCCCAGTAGTCTTAGAAAATTGACAATGTGGCAGGTAGTCTAAAAAGTTCTGAGAGCACTGCTGTTTGCTGAGCAGAATGAAGCACTGTTTATGCATAGGTAGGCCTATTGGTGATAAAGCAAACAGAAGAGATTATAGATATCTGTTTTGTATGCTTAATAACAGGGACTAGTTGCGCAGTTATAAGTTACAAGTTGCGAGTTCGAATCTACCTCAAGCCGCCGCGTAGGAGCCCTGAGCAAATCTTTCAATCTCAACTTCTCATGCACTTAGGCGGAAACTACGAATTACTATCCGCGCTGTAGTCTGGAGCAGCTCTGAGTTGCATCTTGAAGGAGCATCGTAATAAGTGCTCATGCATTCAAGTAGTAATGATTTTCCACTTGAGGCATTTGTAGTTTACTTGAAAAACGAGTTACAATAATACTTGACTAGCTTATATGCTTTCCTTTGTGTCTGTGATGTTTGACAATCTGATTGAAACGAGTTTTGGCCAGAAATTGTAGTTTAATCAACATGATAGAATAGTTAATGGTTACAGGTACTTCTGACGATTAAAGTTGAATTATTGTCAAGATAGAAAGCACATGGGCCAAGAAATTGCATCTTAAATAACAATATGACAGGATTGTAACAGGTGGCAAATATTTTTCCTGGGATTTCTTGAATGAGTTCAATGTCAAAGCGTGGTAAGATTTTGAACAGAGATTGTAGCTTACTGATTTTGCAAGGTAACAGAATAGTTGCAGACCTGTGGCAATTTTTTTCTGAAGCTGACTTAAGCAAGGTAAAAAAAAGGCAAATGCGGTGGTTGTATCTTCCCTAGTTAACAAGGTGATAGAATGGTCGCATGTAGCACAGTAGCAGCGAATGTTGCAAGGACTGATTGACATCGTTTTTGTGGACTTGCATATATCGAGCAGAAGCAGTATTCACCGTTCAACGTGTTGGAATGTTGATATGAGGTAAACGACTTTAAAGTCGGATTTTCAAGGTTTCGAATTCTCGTAGTGAAAATACAAAGTGGGTCTACGCCTGTAATTATGTCATTTACCGACTATTCTAAGTTGTTCCCGACGTGTTTGTGTTTTCATAGGGGCGGGCGATAGTTACTAAATTAAACCTATAGATCTAATTTCATATAATTACGCGCCTCAGAATGCTCTTGATTTCCCTTTGAGCTTCTGAAGAGTTTAAAAACAGCCATGTGAACGAATGGGTTAGCTCAATATCATCTTTAATAGTGGTAACGATTTTTATTCAGTTTCGCAGTGCAAAGACGAAGTCCAAAGTCACCCATTCGAAGGTTGCAAAGGAAACAGACGTCTGGTTGGAGAAGAGAATAACATGGAACGATTGGGTTAGACTAGCTGAGGTGATAAAGCCTGAAGTCACCATATTTGCTGTGACAGTAGCATATAAAAATTTTAATCAGCATGTTGTTGGCAAAGAAAACGATCACAAGAACAACGGGAAACTGAAAAAGGCATACACAAAAGTCAAAAAAGTTGTCTTTCTGGCTGGCAATGAAGATTTTACGTCCGGGGATGCTGTGCGGGACTACGGACTGATCAAGTGTCTCTCCATGATGTATGGCATAACTAACCCGTATTTTTGGATTCTAGCTCTGGACGGCTTCGAGATACCTATACAACGGGCTTGGAATTTTAACAGTGGAGGTCCGGTGAAGACTACAAAACAGAGAACTAAGGAACGGAAAGCGAGAGCTTTCAAGACTCTGACGACACAATTTGACCCCCGTGCAATGACCACGCTTTGCGATACCCTGGAACAATTGGTAGAGTCAGCGAAGCATTTCGAAGCCACAAAGAAATTTAATTCGAATGAGAAAAACACAGAGACATCTGATGTAAAACTGGAATCGAAATCCGCTGAGGCTCCTGATTCCAGAAAGAATGCTAAGGCCATGGAGGAATCTGATTCTGGAAAGAAAGCTAATGTCACGGGGTTTTCTGATGCAAGGATGGAATTGAAAGCCATTAAGAGACCTGAGTCTAGAAAGAAAGCTAAAGCTACAAAGAAATCTGATTCTAGTAAGAGAACCAAAGCCAGAGAGAAGCCCAGTGTAAAGCAGGTGTTAAAGGCCATTGAAAGGGAAAGCATATCTGGGAAGGATGAAAGGACGTGTGATTCAGAGGCTGGGAAGGGAACTGATAATCAAGGGGAAGAGGCATCGAACAGACCAGACAGCAAGATCATTCGCACGTGCATGACGTGTGGCCTACAGGAACCATCGCCAAAGGTGTTCAAGAAGTGCAGGAGGTAATTCTATGTACAGATTCATAATTTTACAGTGCATGATTGATTGCCGTTTCAATCGCTTATTAATTGGTGATTGTGTCAACCACCCGTCGATTTACCAATAAATGATAAGGCGTTGAGGAATTTATTTAGTCATTATTTAGTCACCAAATTTTGGTGGGAACAGAATACAAAAAATTAATTGACAAATTTTTGTAGGAGCAGAATAGTTTCATTCATTTCGATCCATTTTGCTGATTTAGTGACTGGCTCATTACTTTCATTATCTCGTTCATTTCATCCAATCATTTCGGGATTCATCCGTTTGATTTTTCATTCGTTAGTGTAATAAATGCCGATTTGGGAGGTTTTTGTCACCATTCATTCAGTGGTTCATTTAACCGTTCATTCAATTGATTGTCGGTTGATCCTTCATTTTAGTTATTAATTTTTCCTACATTCCTTAAAGGCCGATCCAGATTACTATTACGTAGGCAAAAATAGTGTTTTTTCGAACTCCCACCCGTTACAACTGATACATTTTGCGGAATCCCCATGCGTACATGTACGCACAAAATTAATAGACTTCGTTGCCCTCTCACTTGTCAGTTAACTAAAGTCATCTATGAGACATTTATCTTGTCGTAGCCTACTTTTAAAAAATTTATCTTCATCTTTGCAGGGAAAATTTTTACTATTATGATTTACTACTTAGATCTGAACAGAATTTAATTGGAATTTAATCAATTATTATTGTCATTGGATGACCATCGAATAATACGGAGTTATAAATAGGCTAATGGGAACGTCAGTATAATTAGAAATATACTTTGCGGTGTGCATTTTGTCGATACCCCTCCTCTGCCGTACGCACCCGTAGGCAACTCGTCAGTATGAAAATCCGGTGACCGCAGTATATGGAAGCCCATGCTGGTTCATCGGTTGTGAGATAATCAATTAGTTGAAATTTCGTCTGGCCGAAGTGTCCTGTGTTGATTAATGTGCTTTATATGGGGGTTAATTTGGACTTAAGCCTTTTAAAAAAAAGCAGAACCTTTAGTAGATAGCATTGTATTTACATTTACATGAATGAAACGTTCAGCATAAATTATAATTATTATGTTGGATTGCCAATAATAATTATAGGTGTTAAAATCTTATTCACACTCATGAGATCGGCGTAATATAAATGTCCGTTGACTTACATTAACTGTGCGCAGGGATGCCACTCTGAATTTTGAAAAAAGGTCAGATCCGGTCGAAAAAAAGGCTAGAAAAGGCTAGATTAACATTTTTCTCTCGAAAATGCATGGATTTTTACATTTTTTCGGGTTAAAATTTTTGACGACCTTTTTTCAGTCATCCGGTGATTAAAATTTGCTCTCTTTTCCTTCCCGATAAAATTTCTGATGACTTATTTTAAAGTTTTTCGCTCCAAAATTTACAATTTTTGGTCCAAATTCACACAATTTTCTAGTTTTTTCACGTCTTTTGTGCAATTTCACCTTAAAATGTCTATTTTTATGTGTAAAAAGTCAGAAAACCGCCGTGAGAAAAAAGGCTAGATCCTGACAGAAAAAACCTAGACATGACCGAAAACACCTAGATCTAGGTGGAAAAAGCTATGAGTGGCATCCCTGACTGTGCGTATCTTTGATGTTGTCAGATGCAAAGACGAAGGCTTTCCGGATCCTCCGTATTACTGCGGTCGAGACTGTCAAGGTGGGGCACTTATACTTCTCGAAGAGGACTCGTTAGTTGGTCTCGTGTCGTGGAACCGTTTTGTTGACTCCTGACGGTCTCTCGCTATTCATTCCGCTGCAGTTCAGTCCAATGGCCTTGACTATGCTGATCTGGTATCGCCTATCTCTATGGCTCTAGTATCACTTTGTCCAATAAAAATTTTTTGAAGCGGCTGTTCTCGTTAACTAGTTTATAGTCAAGTATAAGTCGACAGTGAATTCATTGGTTTTACTTGATCTTGCTATAATGATGAGTTTTTCTGAATGGGACGCTTTACCATTTATATCAGATTTCTATTTGCCTACGAGTTAAACCTACTTGGTTCTTGTTATCTTGTCACTTCTTGTGGTGCCACTTTTATAATAATAAATGCTGCCATATCGATTATGTAAGCTGTAGTTCAATTCTGTTATGAAAGTGGTGATGCCATCTCCATGATGGAAATGGTAGTGCAATTTCTATAAGTTTCTATAAGCCATTTCTGTGTGTGGTTTTGCAGTGTTGGATTGGACAGCAAGGCATCGACAACAGCATGAGAAGAACTATTCCGGAGATCCAGCCACGTCGTAACTCCTGCCTCTCAAGACTCTCCATTTGTCAAAAATCATTTCTGACATACCATCTAACAAATTTATGAAAAAGTTTGACATCTTGGAAAGGAATTGTGTTGTTTAATATTTGAGGATTTGATATAGCACTCCCACTTCAGTGACGAATTATTAAGATTTCATTAGAATTAAATTTAGGTTAAATAGCAGAGTTAGAATTAGCATTTTAGGAGAGCCAATTAATTAGAATTAGCACTTGGCTGGCCAATGTATTCATTATTTAAGCTAGTCCATCCCTATAGTTTACAGGTTTGTTTATTTACTTGCAAGTTATCCAACAATGAGTCTGTTTTCTATACAGACTTGCACGCTTATTCAGCCAGCAAATTTTGTCTCTCTCTCTGTACGTGTACTCTTCAGTCCGTTCATCCATCATTCATACCTCCTTCCCTCTATACCATACATCCACCAGCCACACTTGGAAAAATTTAGAATGATTAATAATTAATCAGGTGTTGGAGATTATATGAAAACCAGTTTGGCTTACTTTTTTGAACCACGGTGCATAATTATGTGGCGGTCCACACCGAAATCAGCATTAAGTCGGAAATTACATATCAGAGATATTAAATAATGATTGTGATTTTTATTTTTTTGCAGAATTTAATAAAAAATAATTTGTTTTAAATTTCTTTTTTCCAAAAAAGGTCTACGTACCTTTTGCAGGCAAATGAGTAAGAATATAGGCTAATAGCCTATTATCGAAGAACTGAAACAAGTTAAAAGGAGGCAGAGCAGAGCATCCTGCGTATAAATTCCGGAAAGTGAGAAATTCTGATAGCCATACGGATAATTTATGAGTTAATAATTGTACCAGGCCTACCACCTGATCGGATCAGCAAAGTTGACAGAATACAAATCTTTGGCGCCACCGTCCAGGACAATCTTAGAGATAAATAACATGTTTCTGAACCCCTGACAAGATCACTAGAACATGTTTCTGAACCCCTGACAAGATCACTAGGCCTATGCATCGAAAATGCTAAGAATCCATGGACGGCCCACTGAGGCTCTGCAAGAGGTAACTTGAACCACTTCGGTGGCGAGGATCCACTACGCTGCCTAGACTGATGGGGTCCACAGCACCAAAGTAGCGCGAATGTTGAACCGGATGCGATGTCTTGGATTTCTTCCCGAGACGTTCCTGAAGATGAAAAGATTAGCTGCTGGAGCCGATGCTGGGCTACTTCGTGGGGGCGCGGTGGTGTAGTGGTTATTTTTGTTGCCTTGCAGCGGGATGGTTGCAGGTTCGAATCCGCCTCAATCCGTAACGGACCTTCCGTAAGTCCTTCACTCGCGATGCCCAGCGCTTCGGCGTATTCCGACTTAGAATCCGCGCTGTAGTCGGGAGCGCTCCTGAGTATGAATCTTGAAAGGGCGCTATAACAAGTGTACATACATCATCTGGTCACCTGGTGCCGTCAGTTCTTGGAGCTCTGGCGACAGTCGGGATGTATCCTCTCCAGTTAGACCTGGGAGTCGACCCCAATAAGTCGACCCCAGTCGACTTGGTCATCCCAAGTCGGGTCGGGTCGTTTCTGCTCACCGCAACTGACCCCAAGTCGAATTTTGTAGATAGAAGTCACTTGAAGTTGTTTTTACCTCAAGTCGACTTAAACCGACTTGAGACACAAACATATAGTTATATTTGTCACTTCAAACCCATGATTGTGACAACATTTAAGCAGCTTTTGTTGCCTAGTGTGTTTACAAGAATGAATGAGGTCTTTGTTAAACAGAGACTTAATTAGGCTAGGCTACTGATTATTTTGCCAGTATAATATTATAGCATATCGTGCAGACTGTCGTCTGCCGATCTATTCATGTATTTATTTGTAATTTTATGCCTAAACGTCACGCTTAGGCATGTGCTTATTTAAAATGATGAAACAAAATGTTACTAAAATATTAGCACTTGTGCTTATCAAGCAATCTGAACTTCTAGTGGTCAGTGAATTCGGCGCAAAGAAAAATGGATCTACAAGGCCTATAATAAATCGGTAGTTTGGCGCTACTTCGGAGCGCTGCATCTGGAGTTGTCTGCAGACGGAAAAACTATCGTATTATAGGGCCAAATGAACAATGAAATACTTTACTGTCAGTGAGTAGGCATAGTAGCTGTAGTAAACTACAGTAGGATGATGCGCTGGCAATGCTATAATTATGCTAAGTTGCGAAATGATGTTAGTGGCCAAATAATTAAGAAAACAGAATTACAAATTAGGCTTATCATAACACTCCGTTCAGTTTAACCATGCAGTCCGCGGTCCGCTATTTATAGACCTTGCGCTTTTTACAAATTTATTTAATATTAATATTAAAAATTAATAGCCTAATAATAAGTGTAATCTGAATAATCACAAACAATGGACAAGCTTAAATTCATAGGCCTAATAATTTGTCGTCGCATTGTCTAGGTAACTAGATGGCCCACTGGAACATAAACAGCCTGAAATGGGCTTAATAACACTTTAACAAATTCATGCATCAATTAAGTGTTGAGGTCTCATTTGTAGGCCTAAATTAAATTAATGCTTGCAGGAAAATTGGCTTGACTTCTTGCATTAGTAGCCGTACTAGGCTAATGGCTAGTATAACGTCAGAAGTCGACTTCAAGTCGGAAGTCGGTTGTTTTTCTGCCAAGTCGGGTCAAGTCGTTTTGACGCCGAGAAGTCGACTTCAAGTCGACCTCAAGTCACTTTAGGGTCAAGTGGGGTCAGAATAGTTGACAAAAGTCACTCCCAGGTCTATCTCCAGTGTCTCCTCTCTCTTGTCGCCTCTCTTAGCTCCTCCAGGTTCATGACAAACTTTTCCTGCACCTCTACAGTCTACATACAGTATGCTAATTATTATAGATCACGTTTGTAGCTAAGAATGGTCTGGAGCCTTTTGTACTCTAGCATAACCACTTGTGGCTATAGGACTTACGCCTTAGGCAATATTAATTCATTCTAACAGTAGGCCTAGGCAAAAGGATGTTACAAACTTTATTCCGTGAGTTAAATTTTCAGACTATCATGTTAGACATAGACATAGACATAGACATACATGTAGTTTTATTGATCCCAACAATTGTACATGTATGTTTAACAAAGTATAGATATAATTCACAATAAGAAAATATACTGTATATACTGTGCTGTTATCTTCTAACCTTTTTACCAAGTCCTTGCCTTTTAGCTACTTTTTGCCGTGATTTAGCGACCAAGAACTTCCGAAATCTGGCAACCGTGACGAACATGGCGGCGCATCAACAACTACCGGTAAAATAGAAAAATTTACTAAAATTGCAAGCAATATTTGCAAATGAAAATTTACAGTGCGTCATTGAGCATTCTTATTGTGTAAAGGCTATTATACGTATGCGATTGATCTGTTGAGAAATATTACATTCAGCGAAGAATGTAATATTTTATTATTGTGTCGGCGTCATTAAATTTGGTCGAAACATGAGCTAAAGTTTAATTGACTCTCCCACAAGTTTTAATTGACCGACGAGTTCTCTTACCATAGAAAGATTAACTGGGCTGTATACATATTATGCTTGTCGAAGCTTCATACAGTAATTCCTAAACAATAGTCAGGATCAGCATTTTGGTAAACGTGTATTTTAGCGTCGTAAATTATTTTCACGCATATAACGGCACAAAAAACGCCGTAAATTATTTCTGATAACGTACATTTCACCAACAGATGCAACAGCACACTTAAAATTTGGCAAGAAGAAGAATATTGACAGAAAATAGGTTTTTAAAATGTCACATTTCCGATGCGAAATCGCCGTTCGAATCGCCATTGAACCACAACATTTGCCCGGAAGTTGCGTACGCGCACAAACCATCGACGTATATTGGTCCATGCGACTATAAATAACGTACGTCAAGACTTCGGCCTAAGTTCAAAATGAGAAATGGAAGCTGGATGAAGGTATTTCTAGATCTGAAATAGAAGTCGGATTGACGAAACAACGCTTAAGTAATGAAAGCTGGATGATGGTATTCTTATATCTGAAATAGAAGCTGGGTTGACGAAAATAACGGGCGAGAAATAGAAGCTCGGTTGACGAAAATAACAAGCGAGAAATAGAAGCTGGGTTGACGAAAATAACGGGCGAGAAATAGAAGCTGGGTTAATAAAAATATTCTAGCTTAAATTGGAGCTGGATTGATGAAAATAATCATAATTGAAACAGAAGTCGGATTCATAAAACAGCTGATGCAATTAAAAAAGCTGGACTTGTATGGAAATGGAAGTTGGATGAACGTTCTCTGTAGATGAAGTAGAAGCTGGGTGATGGTTCTCTGTGGGTGAATTGGAAGCTGGATGAAGGTTAGAGAAATAGAAGCTGGATGAATGTTACTTACTTATTTATTTTTGCCTGCTGTCTTATTGCACGCATGCGCACGCAACTTCCGGAAAGGGTCATAATTGAATAACAACTTCGATCGGCGGTTTGTTATGACAAAATATTACAATTTTTCAATCGATTTCCTTCTTTTTAACAAATTCTAAGTATAATAATACATCAGTTAGGCGATAGCACGTTGGCATAAATATTTAAAATCGCTTTTTGTGCCAAAATAAGCGTGAAAATAATTTACGACGCTAAAATACACGTTTACCAGCATTTTAATAGCTCAAGCTATAGCAAAGATAGGAAAACCGTTTTCTCTTAAGAATATAATTATCATTAGGCCCTAAGGCAACCAATTCTTCGGTCCAGATATTTTCTTCATATAGAATTTCTATGGTAGAAACATCTAGTCTATCACCATCAAACAGTGGCATTCCTACGTTGATACGACATAAGTTGGTACTTGTGGGTTGGCCGCAACATCAAGGACAGATTGTAGCTTATTATTACGTTAAGCCCGCATAGATAGCACTGCCATAGTAAACTCGTACATATAAATTCAGTCGGATATTTATATAGCGCTCCTTAAAGTAAAGAAAAACTACTTAGAGGCGCTCCCGACTACAAAGCGCCCCAAAATAGCAGTTTTAAGTTTAGCAAGGAAGGATCCTGGTAGACCCTGCATGCATCAGAGTTGTGGCGGCTTTAATTGTAACCGAGCGACGAACCGAGCAGGTCTGACGAAGATAGTAAAAGCAAGTGCGACATACATGAGGTGCTTGTGGTGTTTAACAAGCTGATTGGATAGATTTTGCCCTGAAATTGGAGCTTGGCCAACATAATTATAGAATAGTTCATATTTAAAGGTTGGAAAAAATTTCTGTTCTTTTGTCAAGGTAGAGTTATTGCAAAGATAGGAAACACAAGGGTACAGAAATCTTGGCTTAATTTACAAGATGACAGGATTGTCACAGGTAGCAATTATTTTTTTCGTGATGTTTCTTGAATGAGATAAATGTGAAATAATGGAAAGATTTTGCGCATAAATTGTGTCTTACTGAATTTATAAAGTAACAGCTAAAAAATTGGCAATGGCAGGCAAGATTCTATGGGGTGGTTGCAGCATCCCTAATTTACAAAATAACAGAATGGTGACAGGCTGCAAAGAATGTTGAATGGACTCCTCGACAGCGTTTTGTGCACTTGCTTTTGGTATTCACAGTTTAACGTAAATACTAATTAGAGTGTTGATAATTATGAGGTAGCCTAAACGACTTTAAGGTCGTATTTTCAGAGTTTCGAATTTTCGTAGTCAAATTGTGCAAAGTTGTCCAAGTAGGCCTATGTATCATTTATGCGACTCTTTTGAAGTTGTTCTTGACGTGTTTGTGATAATTTTTATAGGGACGGGCGATAGAGCTAAACACGACTATAATAATTATTTCATATAATTACGCGCCTGAACATGTTTTTGCTTTTGCCTGTGAGCTTCAGAAGTATTTAAAGAGTGGCATGTGAACGATTGTGTTCACCTTATATACTATTCCATCTTTGACAGTGGTAACGATTTTTATTTAGTTTCGCAGTGCTAAGTCCAAGTCCGCAGCGGCAGCCACCGATTCGAAGGCTGCAAAGGAAACAGACGTCTGGTTGGAAAGGAGAATAACAGAGGACGATTGGGATAGACTAGGGGATCTAATAAAGCCAGGAGACTCCATATGTCTTGTAACATTCAGATATAAAATCTTTGATCAGCATCTTGTGGGAAAAGAAAGCGACCACAGGAACAACGGAAAACTGAAAAAGGCATAAAAAAAGTGGAAAGAGTAATCTACGTTGTTGGCAAAAGTGGAACTTTTACGGACAGAAATTTTGTGCAGGACATTGGACTGATCAAGTGTCTCTCCTTGATGTATACGATACCTAACCCGTATTTTTTTAGTCCAGCTCTAGATAGCTTCAAGATACCTTTACAGCGGGTTTGGGATTTTAACAGTAGAGGATCCGTTGAGGTTAGAGGCCACGGAACCAAGGAACGGAAATCGAAAAATTGCAAGATTTTGAAGATAGAACAAGACTCCTCTGCAAGGACCACGTTTGAAGACGCCGAGAAACGATTGATAGCAAAAGAGAGACTATTGAAAGCCAAAGAGGGATCTGATTCCAGAAAGAAAGATAACACTACAGAGAAATTTAATAATAAAGAGAAAGTTGAAACCACAGAGAGATCTTATGTGCTGCTGGAATCGAAAGCCGCTGATTTACCCGATGCAAGAAAGAATGTTATGACAACTGAGGAATCTGATTCTGGAAATAGAGCTAAAGCCGTGCAGGATTCTGATGCGAAGATAGAATTGAAAGCCGCGAAAGGATCTGAGCCTAGAAATAAAGGTGAAGCCGCAATTGAATCTGATTCTGGAAAGAGAGCTAAAGCCAGAGAGAAGTCCAGTGCAAAGCAGGTATTAAAGGCCATTGAAAGGGAAAGCAGATATGGGAAGGATGAAATGACGTGTGATTCAAAAGCTGTGAAGGCAACTGATAATCAAAAGGAAGAGGCATCGAGCAGACCAGACAGCAAGAACGTTCGGACATGCATGACCTGTGGCCTACAGGAACCAGCACCAAAGGTGTTCAAGAAGTGCAGGAGGTAATTCTACCATTGATTGAATGATTGACTAATTTGACCTACATAGTGACTGACTGATTGCCGTTTCAAACGCTGACTGATTGATGACTCTTTCCTCCACCCATTGATTTTTATATTTAATCGTTCAGGAATTTATTGATTCTTTTCTAACCTACAGAGGCACAATTCATTTGGGAGGGATTCTACAATATATATCCATTTTGCTGTCCTGATCAATTAAAATACTCTTCAAAGGATTTCTGGCAACATATTTTTAATCCGTTACCTAGCTGTGTTTCAGACAACCAAATTAACATCAAAATATTTTTGAAAAAAATTAGTTAGTTAACTATTTCGATGACTTTATAACTTGCAAAGTTGAAGAATCCCATTAAGCCTGTTTTGTCCCACCTGCTCACTAGAGTCAGGAAAATCGAAATATTTTAAATTGTGCGCTATGCATGCACAATTCTTTGCTATTTGTTATTAGTTATGGATTGTTTTAAGTATAAAACATGCTTAATATAATGTTTCAGCTGATAGTTACATTTTAATTCAAGTTTAATGAGGCAAAGTTCTGTGTCCCAGAGGCAATTGTCACCGCCATGACGCCAACAGAATTCGCTGTCAGTTATAACGGTTAGTAGTCTTTACAGTATTTAAAAGCATGCATTTTGTCATTTCGTGTCCACCATTACTTTTGATAAACAATTGCGGCCAATCTTGTCTTTAATTTACAAACTATCAAAAATAATAGATAATCTTCACACTGCGTATGTTAAATAGAAGTCAACAAAATGACGCAAATAATCGGGAATACTTAAGTTAAACTTTTAATGTTATGTGTTTTTTATGGAAGTGATAAAGTCCTGTTTGTGTTGTTAACATAGCCGAACTTGCTCCATTTAGCGTTTAGCAGATTTTACTGAAAATGAAACGATTTGTCACCTCACTGACAGTCACCTCCCTGACACGGCCGCATCATGTCCGTGTCATGGCGGTGACAGACTGTCATGGAGGCGGAATTTTCCAAACATTGTGCAGCAATCCAATATTGTTTAAGTCCCTTTAATAAAGTTTGGAAGCTGTATCAGTCTTTTAATTCGAGAATCTCTGAACACCCACACAATCGGCCAATGTCGACGAGAACTGCTATAGTTGGGTCCACATGTTTTCTTGGTAGACGTGTAGAATCGACCCGAAAAAAATATTGTAATGTCTACAATCACTGACCCTAACCGACCCTCTCGTTGCCGCAACGTGAGAGTCGGTTAGGGTCAGAGTTAGGGTGAGTTTCACAAATTGTTTCGCTACTTGGTACATGTATATACATTGACGGATGTTTTGTTGTGGTACATTTCAGCATCATGGGTCCAAAAAGTGGTAAGCAGAGACAAAAGGAAATGATGGACAGGATTCGTGCAGATCCAGAAAGGTATGCAAGCTTCAAAGAGATTCAAAGGCAGAGATGGGAAAACAGAAAAGAGAAGTTTAAGACTGCAAAGATGAGTGACCGAGAGCATCGTTCTAAAAAGAAGAAATGGCGACCGGCAATGTGGCAGTAAACTCAGCCACAGACAAGAAGTCACGAAATAAAAAGCAGAGAATAGACAACCGAGCCATTGGTCCATCTACTCGTCCTCAAAGAGTTTGTACAAGGAAGTTCAACTTGGCTGAAGCTGTACGTCTCATTCAGGCTGACAGTGACGAGGATTAATATGCCTGTTCGTGGATTACCTGATAGAGGATTTATGTTACGGTACACTATCTATAGCTTCTTAGAAAGGAAATTGTACATTTTGCTAGAGCTGTTTTTTTTTAATCTAGCAAATATTTCTTCATCCTCAATAGTTTAATAAACTGATGGTTACTAGATATACTTCTTGTTTGTGCCTGAAGACTTTCCGTTCGAGCATCAACTGCATGATGTCAACTCCATGACGCGTGTCAACTCCATGACGAATACAAAATTTGTTTTTCAACTTTTTAATAGAAATATTGAATTCTGTGCATTGCTGCTTGACACATATGCTACCTATAACAATATGAATCAATTAGGACTTTAAAAAATAAAAAAAATCAATATTGAAATTTTCTAATTTAATCATTGCAAAAGTGCAACATATTATAGAAACCCACTTGGGAGAATTTGTTCAGTGATTGTTAATTTAGTAATTAATTGATGACTTTTAATTCTTCATTCAGTTCATCGGATCAATACGTTTGTTTGTTCATTCATTCGTTAGTATGTAAAAGCCAATTAGATGTAAAAGCCAGTTGGGGTTAGGGCTGCAAAGTTTGGAAACTCTTGACTTTGCCATTCCGGTACGCCCGCAGTCATAAGAGCTGACACTTATACCGATTTATACTGTCCACATATAAAATTATTGCATAGGCACAAAGTCGTGGAAATCAGCACGTCATCTCTAAAAAAGCATTAGAACGGACTAACTGTACTTAGGGCACATTATGCTATTGAGTGTCAGTGGTTTGTAAAATTTTCATGACTTGAACCCAGCGCTGTCCAGCATTGGCAACATTCAATGTTCATCCAGCAACGTTAGGTTTAATAGAGCGCAGAACCCAAAATCATCACATAACCTGCCGAGTTTAATGTGCAAAATAACAACGTTTTGTCAAGTGCATCTCTACCAGAAATTTCGGGACAATTTGAGATCAATCGGGACACGGGCCGCACAGGGCCGATTCCAGGATTGTCCCGGCGAATTCGGAACGGTTGGCACCCCTAATTAGTGTCTTTTTTAAAATCAAAACACATTCAGTGGCTCATTAAACCAATCGTTCCTTAATTTTGTTTAACCCACAGGTTACCAAGGGGTGGTATCCACCCCAGGCTTTCCCAAATCAAACTTGTTTCGTATGAAATAAAATTTTGACGTCTTAGGTAGCTGTAGAGGGTTCATTTGCAAACATTTTGAGGTTACATTTGTGAGGATAGCCATACCATTCAAAAGTTTTACCCGATATACCCGATATACCCAAGGTACCAGAGGTATGTGGACAACTCCTACTCGATCATCGGTTGTGAATTAATTCAGTTTGTTAGTTGGAATTTAGTCGGACCCATGTGTCACGTGTTGATTTATGTCCTCTATCTGGGTGTTAATTTCAACGTAAACATAATATTGAAAGAGAGAACCTTTAATAGTTATCATTGTACATGTATTTACATAGTTTACATTTATGAAGCGATCAGCTCATGTTGGATTGCCAATATATACATGTAGGTGTTGAAATCTTTTTCACACTCTTGATATTAGCGCAATATAAATGTCCGGTGACTTACATTAACTTTGAGTATCTTTGATGTTGTCAGATGCAAAGACGAAGGCTGAACATCAGATCCTCAGTATTATTGCGACCGAGACTGTCAAGGTACGGCGATTTTACTTCTCGAAAGATGGCTTGGTAGTTGGTCTCGTGTCCTTTCACCGTTTTGTTGGCTATCCATGGATTCCTGACGGTCTCTCGCTATTCATTCTGCTACAGTTCAGTCCAGTAGCATTGACTATTCTGGACTGAACTGTAGATCTGTCATCTACTTCGCTGTGGCTCTGGCACTTTTGTCCCTTACTCAGTTTTGGAAGCCCCTTAAGCTAAAAGTTAACTATTTTTCGACCGTGAATTCATTGGTTTGAGTTGATCTTCGTATACTGATAAGGTTTTCTGGAAGGTGTGTTTTACTATTTATATCAAATATCAATTACATCGTAAAACCTGCTTGGTTCTTGTTATCTTTTCATTCATTCATTCATTTATTCATTCATTCATTAGAATAATTTATATAGCGCCTCTTCGATGTGGTGCAACTTCTATGATAGTAGTTGTAGTGCCATATCGACGATGTAAGTTGTAGTTCAATTCTGTTATGAAAGTGGTGATGCCATCTCCATGATGGAAATGGTAGTGCGATTTCTATTATATAAATTGTAAAGCCATTTCTGTGTGTGGTTTTGCAGTGTTGGATTGGACCGCACGGCATCGACAAGAGCATGAGAAGAACAATGCAGGAGATACAGCCAAGTCGTGACTCATGCCGCTCAAAAGCCTCAAGTTGCCAAAGATCACGTGGCTTTCCATCTAACAAATTGCTGCATAAAAAGAAGTTCACAGTCAACGTGCAGTCAGTCTTGCCAGACTTTGGATAGAATGTAACGTTATATCCCTCTGCTCAATATAAGAAAATGGCTAGATTCCCTCTGAGTTTTAGATGGTCCTAGCGGTTCTCGAACTCATGTCACAGTTTCACAGGAGCAATGATTACGATTATCCAGATGCAATGCCTAAGGTAATGTTTCATGTTACAAGGAATCCTGTGTGTGCACTTACAAAAGGACGTCACGTATAACGCAAGTTGTGTTGTGAAAATTCAGATGACGTGTGAACGTGTAGAAGGTGTGATATTTTTCAATTAATACTCGTTTTGGAACTGCATTTAGCTAGAACATAATTGGTTCTTTCTTTATAGGTACACGTATATCGTGCAGATTGTCTTGGCAATTAGCATATAGTTGCCACAATTCTGATGAATTCCAATTAAATTGTTGCTGCTAATGTAGTGCCGAAGCCCCATCTTAGAGTTATTTGTTGACCATCCTCAGTGGCAAATTGAAGTTTAATTTTTGTGCAATGGGCTTGAGGGATGCATTTTGATACTTTTTATTTTGGTTCTGAGTAGGCTGAATTTTGAATCTGTTTCATAAAGATATTGCTGGTTCTGTTTCCTCCTTTTGTATATTTGATCAGCCTTTGGATCATTGTACTTCATTCACATTCTTACTGAGTATTTTTCATGACAATTTTCTGCATGTGGACTATTCATTCTGATGTCTCTTTGATTTCATTTCTCAAGTCTTTTATGGGTTTAGTTCACCGTTTTGTGCGCTTTAACATAGTAAGCAATCCTCTGACCTAACTTACGTCGGGCGAGTTGGTTGCAGTGACTCCCAATTATTATCGGATGTTGGTCACGCCTTCTATGTTGCGCCTTTGTGGTATATGTTGGTTGTGATTTTTATGATTTTTTCCCCTAAAGTAAGTAAATTCTGGTTTGATGTAACTTCTTTAACTGTTGCCTTTGATAATTCCGTTTCATATGCTGGATATCGACTTTTGAAATCCCTTTCAGTATCTGCTCATAATACTCCATTGCTCGTGTAGTTTCGTTTTCAACTTGGAACTTATTTATTTCAAATGCTCATCCATTGTCTTTTCGTATCTTGGACGACCGATCTCGTCTGAATGTTCGCCTCTGATGATAAATGCTTAGCTTTGTTGGATCATTGTTAATAACCAAATGACTAGGGCCAATTCCATATAGTAATATAATAGTACGCAGGGGTGGATGAAGAAATTTTCGAAGGGGTGGGGGCAAAATTTTCGGTGATCTTTGGGAGAAAAAATCTGATGACTTTTTTGTCGTTTGGTCGAAATGTCTGGAAAATATATCAGTTTTTTTGTCATCAGTCATCCTGGTCGAAGTAATCTCTGCAAGCAATAATATACTATGGCCTCCTCCTACTTTTTCTCTCCTGCTACATTGATTTATTGGTGGCTGGTTGAAACCAAATAGGGGGCCACGTCCCATGCACTTATTAAATGGTGAACCATGGCCGGATTGGCCCCCCTAAATCCACCTCTGATAGCACGTACACCAAAAATCATATTTTGGACCTGTTGCAACTCGTGCATTTTGTCGAACCCATGCCTTCCTACAAATAAGCTTCTGCACCTCTTACAAAAGTTAATTAGCTATATATATATATCCGTTAAAAATTACGTAACTATTATTTATCTTTGTTAAACACAAAGATTAAGTGTGATATAAAAAAATTTAACGCTATTGGTTCACTGTTTATATCTGAACAGAATTAACTTATTATGATTGTGTATCAAATGCCGTCGGATGCCGGAATTACAAATAGGCAAAAGTAGGCTACCTAATATGGACGTCATCATTAGCAATTTAGTACGTGCTTAGTAGGCCTACGTATATTTGGCAAGGTCTTCACGGCGGAAGATTTACGCAAATCGCCTAAACCTGGCGTTCTTTCTTCCCTGCATTCGTAATATATGGACAGCCAAGTGTGTAGAAGTTACACTGCTTGTTAACTGATAATTATTGATAGCTTGACAGTTGACACAGCATTGTGACAAAATGTGGTAAAGTTGAACTTCTAATTTCAACTATGTATAAATATATGTATATATATATATATATATACATATACATGTATATATACATGTATATATATATATATAATTTTATGGTAGATTGGAGTGATCCGATATTAATGCTTGGTAGCCTATGCAAAATTGGCTTGGATTCTTGCAAAATTAGCTGTAGCCTACGTATGTCTAGGCTAATGGTTCTTTTCAGAAGGCGACTTCAAGTCGGAAGTTGGTTGCTTTTCTGCCAAGTAGGGAAATCCGTTCTGGTTCCAAGTCGTCGACTTCAAATCTACCTCAAGTATCTTTCGGGTCAAGTGGGTCAGATTGACTGACAAAAGCGACTCCCAGGTCTAAGCTTAGTAGGCAATGTGTGCACGTTTTCCCACAGCGACCGTTAGCGACCTCGGGGTCTCGACCCTGTTCATCTGAAAAGATGCAACGCCATTATTTCAATGTCCGATGTACGGACTCTGACAGGCATGTTTCGGCGCATTGTACGGAACAAGATATCTCGTACTGGGAGCACAGGACGCAAAAGTTGGTACGAGTTATCTCGTACTGGGCGGTGAACGTGCCAAGTTCACTTGCTCTAATTGGCGACACAAGGGTAACGACGCATTGTGTATGCTATTCTTCTTGCAAATGAAGTGACTTGATTGCATATTAGTAATCAGTGCATTTCTTAGTTTCAGATCGATCGTTCCAAGTTTTTTTCCTTACCTAGAAGTAAGGTATAGCCTAAGGTACCAATCCTGTGTCAGAATGAGGATCAATAACTCTATTTGACCGACAACATGCGCCCAGATTCGTGAGGAGAACTTCATAACCGCGTCCATTAAATGGTGCGGGACTCGGGTGTTGGCCAGTCCTCTACGGCGTGAAATTTCAACTCAGTGTCCGCTCTGTTTTTGGGAGCGCCTTTGAGCAGTGCAGACATCTCGATTGGACGCTTTAACAACTACATATATACATAATTATATTTACATACATACATGCGTGCGTTGCAACTGTCAGGTCTATGTATTTTGCAATAGAAGCCTTGGGGACATGGATGTCGTCCAATCGACTCCGCCTCAACTCTTTAAAAACTCAATTCATTTCCCTGGCACTCGCCAGCAGCTGACAAAGCTTCTAGATATGACAGCCAATGATGATGCCTTTCCTGATTTTGTCTTCTCATCCAGAGTCCGTGACCCTGGTGTTACTCTGGACCAAGAGCTAACTTTTGCTCCACATATTCACTCAACCGTGCCTGTTATTATCAATTGTGTGTCAACTACGCAGTGTTGCTCGCTCGCTTACTCCTACTGCTGCAACCCCTGTCCATTCTTTTGTTGCCACCAGACTTGACTACTGCTGCTCTCTATGCTGGCCTTCCAATTGCCCGTCTGAGTTGCCTTGATCGCGTCCTGCGCTCTGCAGCCCGCCTTATTGGCCGAGTGGCAAAATTCAGTCATCTCCAGCTATATGCGTGACGTTCTCCACTGGCTTCCACTCAAGCGGCGAATTGGGTAGGCTAATAGGATATCTACTCTCGTCTGGCGCTGCATGCTAGGCCTTCCTCCTGCCTACCTTTGTGAACTGTGTAGCCCTGCTCCTAGTTCTCATCACTTCCGCTCTGTTCGTTCGACTGAACAAAGTCTGCTCTCAGTCTCTTTTGCTCGAATTTCCACTATGCAGAACCGTGCTTTTTCAGTGGTACGACCCTCAACATGGAATGGTCGTCCTCTGACCCTCCGCTCTCTTTGTAAAAATCCTCTCTCATCTTAAGACAGTTTTATTTGGCCGCGCTGAGGTTGGAAGCGCCTCTGAGTAGCCCATTGAAGAGGCGCTATTTAAATGTATCTAAAGAGCGAATGAATGAACACATGGATAATAATTATTTATTAGCTTGTTTATCCTCTGACCTTTTGGCTACTTTTGGCCGTGATTTAGCGACCAAGAACTTCCGAAATCTGGCAACACTGGCGAAAATGGCGGCGCGTCAACAACCACCGGTAAGATAATAATAATAATATTCTTCTAGTCGATAGAAAAATTAAATACAGGCAATTTTATAAGATAAGTGGAAATTTTAAGAGCGTGATTAATCATTCTTAGTGTGTAAGGGCTACTGTAGTAGCCCTTACATGTAGACCTACATGTAGACCTATAATTTATAACTATGCTTGATCTGTCGAGAAAATTTGCATTCGTGTAATTACAAAGCTGCCTGTTCAGTTAATAATAATAATAATATAATAATATCTTTTCTTTAATTAAACGCCTGCAAGACGCACTGCGCTTTACATTTACAGGTTATGCAGTAATCTTAATTAAACTTAACTACCAACTGAACAGACCGCTTTGGGCAAAACTCCGAACTCCGGTCCCAAATTATTTCGCATGGCTTATCACATAGATATGCTAACTCCAATGCTTTCTTACTCACCCTAATATACAATGACGTCATTATTGAGGCCATTTTGGTTACCAGTACATTTTGAGTACATTCATCCCGCTTCTTGTTTTGGTCTGAGTATTTTCATCTGTCATCCCACTTCGTGGTTTGTTATCAATATTTTCATCTGTGACTAAAATACTAATCGCCGCTGAAGTTACAATGAAAATCTTCAGACCAAAACAGGGTAATCCCGCAGTTTAGCGTCGTTAATTACCGCATGCTTGATAAATGGAAGCTGGATTGATGATTTTCATTCATGTATTTCAAAATGCATCCAGCTTCCATTTCTCAAGCGATGTGCTGAGGTTGTTAAATATTATTGGCTCACCGGCAAATGGTGAATGGAAGCTGGATGAAGGTTCCTTATAGGTGAAATAGAAGCTGGATTGACAAAAATAACGCTTGAGAACTGGAAGCCGGATTAATGATACATCGCTTGAGAAATGGAAGCTGGATGCATGTTGAAATACATGAATGAAAATCATCAATCCAGCTTCCATTTATCAACCATGCGGTAATTTCTTAGAAGAAAAGAAATTAACGACGCTAAACTGCGACCCCAAAACAGGAAGCGGGATGATTTTTCTGATTTTTTTGAGTGCAATAAACGTTTTCGGCAGTTATCTACAAATGCTGTGAAGTGACGGTAAGACAAATGCTGTGAAATAATTTGGGACCGGAGTTCGGAGTTTTGCCCAGCTTTGTAATTACACGGCGCCAATGGCAGCCTACGAAGCAAATCCGCCCAACGGGGGCTCGAACTCACTACCTCTCGCACTCTTGGCCAGCGTGTTAACCACTACTCTACCGGGCCCCCGTTAGTAGTTAACCCTCGGGCTACCAAGGGGGGGTTGCCACCCCTTTAGGTTTTTCCAAATCAAACTTGTTCCGTTTGGAATAAAATTTTGACGTTTTAGGTACTGTAGTTGTAGAGGGTTCATTGGATTTTTTATGATATACCATACCATTCAAAAGTTATACCCGATATACCCAAGGCACCAGGGGTGGATACCACCCCCATTAGATTATCGACTATAACTTTTGCGCCCTTTAATATTAAGAGACACAAATTATACCATTCTATAGAGGGAATTTGGGGCTACATTTCCATGATCAATGAGTTGTCTTTTGACAACAGGAAGTGCTCAAAATAAATTAAAATGTATATAAAGGTGTTTTATTTTCATAAAACTCATGTTTTTTCTATTATAACTTATTCATAATTTGTTTTTTAATACAAATAAATTATGCCATTCTGTAGAGGGCATTTAGGGCTATTTTCTAATACTAAATAATTTGTCTTTTGATGACCGGAAGTGCGAGTAACTTTGATGCTCATACTAAGCGTGACCATCAACGATGGAGCAACATCACATCATTCACATGTCAGTGCAGTTTTTAGTACCTGCCCAGGGTCCTTTTCGCGCTCAGAGTCCTACGGGTCCATGGTCTCCCCTCGTCTGCCCTCCACGAGGTAGCCCGTGCAACAACCATCTCTCGTCTTCTCTATGCCTCCCCTGCTTGGTGAGGGTACACCACCGCAATTGATCGCCTCAAGCTTCAACGCTTCCTACAAAGGATTAAGCGATTGGGATACCTACATTATCATTACCCGGATTTGACCGCTTGATTGACAATGTAGACGTTAGACTCCAAAAGGGGTCATCTGGAATTTCAATCATGTACTTTGAGGCCTGTTTCCACCTATTGTCAAAATGCCGTACGCTCTGCGTTCGCAACCACATGGCTTTGAACCGCCTAGAAAAGATGACTTTATTTTCATCTCTCGAGTACTTTTTAAGACTGTTCGCAGATTTAACTCGAGGAACCAGACATCAATCGTTCGCATCCTTCCAACTTGAATTTCTGCAGACACTGTTATTTTAGTCCATTTCTTTTCTCATATTTCTCTTCATGTAATAAGTTGCGGTCTGTTCTGTGAACTTAATTTTCTTGAATAAACGAAGTAGCCTATATAGTTATATGCCAGCATTAGCCTACTTACGAAGTTTTTCGGACGAGTTCGCACAGATTAACAGATTTCATCGGACAATAATTATTGACAACAAGCTTTCCGTAAATCTACCTGGAACTGGCCAGCTGATGTTTCAAAGCATTGCAATTTGCAATTGATACTTTTTTATTTTAAGAATGGCTGAACACTGCATTAAGGAAGATTTTCGCGAGCGTCACCTTTCAACACTTAGCAGACAATACCTGTTTTCACCTAGGGCAGATGGACAGTTAGACAGTTAACGCATGGGCTACCACGCCTTTTGTGACATAGACTGAAAGGGTGGTGGTTCAAAGTGATAAATCGTATTTCGGTAATCAATATATAGCCTAATTAATTAATTTATTATATGAAGCTGTTTGTAGGTCCATTTAGGACTAATCAATTGGTGCTACAGAAGCATTTTTAATTATACTTTTTGAGTTTCAATGGCAGTTGCATTTTCTCGAACACCTTTCAACACTTAACAGACAATACCAATTCCCAAAGGTTTTTTCCAACTGGTTTGTAATTCAGTTGAAAAACGAGTTATTCTATACTTGTCAGAGCTAGCTATGGTTTTCGTGGGGTGCTTGTGATGTTTAACAAGCTGATCATGAAGATTTGCTACAACAGTGGTGCCGATTTTTATTCAGGTTCGCAGGGCAGAGAGCAAGTCCAAAGACACCGATTCGAAGGATGGAAAGGAAACAGACGTCGTGTTGGATATGAGAACAACTGAGGACGATTGGGATAGACTAGGGGAGCTGATAAAGCCTGGCCTCACCGTATTTATCATAACAATAAGTTATAGAATTTTTGATCAGTTTGTTGACGGAAAAGAAAACAATCACATGAACAACGGGAAATTGAAAAAAGCATAAAAAAAGTTCACAAAGTTATCTATGTTGTTGGCAAAAAGGAAGATTTTTCAGTCAGGGATTTTGTGCGGGACTCCGAACTGATCAAGTGTCTCTCCTTGATGTATGAGGTACATAACCCCTATCTTTGAATTCCAGCTCTGGATGGCTTCGAGATACCTTTACAACGGAATTGCGTTTTTTACAAAGGAAGACCTGTGAAGACTAAAAGCCAGGGAACTAAGGAACGGAAAGCGAGAGCCTACAAGACTTTGACGATAGAAGAAGACCTCGGTTCAAGGGCCACGTTTGAAGACATCAAAAAACGAATAGCAGCAAAACGGATGCTTTTGAAACCCAGAGAAGAATCTGATTCCAGAAAAAGAGCTAAATCTGCAGATAAATTTGATTCGAAAGATAAATCTAAAACCAGAGAGAAATCTGGTGTAAAGCTGGAATCGAAAGCCGCTGAGGTACCTGATTCCAGTAAGAATGCTAATGAAAGTGATTCCGGAAAGAAGGCTAATGCCACGGAGTATTCTGATGCGAAGATAGAATCGAAAGCCACAAAGAGATCTGAGCCTAGAAAGAAACCTAAAACCGCGAAGGAATCCGATTCTCGTAAGAGAACTAAAGCCAGAGAGAAGTGCAGTGCAAAGCAGGTATTAAAGGCCATTGAGAGGGAAAGCAGGTCTGCGAAGGAAGAAATGACGTATGATTCAGAGTCTGGGAAGGGAACTGATAATCAAGAGGAAGAGGCATCGAGCAGACCAGTCAACAAGAGCATTCGCACGTGCATGACGTGTAGCCTACAGGAACCAGCGCCAAAGGTGTTCAAGAAGTGCAGGAGGTAATTCTACGTACAATTGATTGAATGATTGACTCATAATTTTGTAGTGCATGATTGATTGCCCTTTCAATCGCTTATTAATTGGCGATTATGTCAACCACTCATTGATTTACCAATAAATGATAAAGCGTTGATTAATTTATCTAGTCATTTGGTAGGAACAGAATATATTTTCATTCATTTCGATGCATGCAGCTAATCCATTTGTTGCGTGATTGTTAATTCAGTGACTGGCTGATTACTTTCATTACCTCACTTATTTCACCCAATCATTTAGGGATTCATCCGTTTGCTTTTTCATTCGTTAGTGTAATAAATGCCGATTTAGGTGGTTTTTGCCACCTTTCATTCAGTGGTTCATTCAGCCGTTCATTGATAATTTCGTTTAATCATTTTCCTAGTCTCTTGATTCAGTCCATCATTCATTCAGTTGATTTTCGGTTGATCATTCATTTAAATCATTAATTTTACTTAATGTCCTTTAAAGGTCGACCCATATTAATTTTTACGTAGGCATAAGTTGTATTTTCGAACCCCACCCATTACAAGTCGTACATTTTTGCGGAGTCCCCATGCGTACGTACAAAATTAATAGACTTCGTTACCCTCTTACTTGTTAGTTAGCTAAAGTCATCTATGAAACATTTAACGTTGTTTATTTCTCTTCATATTTGCTTGCAAAATTTTTACTGTTGTGGTTTACTACTTAAATCTGAGCAGAATTTAATTGGAATTTAATCAGTTATTATTGCCATTGGATGACTATAGGATAATCTTCTTCTTCCTCAGCCGTCCTCGCGACGAGGGTTGGCCGCATCATGAATAATCTTCTTCCACTCTCTTCGATCTTCCGTGCTCCTTGTGATCTGTTCCAACGTCATTCCAGTCCAGGCTCGAATGTTATCCATCCATGTCGTGCAAGGTCTTCCTCTTCCCCCCGGTGTTGTACCCTGTATCTGGTCTTTTTCCATGTTGTCATCTTCCTTCCTGATTATATGACCATAGTACCTCATCTTCCTTTCTTTTATATTTGCTAGTAGGGTTCTATCTGTTCCAGCCTTTTCCAGCACCCATTCATTAGTTTATAGGATAATACTGAGTTATAAATAGGCTAATGGGAACGTCAGTATAAATAGAAATATACTTTGCGATGTGCAATTTGTCGATACCGCTCCTCCGCCGTACGCACCCGTAGGCAAATCGTCGGAATGAAATCCGGTGACCGCTCTCTCCCTGCGTTACGCAGTATATGGAAGCCCATGATGGTTCGTCGGCTGTGAGATAATCAATTAGTTGAAATTTCGTCTCAGCGAAGTGTCTTGTGTTGATTTATGTGCTTTATATGTGTGGTGAATTTGAACTTAAATTTTCAAAGAGCAAAACCTTTAATATATACCATTGCAATTACATTTATATTAACGAAACGTTCAGCATAATTATAATTATTATGCTGGATACCTGGATTGCCAATATAATTAGCCTATAGGTCAGTGATTCCCAACCTTTTTGACTTGCGGCACACTGAGAAAGAATAGAAATTTTCGCGGCACACTTAATAATAATTACCTTTTTAAAAACCTATTTGTCACTATTATTTAGATCAAATATTCTAAATTTTGATGTTCTTATTGTCTCACAATAGCTACTCTATAGTGAGTCTAGTCAGTTAGCAGATCAAATTGAAACGAGGCTCCAGAGACGACAATCATACTCGCATTTCATCGTCGAGTCTAAGAAGTCTTACCCTCTTTTTGCAAGCTGAAAATCTGCATTCACAAAACCACGAAGATGCAAATGGCAGAAGAATGTTGACTCCTCTTTAACTTATCGAAAGATACGATTTCTGAATGGAAAGCCAAAACTCATCCAAACCCTTTTCGAAAAATATTGACTGATAAAACTTTACATTTCGTAAATCAATTAGCTGTTCTTCAACCTTGGCAGTGGCGGCGCTAGGATTTCAGGATTTCAATTTCAAGGGGGCTGAAACACTCGCGGCGACAATTTTCCATTTTCGCCGCCAAAATTTCTGACGACCTTTTTTTTAGTCGTCAGCCGAAAATAGTGGATATATCAATGTAAAAAACTTCGGATGCCCCCTTTTAAGGGGGGCTGAGCCTCTTGTAAGGGGGGCCTTAGCCCCCCCTAGCGCCGCCACTGATCCTTGGCTGTAAGATTTGTTTTTTCGCCGATTACCCAATCAAATTTATTGATTGCAAGCGAAGGAAAATAGTGTTGTACTGCTGGTTATAGGCCTATCAGTGTGTTTAGTATTTCAGGTGCAATTAAAAAAAAAACGGAGATTCATTGATCGTGGAAAAACGATAAAGATTTCCCTTGGATATCTTAACCTGCTACAGTGTGAGAAATTAGGATCAACTGACTTAGTTTGATGTTGCAGTGATGATGTTTTCGGATGTTTTGTTTGGGATCATTATTAATTAACAACGTATTAGACTTTTCCCGCGGCACACTAGCAAAGTTCTCGCGGCGGTTGGGAATCACTGCTATAGGTGTTCAAATCTCATTCATACTCATGAGATCGGTGCAATATAAATGTCCGTTGACTCACATTAACTTTGAGTATCTTTGATGCTGTCAGATGCAAAGACGAAGGCTGTCCGGATCCTCCGTATTACTGCGGTCGAGACTGTCAAGGTATTGCACATATACTTCTCGTGACTCGTTATATAGTTGGTCTCGTGTCGTGGAACCGTTTTGTTGACTCCTGACGGTCTCTCGCTATTCATTCTGCTGCAGTTCAGTCCAATGGCATTGACTATGCTGGATTCACCATCTGCTATCCCGTATCTCTATGACTCTGGTCCATTACAAATTTTTGGAAGCGGCTGTTATCGTTAACTAGTTAATAGTCAACTATTATTATAATAATAATAATATTCTCTTTATTAACAATCCTGTTGACGCACCGCAACCGGTTACAATGTACACTTATGCAGTCTAAGCAATTCACAAGAACGGAGATCGCAGAATACACAAATCTTAACTAAGCAGACCGCATGCAACATATGGCGCCAATGGCAGCCTACAAAGCAAATCCGCCCAACGGGGTCTCGAACTCACTACCTCTCGCACTCTTGGCCAGCGTGTTATTCACTACTGTACTCTACTGGGCCCCCCAACGACAGTGAATTCGTTGGTTTTACTTGACCTTGCTATGATGATGAGTTTTTCTGAATGGGACGCTTTACCATTTATATCAGATTTCAATTAGCCTACGAGTTAAACCTATATTTGGTTCGTGTTATCTTGCGGCGCCACTTCTATGATAATAAATATTGCTATATCGATTATGTAAGTTGTAGTTCAATTCCGTTATGAAAGTGGTAGTGCCATCTCCATGATGCAAATGGTACTGCAGTTTCTATGATGTGTGTTGTATTGTTGTAAAGCCATTTCTGTGTGTGTGGCTTTGCAGTGTTGGATTGGACCGCACGGCATCGACAACAGCATGAGAAGAACTATTCCGGAGATCCAGCCACGTCGTAAATCATGCCTCTCAAGAGTCTCCAATTGTCAAAAATATTTTTCTGACATACCATCTAACAAATTTATGAAAAAGTTTGGCATCTTGGAAAGGAATTGTGTTAATTAAAAATTTGAGGATTTGAAATGGCACTCCCATTTCAGCGACGAATTATTAAGATTTCATTAGAATTAAATTTAGGTTAAATATCAGAGTTAGAATTAGCATTTTAGGAGAGCCCATTAATTAGAATTAGCACTTGGCTGGCCAATGTATTCATTATTTAAGCTATCTAATGTCCATCCGTATTGTTTACATGCATGTTTATTTACTTGCAAGTTCTCCAATTGAGTCTGTTTTCTGTACAGACTGTCCTCTACTTGCACGCTTATTCAGCCAGCAAAATTTTGTCTCTATGTACGTGTATTCTTAAGTCCATTCATCCATCATTCATACCTCCTTCCCTCTATACCATGCATCCACCAGCATAGGCGCAACCACCCTTTGGGACCCACGGGACGAGTCCCCCCCAACTTTTGAGTGGTCCCATTGACTTTATCATTATGGTCCCCCCCCCAACTTTTAGGACGTGATTCATTTGGTCCCCTCCAACTTTTAGGACGTGATTGCGCCTATGTCCACCAGCCACACTTGGAAAAAATTTGAATTATTAATAATCAGGTGTTGGAGATTATATGAAAAACAGTTTGGCTTACTTTTTGAACCACGGTGTATATATAATTATTTATAGACTTACTTGACTTATGGCCTTGGCGATGCTCCAGCACGCAGAAGCCGCTCATCTATGGAAGCTCTCCATTTCCCTCTATTCTCCGCCCGGTGTACAGCCTCCTGCATCGACAACCCCATTTGCTTTCCATATTTAAGTTTCATGATCAAGGGTAAAAAGGCGACTGATCAGGTCTCTCCTTCCATGGTTCAGATTTAGCCGGAACTTCGTTCCGTTGCCCAGGAGAGACGACGTGGACGTACTGAACCGTCTCACCCTATATATTTATAGGGTGAGACGAAAGTTCGTTCACCGTTTTAAAATGCGTTGTCTCAGTAACGGCCTCCCATTTCTTTATAATAATTTGTCGGCAGGGCTGTACACGAGGGTATACGCGGGTATACAGCGTATACTTACCTCCGGGGAAAACGGCATCGTATACTCATCTCCTCCGAAAAGTATGGTATACGCTGGTAAAAAGGAGGGTAAACCGCACACGCTAGTAAATCAGGGTACGCGTGGCCGCTGCTTAAGATGCATTTTGGCCCGATGACCAAAAAAGGTCGTCAGCTTTTTTCGAACGGCAAATGGAGGAGATTTTGGCCCGATGACTAAAAAAAGGTCGTCAGAAATTTCGGGGCCGAACAGGTCGGGTTTTCTCCCGATCAGCGTGTACTCACCTCAAAATTTACCAGTAGGCCTACAGCCATGTTTGTCAGTGCATTCATAAGTCAAATGAAAGATAGGCTACTAGTAGGGGCCTACAAATTTGATTATGATCCGGTCCGTTTTTGCCATTATTTAAAAAATGTAAAAACCACCATTTTTTAGGAAAAACTACGTTCATCAAATTAACACGATAAAGAAAATGTGGAGGAATAGCCTCGTACACAGGTGTGGCAAAACACTGTTGTTACCTAGGATATACAGACGTAGGCTATTATCGTACATTGTACATTATCTCTTTTCTGTTTAACGACAACACTGATTATTTCCAGCATAGATTGGATCAGCCTCTGAAGTGTCGTCACTGCTATCGATCGTGGAATATTTAATTTTTTTTATATTATTATAATTTATATTATTGAAGCCAGCTTTACTAAACAGTTAGGTCCACTAAGTTACGCCTACCTATAATATTTTTCGGTAGGCTATGCCAAAATGTTTATTCATAGCATTAATGTAACTATTGTCACGTTCACAAAGTAGGCTATTGATAACTGCACACTATCCATTATTTTGATAATCACAGCCTCATTTTGAATGGACTAATGGACTTACCGGATTTCTATTCTGAAAACAGAAACAACAAAAATAGACTTAATAAACTTTGAACAAGTTCATCCATCAAGTGGACTCATTGGTAGGCCTATTATGAAATTAACGCTTGCCGGACAAAATTAGCGTCGCTTCTTGCATAATTAGCTTTGCGTGGACCGGGGCTAATGGCTCATGTCAGAAGTCGACTTCAAGTCGGGAATTGATTGTTTTTCTGCCAAGTCGGGTAAGCCGTTTTAGCTTGAAGTCGTGGACTTCAATGACGACCTCAAGTCCCTTTAGGGTCAAGTGACTCAGATAGTCTAACCAAAGTCACTATCAGCCTACCAGGTCAAGTATGTGTGGACGTTTCTCTACAGCCACCGCAAGGTCTCGACCGGCGACCTCGGTGTCTCGACCAGGGCTGTTTTTTTAGGAATTTTTAGAACTGCACAATCCCTTCTTTTCTTTTCCGTCTTCCATGGTAAATTACTCCCAGACGGAGGAAAATACCCTTTTTCAACTAGTTTTAACTGCACATAAGTGCTTCTACAACTGCACAAATCGATTTAGAACTGCACATTTTGTGTACAACTGCACGTTAAAAAAGCCCTGGTCTCGACCCTGTTCATATGAAAAGGCGCAATATCATTTAATGTCCAATGTAGCCTACGGACTCTGACAGCCTAGTTACGTGTTCTCTAATTAGCGACATCTCTTGGCTGACATTCTTCTTCAAAAGGAAGTATTTTTTTGCACAAGTTATCAACTAATTTCTTGGTTTCAGATCGATCGTTCCAGTTGTGTTTTTCTTATCTGACCGACAGCACGCGACTAGATTCGTGTGGAGACCTTCATAACTGCGTTCAATCAATCTCAATTAGTCTGTTGGGGGGTTCTGGTGTTGGTCAATCCTCTTACTGTACCTTACCGGAGCATCGGATGTCCATTGTCCATCCACATCATATTGAGAATGGGACATTACAATATTATTATTCCAAAAATGCTCCTACGCACCTATTTGCAGGCAAATGAGTAAGAATATAGGCTAATAGCCTATTATCGAAGAACTTAAACAAGTTGAACAGAGGCAGAGCAGAACATCCAGCGTATAAATTCCGGAAAGTGATAAATACTGGCAGGCCGTAACTAGGATTTTTCGTTTGGGTGGGTTTAAACCTTGAGCATGACGAGTGAGGCAGCAGGAGTAAGCCGTAAGCATACAACGGCTTGATTTATTGGGGGGGGGACTTCAGCTTCGTTTGGGGGGCTTGATTCCCCCAAGTCCAACGCTAGTTACGTCCCTGAATACTGGTAGCCAGACGGATAACAATTTTGCTAGACCAGCCACCTGATCGGATCAGCAATGCTGACACAATACAAATCTTTGACGCACCCGTCCAAGACAATCTTAGAGCTAAAGAACATGTTTCTGAACTTCTGATCACTTGGCCTATGCATTGAAAATGCAAAGAGCCCATGGACGTTTGAGGCTCTGCAAGAGGTAGCTTGAACCACTTTGGTGGCGAGGATCCACTACGCTGCCCGGCCTCGTGGGCCCATCATCATCATCATCATCATCATCATCATCATCATCATCATCATCATCATCATCACCATCATCAATCATCATCATCATCATCATCATCATCATCATCATCATCATCATCATCATCATCATCATCATCATCATCATCATCATCATCATGATTGTGTGGTGGTTTTTTGAGGATTTCAATCGTCTTGGTCTTTTACTGCCAGTGTATCGCCACCCACAGGCCCTACAGAATGCTAATTAATGTCGATCACGTCCAGTGCTTTACTCGGAACTTTTGAGGCGAGTACACGCTGCCGCCGTGTTTGACTTGGTTTTACTGAGGTGGGTATACGCGCTGTATAACCGCGTTTACCCTCGTTTTTTAGGTGAGTATACGCTGCCATTTTTCCCCGGAGGTGAGTATACGCCATATACCCGTGTATACCCTTGAGTACAGCCCTGATCACGTCTGAAGCTAAGAATGGTCTGGAGCCTTCTGCACTCTAGCAGAATCACGTGTAGCTATAGGATTTCCGTCCTATAGGCTGTGTTTATTCACTCTAACAGTAGGCTAGAGTATGTTACACAGTAAAAATTTTGGGTGGAGCGGGGGTGTTTAAAACCAAGTTTTGGTGGAATCGCTTCCAACCTACCCGTGGAGAAGATCTGTCTAGCGGAAATTGCCACGAAGGGCATGACGTTCAATCCTTAACCTTTAAAGTGGTGGAATTAGCCACCCCCTTATCCAGCAAAGTGCACTCCACCTAGCGAAACATGAATTACTAGTCATTATTGTGTTATTATTTGTTTCATTTTTACTCGCCAGCGTCCTCGTCCTCCTCCTTCTCCTTCTCCTCGTCCTCCTCCTCCTTTCTTTTCCTCCTCATCCTCCTCGTCCTCGTCCTCCTCCTTCTTTTCCTTCTCCTCGTCCTCCTCCTCCTTTCTTTTCCTCCTTATCCTCCTCGTCCTCGTCAACGTCCTCGTCCTCCTCGTCCTCCTCCTCCTTTCTTTTCCTCCTTATCCTCCTCGTCCTCGTCAACGTCCTCGTCCTCCTCATCCTTCTCCTTCTCCTCGTCCTCCTCCTCCTTTCTTTTCCTCCTCATCCTCCTCGTCCTCGTCAACGTCCTCGTCCTCCTCCTTCTTTTCCTTATCCTCGTCCTCCTCCTCCTTTCTTTTCCTCCTTATCCTCCTCGTCCTCGTCAACGTCCTCGTCCTCCTCATCCTTCTCCTTCTCCTCGTCCTCCTCCTCCTTTCTTTTCCTCGTCCTCCTCCTCATCCTCGTCAACGTCCTCGTCCTCCTCCTCCTTCTCCTTCTCCTCGTCCTCCTCCTCCTTTCTTTTCCTCGTCCTCCTCCTCATCCTCGTCAACGTCCTCGTCCTCCTCATCCTTCTCCTTCTCCTCGTCCTCCTTTCTTTTCCTCGACCTCCTCCTCATCCTCGTCAACGTCCTCGTCCTCCTCCTCCTTCTCCTCGTCCGCCTCCTCCTTTCTTTTCCTCGTCCTCCTCCTCATCCTCGTCAACGTCCTCGTCCTCCTCATCCTTCTCCTTCTCCTCGTCCTCCTCCTCCTTTCTTTTCCTCGTCCTCCTCCTCATCCTCGTCAACGTCCTCGTCCTCCTCATCCTTCTCCTTCTCCTCGTCCTCCTCCTCCTTTCTTTTCCTCCTTATCCTCCTCGTCCTCGTCAACGTCCTCGTCCTCCTCGTCCTCCTCCTCCTTTCTTTTCCTCCTTATCCTCCTCGTCCTCGTCAACGTCCTCGTCCTCCTCATCCTTCTCCTTCTCCTCGTCCTCCTCCTCCTTTCTTTTCCTCCTCATCCTCCTCGTCCTCGTCAACGTCCTCGTCCTCCTCCTTCTTTTCCTTATCCTCGTCCTCCTCCTCCTTTCTTTTCCTCCTTATCCTCCTCGTCCTCGTCAACGTCCTCGTCCTCCTCATCCTTCTCCTTCTCCTCGTCCTCCTCCTCCTTTCTTTTCCTCGTCCTCCTCCTCATCCTCGTCAACGTCCTCGTCCTCCTCCTCCTTCTCCTTCTCCTCGTCCTCCTCCTCCTTTCTTTTCCTCGTCCTCCTCCTCATCCTCGTCAACGTCCTCGTCCTCCTCATCCTTCTCCTTCTCCTCGTCCTCCTTTCTTTTCCTCGACCTCCTCCTCATCCTCGTCAACGTCCTCGTCCTCCTTCTCCTTCTCCTCGTCCTCCTTTTCGTTTCTTTTCCTCCTCATCCTCCTCGTCCTCGTCAACGTCCTCGTCCTCCTCATCCTTCTCCTTCTCCTCGTCCTCCTTTTCGTTTCTTTTCCTCCTTATCCTCCTCGTCCTCGTCAACGTCCTCGTCCTCCTCCTCCTTCTCCTTCTCCTCGTCCTCCTCCTCCTTTCTTTTCCTCGTCCTCCTCCTCATCCTCGTCAACGTCTTCGTCCTCCTCATCCTTCTCCTTCTCCTCGTCCTCCTCCTCCTTTCTTTTCCTCGTCCTCCTCCTCATCCTCGTCAACGTCCTCGTCCTCCTCCTCCTCCTCCTTCTCCTCGTCCTCCTCCTCCTTTCTTTTCCTCGTCCTCCTCCTCATCCTCGTCAACGTCCTCGTCCTCCTCATCCTTCTCCTTCTCCTCGTCCTCCTCCTCCTTTCTTTTCCTCGTCCTCCTCCTCATCCTCGTCAACGTCCTCGTCCTCCTCATCCTTCTCCTTCTCCTCGTCCTCCTCCTCCTTTCTTTTCCTCGTCCTCCTCCTCATCCTCGTCAACGTCCTCGTCCTCCTCCTCCTTCTCCTTCTCCTCGTCCTCCTCCTCCTTTCTTTTCCTCGTCCTCCTCCTCATCCTCGTCAACGTCCTCGTCCTCCTCATCCTTCTCCTTCTCCTCGTCCTCCTCCTCCTTTCTTTTCCTCCTCATCATCCTCGTCCTCGTCAACGTCCTCCTGCTTCTTTTCCTTATCCTCGTCCTCCTTCTCGTTTCTTTTCCTCCTCATCCTCCTCGTCCTCGTCAACGTCCTCGTCCTCCTCCTTCTCCTTCTCCTCGTCCTCCTCCTCCTTTCTTTTCCTCGTCCTCCTCCTCATCCTCGTCAACGTCCTCGTCCTCCTTCTCCTTCTCCTCGTCCTCCTCCTCCTTTCTTTTCCTCGTTCTCCTCCTCATCCTCGTCAACGTCCTCCTCCTTCTTTTCCTTATCCTCGTCCTCCTTCTCGTTTCTTTTCCTCCTCATCCTCCTCGTCCTCGTCAACGTCCTCGTCCTCCTTATCCTTCTCCTTCTCCTCGTCCTCCTTTTCGTTTCTTTTCCTCCTCATCCTCCTCGTCCTCGTCAACGTCCTCGTCCTCCTCCTCCTTCTCCTTCTCCTCGTCCTCCTCCTCCTTTCTTTTCCTCGTCCTCCTCCTCATCCTCGTCAACGTCCTCGTCCTCCTCATCCTTCTTCTCCTCGTCCTCCTCCTCCTTTCTTTTCCTCGTCCTCCTCCTCATCCTCGTCAACATCCTCGTCCTCCTTCTCCTTCTCCTCGTCCTCCTCCTCCTTTCTTTTCCTCGTCCTCCTCCTCGTCCTCGTCAACGTCCTCGTCCTCCTCATCCTTCTCCTTCTCCTCGTCCTCCTCCTCCTTTCTTTTCCTCGTCCTCCTCCTCATCCTCGTCAACGTCCTCGTCCTCCTCATCCTTCTCCTTCTCCTCGTCCTCCTCCTCCTTTCTTTTCCTCGTCCTCCTCCTCATCCTCGTCAACGTCCTCGTCCTCCTCATCCTTCTCCTTCTCCTCGTCCTCCTCCTCCTTTCTTTTCCTCGTCCTCCTCCTCATCCTCGTCAACGTCCTCGTCCTCCTCATCCTTCTCCTTCTCCTCGTCCTCGTCCTCCTTCTCCTTCTCCTCGTCCTCCTCCTCCTTTCTTTTCCTCGTCCTCCTCCTCGTCCTCGTCAACGTCCTCGTCCTCCTCATCCTTCTCCTTCTCCTCGTCCTCCTTTTCGTTTCTTTTCCTCCTCATCCTCCTCGTCCTCGTCAACGTCCTCGTCCTCCTCCTCCTTCTCCTTCTCCTCGTCCTCCTCCTCCTTTCTTTTCCTCGTCCTCCTCCTCATCCTCGTCAACGTCCTCGTCCTCCTCATCCTTCTCCTTCTCCTCGTCCTCCTCCTCCTTTCTTTTCCTCGTCCTCCTCCTCATCCTCGTCAACGTCCTCGTCCTCCTTCTCCTTCTCCTCGTCCTCCTCCTCCTTTCTTTTCCTCGTCCTCCTCCTCGTCCTCGTCAACGTCCTCGTCCTCCTCATCCTTCTCCTTCTCCTCGTCCTCCTTTTCGTTTCTTTTCCTCCTTATCCTCCTCGTCCTCGTCAACGTCCTCGTCCTCCTCCTCCTTCTCCTTCTCCTCGTCCTCCTCCTCCTTTCTTTTCCTCGTCCTCCTCCTCATCCTCGTCAACGTCCTCGTCCTCCTCATCCTTCTCCTTCTCCTCGTCCTCCTCCTCCTTTCTTTTCCTCGTCCTCCTCCTCATCCTCGTCAACGTCCTCGTCCTCCTCCTCCTTCTCCTTCTCCTCGTCCTCCTCCTCCTTTCTTTTCCTCGTCCTCCTCCTCATCCTCGTCAACGTCCTCGTCCTCCTCATCCTTCTCCTTCTCCTCGTCCTCCTCCTCCTTTCTTTTCCTCCTCATCCTCCTCGTCCTCGTCAACGTCCTCCTCCTTCTTTTCCTTATCCTCGTCCTCCTTCTCGTTTCTTTTCCTCCTCATCCTCCTCGTCCTCGTCAACGTCCTCGTCCTCCTCCTTCTCCTTCTCCTCGTCCTCCTCCTCCTTTCTTTTCCTCGTCCTCCTCCTCATCCTCGTCAACGTCCTCGTCCTCCTCATCCTTCTCCTTCTCCTCGTCCTCCTCCTCCTTTCTTTTCCTCGTCCTCCTCCTCATCCTCGTCAACGTCCTCGTCCTCCTCATCCTTCTCCTTCTCCTCGTCCTCCTCCTCCTTTCTTTTCCTCGTCCTCCTCCTCGTCCTCGTCAACGTCCTCGTCCTCCTCATCCTTCTCCTTCTCCTCGTCCTCCTCCTCCTTTCTTTTCCTCGTCCTCCTCCTCATCCTCGTCAACGTCCTCGTCCTCCTCATCCTTCTCCTTCTCTTCGTCCTCCTCCTCCTTTCTTTTCCTCCTTATCCTCCTCGTCCTCGTCAACGTCCTCGTCCTCCTCCTCCTTCTCCTTCTCCTCGTCCTCCTCCTCGTTTCTTTTCCTCCTCATCCTCCTCGTCCTCCTCCTCCTCCTCCTCGTCCTCCTCGTCATGCTGATCCTCCTCCTGCTCTTCAAAGTCCTCACACACCTACACAAACACGCACACGAGCAAGCAGACATACACACACCCATTCACATACCTAGTCACACGTCTGTTCACACACACACACACACACACACACACACACACACACACACACACCTATGCATACGGTAGCATGTGTCCGGTGTCGATAAAGTCGTTATAATTATAGATATCGCCTGGATTCAAAGTCTTCGGGCTTTTGATTGTTAATGGCACCACTGTTGGAGCGGGCTGTCCGCACAGCGGGGGTAATTAGGGTGTAACGCCCTGAACTCGGATCCCTGTATAGAGGCTCATCTATAGAAGGGGGGTCTGATTCACATCAAGGGTTCCTGAAGACCGCTTGGCCGACTCCAATGATCTTAATGATCCTACGGATAATTATCTGATCTAAGCAGAGCGCTGATATTAAGGCTGTGTGTCTAATCTGATTTCACGACAGACTCCGTGATGTTAGTCGTCAGTGTTCACTGTTTAAACATTAAGCCCATGTATACATGTACACGTTTAAAGCGATGCAAATTTCTGAGTCCGTATAATAAAAGATCGGTCTATACTAGCTGTAGGCGTACCGACATCCCACATCGACACTGCCAAGATTCGTTCTGCTGACTACTTTGAAAGTTGACAACAAGAAATCAAGGTACGGTATTCAGTTGCCTTTAAAATTTAAAGTTCACGAATATTTTCAGTCTGTTCACAATAATTAAAATGGCCTGTAATTGTTATTGTCGATGGGAAGATACGACGGGGAGGGGAAGGACTGGAAGAGGAAGAGGAAGTAAAGAGGACTGAGGAAGAGGGGGAGGAAGAGGAGTTAGAAAAGGAAGAAGAGAGAGAGGAGGAGGAGGAGCAAGAAGAGAGGAGAAAGAGGAGGAAGACGAGAAGGACGAGGTGGACGAGAATGAGGAGGAAAAAGAATTAGGAGGAGAGAGAAGATTAGGTGGAAGAAGAGGAGGAACAGGAGAAGGAAGAGAATGAGAAGAGGAGGAGGAAGAGAATGAGGAACAAGAGGAGGTAAAGAAATAAACGGAGGAACAAGAGGAAGAGGAGAAAGAGAAAGAAGACGACAATGAGGAAGAGGAGGAAGAGGAGGTGGAATAGAGGAAACGGAGAAAGAGGAAGCGAAGAAGAGTTGGAAAAAGAGGAAAAGGAGGAATAGGAAAGAAGGAGGAAAAGGAGGAGGAGGAAAGAGTAAGACGACGAAGTGAAGAATAGGTGGAGGGGAGGACGAGGAATAGGAGGACGATCAAGAGTAGGAAAAGGAGGAAGAGGAAGTCCAAGAAGAGGTGGAAGAAGAGGAAGAGGAGGAATAGGAAGGAAGGAGGAAAAGGAGGAGGAAAAAGAGAAAGAGGAGGACAATGAGGAAGAGGAGGAAGAGGAGTTGGAATAGGGGAAGAGGGAAAAGAGGAAATCAAAGAAGAGGTGGAAGAAGAGGAAGAGGAGGAATAGGAAAGAAAGAGAAAGAGGACGAGGAGGAAGAGAAAGAGGATGACAATGAGGAAGAGGAGAAAGAGGAGCTGGAAAAGGGGAAGAGGAAAAAGAGGAAGTCAAAGAAGAGGTGGAAGAAGAGGAAGAGGAGGAATAGGAAAGAAATAGAAAGAGGAGGAGGAAGATAAAGAGGAGGACAATGAGGAAGAGGAGAAAGAGAAGGTGGAATAGGGGAAGTGGAGGAAGAGGAAGTCGAAGAAGTGGTGAAAGGAGAGGAAGAGGAGGAATAGGAAAGAAAAAGGAGGAGGAGAAAGAGAAAGAGGAGGACAATGAGGAAGAGGTAGAAGAGGATAAAGAGTAGTCGGAATAGGGGAAGAGGAGGAAGAGGTAGTCGAAGAACAGGTGGAAAAAGAGGAAGATGGGGCATAGGAAAGAAAGATGAAGAGGAGGAGAAGGAAGAGAAAGAAAAGAACAATGAGGAAGAGGAGGAAGAGGAAGTTTAAGAAGAGGTGGGAGAAGAGGAAGAGGAGGAATAGGAAAGGAAAGCGGAAGAGGAGGAGGAAGAATAAGTGGAGGAGAGGACGAGGAAAAGGAGGAGGAAGAGGAAGTGTAGGAAAAGGAGGAAGAGGAGGAAGAGGAAGAGGAAGAGGAGGAAGAGGAACGGAATAGAAAGAGGACGAAGAATAGGAGGAGGTGATGGGAGAAGAGGACGTGAGAGGAGGAAGAAGAGGAGGAGGAGGCAGAAGAGGAAGAGAAAAAGGAAAAGATGAAGAGGAAGCGAAGAAAAAGAGGAGAACGATGAGAGGGAAAGAGGAGGACGGCGACGAGGGAGAGGAATGAGAGGAAGAGGAGGAAGAAGAGGAAAAGGAGGAGGAGGAGGAAGAGGCGAAGCAATGCCTTTAGCTAGCCCTGAGGCAGCCACGGGTATGAAGAAATACTCAGGCCGTATACATTGTGCATTGTTACAGTAGTATTCATGCTTTCCAAATGGAGATAATTTTGAATCTTGCAAATTGCAATTGACCGTTTGTGAATGGCGGTGACGTGTTGGTATGTTCGCTACTTTGTGACCGACGGTCGCAGGTTCGAATCCTCTTCTAGCCACTGTGTAGGGACATTGGACACGTTGTTCATCCATAACCGTCTTCTTCCTTTATTCAAGGAGCTTAATTTAACACGCCGGATACGCGACATGGCTGGAACTGGGACATCTTTTTTTTATCGATGATGATAGCGAGATTAGACTTGCAATGAAGTATCATCATCATCATCATCATCATCATCATCATCATCATCATCATCATCATCATCATCATCATCATCATCATCATCATCATCATCATCATCATCATCATCATCATCATCATCATCATCATCATCATCATCATCATCATCATCATCATCATCATCATCATCATCATCATCATCATCATCATCATCATCATCATCATCATTATTATTATTATTATCACTATTACTGTTGTTGTTATTATTATTATTATTATTATTATTATTATTATTATTATTATTATTATTATTATTATTATTATTATTATTATTTCCTATTCCTCCTTTTCCTCTTTTTCCTCTTATTATTATTATTATTATTATTATTATTATTATTATTATTATTATTATTATTATTATTATTATTCATCTTTTTAAACAATATTAGCTCTTTGAATATCACAAAAATCGCACAATAGCATTTTTGACCCCTATTGCACGTGATAGACAGTGGTAACTGCTGAGGTTTCACATTTCGCCATATCTACAATTCGAAGTTTCAAAATTGCATAGATTGCACGTGCCATCAAACGGGCTCTATGAAATGCCTATGGTATTTAATTCTCATATGCTGTGTGTGTTTGGAAAATATATAATGATGATAATCTGCGCTTAATTGTTACGTTGTGTTTCCGTTACAGTGTACTCGATTATCCTGGAACCAGTGTGGACACCTTCAAATTTGTTTAATGGTAAATAGAATTTCCTATCTTTTGATATCTTAACTTTGACGCATGATTCTTTACGAATGACCTACATCCGAAAAATGGGGTCTGGACAGGTCCCGTTGTTGCAGTTAAGCTGCATTTTCGTATGTTCGCATGAAGCATATATATATATATATATTTATGTGTGTGTGTGTGTGTGTGTGTGTGTAAAAAAGTTGTGTCTAATCAATGAACTCGGAAACTTCTTCACCGATTGTTTTGAAAATTTTACCAAGACGTTCCATTCGACTACGAGCGAGTTTGTGTTATGATTTTTGTGGAAAAGCGCAATCTTTTCGAAAAAAACCCACAACTTTCTATTCGATTCGATAGCCTATACGTCAATGGATTCAACCCATTTCGATTTCAACTTTCATGCATCCGTCCAACGGCGTCCGTCCAGTTTTCGGCCGCGTTTTATCACGCACATCCGCGGTGTTTCAACAACGCATATTAACATGTAACTTTTGGTTCGATTCGATATACGACGATGGATTCGATTCAATGCGATTTCAACTCTCACGCATCCGTCCGTCCATTTTCGGCCGCGTTTTATCGCTTATATACGCGAGTATTTCTATAGCGCATATTTCTAGAGATGGAGGAAAAGGAGGGAGGGAGGGGAGGGAGGGGAGAAAATTGGAAGGGAGGGATGCAGGGAGGCAAAGGAAAGGAAAGGAGGGAGGGAGGTAGGGAGGGAGCGAGGGAGGGAGGGGATGGGATGGGATGGGAAATTGAGGGGAGTAAGGAATGGGAGGGGAGGGGTATGGAGGTAGTGAGGTACACAAGAACGTAGAGAGGGAGGCAGGGTAGGGAGGTAGGGAAGGCGGGAAGTCTTTTCAGCCACAGCAACGCGTGGCCGGGTACAGCTAGTATATATATATATATATATATATATATATATATATATATATATATATATATATAAAGTTTCTCCTTATGCTCTGGTTTTATCTGTGAATTGTGTAAACAGTTATAATAAAGTTTACAAAATCACCCTATATTGAAACTATGTAGGGCTGACATTCATGAAATACTGTCCTCTGAAAAAGTCGTCACGTTAAAAGTGTCGTGAGTTCTTCACACCCCTCTATATCTAAGGACGCGTACGTCACTCCACGACTCAAGAAGCCGACGCTTCCTCGCTGTGATCTCTCGAGTTACCGACCGATCTGAAACCTGCCGTTCTTGTCAAAGCTTCTCGAACGTGTAGCCAGCATCCAGCTGACCGAGTACCTGTCGTCGACCGGTCTTCTACCAGCCAATCAGTCGGCCTATCGGAGTTGTCATTCAACAGAGACCGCACTGAAGGTAGTCAATGACATCATCGAGGCGATCGACGCAGGTAACCACGCTTTGCTCGGTCTGCTGGACCTCTCAGCCGCGTTCGATACCATCGACCATGACATCTTGGTTGAGCGCTTATCAAGAACATTCGGGTCCGATCGGTCGCGCTCGACTGGCTCCACTCTTACCTCAGTGGTCGCCAGCAGTCAGTGCTCTTCGACGGGGTTCTTTCATCCGTCCGCTCCCTCGTCTGTGGAGTCCCTCAGGGCTCCGTGCTCGGCCCGCTACTTTTCCTACTCTACACCGCCGATGTGGGAGAGCTTGCTACGAGTCTCGGCCTGTCATCACACTTCTACGCCGATGACACGCAGCTCTACACGTCAGGACTTCCATCAACGGTTGTACAACAGCGGCAGCGAATGGAGCTTGGTATTGAGCGGATCGCAGAGTGGATGAGATCGAACAGACTGAGGCTCAACCCCGAGAAGACAGACTTTCTGTGGTGCGCAACCAGCAGACGGTGCCCTCATCTTGATACCGGTGCGCTCAGCGTCTGCGGGGCTTCAATCACGCCTTCGACCTCGGTGCGTGATCTGGGCGTTGTGCTGGAGTCTGACTTATCCATGAGGCGCCATGTGGCTAGGACGGTCAGCAACTGTTTACGCCAGCTCCGTCTCATCAGGAGCTGTATCAAGTCCTTGCCTTTCGAGACCGCTAGAGCAGCCGTCGCTGCTTTCGTCATCTCTTAAGTGGACCGCTGTAACAGTCTGCTGGCCGGAGCACCTGCGTGTCTCTTGGACGGACTTCAGTCGGTGCTAAATGCCGCGGCGAAGCTCATTTGTAATAGGAGGAAATACGATCATGTTACACCACTCCTACGCGACGTCTTACATTGGCTGCCTGTCCCGTTCCGAATTGAGTTCAAGCTCAGTTTGCTGGTCTACAAATCGCTTCATGGGACAGCGCCTGAATACATCCGCGAGTACTGTTCCGAGACCCATTCCTCCGCTTCAGGGTTGCGACTCAGGTCGCTTGGGAAGACCGACCTTCGTGTAAGGCGGATGAGGACACGTTTCGGCGACCGCGCATTCTCGGTTGCTGGTCCCAGATGCTGGAACAGTCTTCCACCGGACATTAGACTGGCCGCCTCAGTGGACTCTTTTAAAACAAAGCTTAAAACTTATCTGTTTGCTAAGGCGTATCCCGCAGTCGGCCGTTTGTGAGGCGCCCTTGTAGCGGTATGGCCGCGTTACGGCGCCATATAAATTGTCATTATTATTATTATTATTATTATTATTATTATTATTATTATTATTATTATTATTATATCTGTCAGCCACAAAATACAGATAGCCTACTTTGTGATAGGCCGCTAAAGATTTCAGTATGATTATGCAAAAATATAGCAGACTACAACAAAGCAAAATATAGCTAAATCTGAGATGGGTCAGTTAATGGTCTTCGGTGATTTCACACGTACATACCCTAGTGCCTAAAACTTGAAGTTTAAAAATTACATTGATTGCACTTGCCATCAAGCGTGCTCAGTGAAATGCCCTTGGTGGTTATTTTTCATTTGATGTGCCAGTCTTGGGAAACAATATTGATTATAGTCTTTGGTTAATTGTGACGTTGTGTGTTTTTATTACAGTGCACTCCCATATACTGGAACCAGCATGAACACCTTAGAATTTGTTCAATTGTGAATAGAATTTCCTATCAATTGCTATATAACTTAGAAAAATGTTTCGTTACAACAGTACTAAGTTTCTCCTTATGCTCCGGTTTATCTAGCATCTATGATTCTATGTAATAACTCTATCATAAATTGCTCCTGCTGTTTCCACATAAATATCTAATGTTGTCATTACCTTTCGATAATTTCTTAAAAACTGATGACCTTTTTTCTGAAATATTCACAAAATGTCACCAATAAATTAATTCTATTTTTCCCCACAATTTTCCATTTGGGGGATAGGCGCTTTCATGGTTTTATTTCATGGTTTTTACATCATGTGCTCAAAAATGCATTATAATAATTTTTTACATTTTCCATTGCTACGGCCTTGTATTTAAATGCAAATTGGTGTCATGCAGGGCTGAGGTGATAACACCGGTCGTCGTCGGAAGCCAGGGCCGACCGGCAGGGTGACAAAAGGAATTATGTATAATTATGGTTGGCCAGTGAATAGGGAGAGACAAGATTCAGGCACCTGAGGTTGAACACAAGCAGTCAACGAACCTTTTGTCTGCGGGCAAGGGAGACTCTGTCATGGTGAGGCTGGCTATGAAAAGGAGAATGGTCGGCTCTTGGCAAGGAAAACCATGTATTCGACAAAACTGGTACCAGGCATGGAGTTTAATCCCCAGAAAGAATCCACAAATTTGAAGCTTTATATTTTTATAATATCATGGCCTTAAATTCCAAGCTTCTAATAAAGCACTACCGGAAAGTGTTATCACTCAGAAGGCTATAGGTCTATCATCGTGAATATAGGCTAATTGGCAAATTGCAAGTGCGAGAAAAACTGACAAGTGCACGGATAAGTAAAATTATGTCTAAGGTCTAACTGGAAGTGAAATTATTTGAGAATTAGAAGTAGACGTAGAAGTGAAATCACGTCAACAGGACTGAATAAAAACCAGAATGAAAATTACCCTAGGAACTAAAATATCACTGATTCCTGTACTATAAAATATAACTGATTCCTGCTCTATGGATATAAAAGTTTTCAATTGAACTTCTGAGGCTGCAGGACTTGTCATTTCAAAGTATTCCCATTTCGTCTCAGTGCATGTAGCAGCCTTCCCCAAATAAACTATCTACTGCTTTTTCATAAACCACAAAGTCCTGTTTTTTTAAATATGGCTCTCTTTTTCTTCGGTGCTATAGGAATTACTAATTACACTACATTGCATTATCAGCATTGTAAAAAGTAAATTAAATTATAAATTATTCTGTAACCTACCATCATTATGATGCTGCGTTCCACTTTCATACATAGAGCTAATAAGTCTATTAAAGTTTAGTATTCTTACGGATAACATTACTGTTATGCCACATTTGAAGTGGTGGATTTTGCGAGAATTTTCTACAGCCATGATGTTCGTGACTGACTTGTTGTGTTGGTATTTCTGCTGCAGGACTTACCAACACGTGAGGAAAAACGTAAAATCACAGGGCCGGAATTCTCCATCAACTGTTTCAAGTTTCACGTCAAAGTTGCAGACAATAAGCAATCTTCCGCAGCATGAACTGTATACACCACTCTGATTGTGCATTCTCTCAGTCGGAATATTATTCAGAGCTGATAATAAGACGCTTCTGTTTCAACTTGTCCACCTGTTTTCAGATTTCTGACTGAATTTTATTCTTGTTGTATGCATTATGATAATGACAATATAGAAGTTTTGGACTTAATAGCCTTGCAGTATGCTACATTGTTGAATGATATGGATCGACAGTATTGACTTCGTTCTACAAATGCCAGTTTTTTAGTTGATGTTACAGTTTAAAATCGTATTTTCATTTCCTCACTAGTTACATGTAGTTTGAAAAAAGACTGTAATGGAGTAGTACGTGATGAATTTCTAAAAATCACGTGTGCTGCACATGATGTACAAATATTTTGTACATGTAAGAAATTTCCTATTTTTTTAGGGGAAGGTATTTGTTAATAATTATTCAGCAACGTTTTGTCATTTGTTTATTGATAAATGATATGATGCATGGCACCATTTCAGAATCATATCTAATTATTCCTCAATATTCATATAAATATGTGTCTTATAGGATTATCCACTGGGTACCCGATAAGATGTAATATTTATTGTATGATGCCATAATCAATACTTGTGGAATAATAATAGTTTTAAGCCAGATGATGGTTTTGTATGATGGCTGCAGCATAATTCCTTTGAACAGTTTAATTTTTTACAGTATTTTCTGGACTAGGATTTCGTTTTTTTCCCCTTTGTGCATGCAGGCTAATTTTTGTAATCGAGCTTTTCAAATTATACAGCTATGACCGTTTTCTGTCATTAAATATTGTGAATATGATTTCTCTTGCATACTTGACGTGTAGGTTAGGCAAACCCTTGAAATTTTTTATAGCACCACCACCCAAATGAGTGGGAATTTCTAATAATGAGCTTAAGTGGAGATTTCTAAAGAAGGGATGGCATATTCCATAATGAGTCAACGTGGAAGTTTCCAAAGAATAAGTAGCATTTCCCACCATTGAGCCAAAGTGGAAATTTCTAAAGTAGGAGTGGCAATTTCCACCATTGAGCCAAAGGGGAAGTTTCCAAAGAACTATTGGTTATTTCCACCAATGAACCCAGATGGAAATATCCTAAGAATTAATGGTTTTCTCCACGATTGAGCTAAGATGGAAATTTCCAAAGAATTAATGGTTTTCTCCACGATTGAGCTAAGATGGAAATTTCCAAGGAATTAATGGTTCTCTCCACGATTGAGCTAAGATGGAAATTTCCAAAGAATTATTGGTTTTCTCCACGATTGAGCAAGGATGGAAGTTTCCAAGGAATTAATGGTGTTCTCCACGATTGAGTCAAAGTGTAAATTTCCAAAAGATGGAGTGGCTTTTTCCACCACTGTGCAAAGATGGAAATTTCCTAAGAGGGTCGGCATTTTCCACCTTTCAGATGCGGTGGAAACTTCCCAGACATGGTGGAATTTTCCACCAAAAGTCAAGGGTGGAACTGGACCACCCTTGTTAAAGGGTGGAAATATTTCCACCCTAGGGTGTTGTTTGTGGACCACCAACTTTAGTGGAAATATCCACGATTTTTTTTAACAGTGTACAACTTTTATTCCGTGGGTTAAGTTTTCAGGCTATCAATTACAATAATAGGCTAATTCTGCTCATGTTAGTTTTATTTGTTTGTTTATATGCACACTTGTAATAGTTCCCCTTCAAACTCGCTACTCAGAGGCGCTCCGAAGCGCTGAGCAATTGCGAGTGAACGCACTTGTCCAAGGTCTCTAGGCGGCGACTTGAGGTGAATTCGAACCCGCAAATTTTTTGGCTGCAAGGCGACGAACATACCCACTACACCACCGCGCTCCACTTGGCTAAAAGGTTAGAAGATAAATAGCTCGTGTAATTCGTTTATTTGTTTATATTATTTTAAGGCCTAACTGGGCGCGATGTGTCACCTGGACAGTAACAGTTTCAAGTTGAAATAAACGAATAACTTGCTGTTTATCTTCTAACCTTTTTATTTAGCTTTAGCCAAGTCCTTGCATTTCAGCTACTTTTTGCAGTGATTTAGCGACCAAGAACTTTCGAAATCTGGCAACCCTGACAACATGGCGGCGCGTCAACAACTACCGGTAAAATCGAAAAATATACTAAAATTGCAAACAATATTTATAAATGAGCATTCTTATTGTGTACAGGCTATTATATGTGACCTATGTGATTGATCTGTTGAGAAATATTACATTCAGCGAAGAATGTAATATTTTATTATTTTGTCGGCGTCATTTGTTAAAACATAGGCTAAAGTTTAATTGACTTTAATAGTAATAGTAATTGAACATTTATATAGCGCCGCTCACAGATTCAGTGGCGCTCCCGACCCAAGCTAGTGCTCACCGCTAACAAATAGTATAGTTTTCAGACGTTTACGGAACAGGGGAAGAGAAAGGCCAAGAAGCTCAAAACGTAGCTTGTGAGGAAGGCGGTCCCAACAAGTAGGACCAAGATATGCGAAGCTTCTGGACTGGGCCGTAGCTCCACGCATGCGCGGGACAACTAGAAGGCCATTGGCAGCAGACTTTCTTACATAGAAAGCTTAGCTTCAGCTGCAAGGCAATGAACATACCCACTACACCACCACGCCCCACAATGATGATGATGATGCGGAACTGCTCAAGTTCTGAATAATTATTTCAGCTGAGTATTTACATTGGAAGATTTGAGGACGTTCTTGAACTCAAACAAACATTTTAAACATTTTTAGACAGTGGTGGAAGAAGGTTAAGAAAGCTAATGTTGACTAAAGAAAAGTGTTTGAATAACTGAAAAGGCTCAAATCTGCAGACAAGTCCACATGCATAGATGAACTACATCCTAAATTTTTACATGAAGTGACAGAAGAAATTGAAATCATTTGATTCGGTTGCTTGTTGGCTTGCTCAAGATTGAGTAAACACACCCTGAAACAAAACCCTGGCTACGGACTTGGCAAGCATGCATAATGGGCCAATACGGCCCCACGCGTTATTCGCATGTGACACAACATGTTTAGTTGCCAACTTCTAACCAACCTAGACAGATTTTGAGATAACTTGGCACGGGAAATTTAATATTAATGTATATCCTTGTATGCTTTACTAGTCAGATATACTGTAGCATTTTTAAATGTCTGAACGTGTTGGATTACGACTACAGTAAAAAAAAACAATCTGCCATCGTTGGTTTAGCGACCTACGTGACATAGTAGTATTTGAAATTAATAACATGCCAACCTTCTTTGTAATCATTGGCTAGTCTGGATGGCATTGCTCGTTGGTCATGATCGACGAGATACGCAGATGTGTTGACGTAGCTGCAAGGAGGCCAGTTCGTAACTCCTCTGGACTCGAGCAGCCATCCATCCTGTAGATGATTCGGATCGGGTAGCGTGCAAGTCAGACCATTCCATTCGATTCAATCCTTAGGAGGGTCTTGTAGTCGACATCGACCTGTTCCGAGCTGTCCACGTTCGAAGCAAAAAACTGGCAATTGTTGCTGATACAACGCAAATGTCACAGCAACGAGTTCACGTTTTACTCGATAAGTCGTCTTGTGGCCTCTTTCTTTTATAAATTTCTTCAAATCGTCTACTTTCCAGCGATTAAAGTCATCCATATACAACGATTCGATGGTAGTATCCCCCATTATCGACTTTGTTTATTCACTGTGACCTATGACCTTTCCCATCATGCCTCACCGGAAGTTCTAATGGTGAACTAGCTTATTATGCTTTTCGAAGCTCCACACAGTAATGAGTAATTCCCAAAACAATAGATATTTTCTCAACATGGAATTTATTCAATAGAAAATCTGGCAAACCTGGTAATGGCGGTCCCAAATTATAGCATTAAGAAAATCGAGATTTCGTGAAGAAAATAGTAATGTTTATCTATTTCTGGGTCTATGACGTGCAAAGCAAACAAGTCATGATGTTTGAAACTATTACAGACTGGCACATAATTGTAAAACTGCAATAATTTCTTCCGCGTGGAGTGTGAAAGCAAACGATGGGGAAAAAATATTTCCACTTTCCAGTGCTCAACTGGTAGGAAAGCAAATAGCGTAAGTTCCTCTGTTCCAAAACTGAATTTTGTCCCATAAACTCCAGGTGGATCAAAGAAAGGGGATGGGTCAGTATGTTTAATGGTATAGTTAGGCCCTAAGCGCCGTGCATAGAAGGTACAGACCTATAGGCTACATCTAAATAACCTGAAATCTGTGAGTCTGGTGTCTTAAAAGGTTACAATGCATATTTCTACTATGGTCTCTACCGTCTCTTATTTAGATACTGTTTCTTTCAATGACACTCTTCACCAGTTTGCCACCGCCATTTGCAGAATAATGTGAACCATGCTATAGCATGGGCGCTCGCGTAGGCGGAGACTTGGCTTTGGCTTGGGGAGGGGTGGTGAGCCGTGAGCGAGCAACCGGAGGAGATAGCCGAGGAGCGAAGCGCCTAGCAGCGGAAGGGCTTGGAGAGGGCACACTACCTCCCATTTTTGATTTGTTTTAAATTTCCACACTGCCACAGCAAACAGTGCAATTACTTTTAGGCTGCCATTTAAAAGACATTTCTCATCATTTCAGGGCTCATAGTCGTGATTTAAGGTTTGAAAAGCGTCTCCTCCTATATTGTTTAGGCTAATTTTTTTAATATTTGTAGTTCTTGAGTGAAAACTATGGCATACGACGTGTAATATTGTCAAATTAATGACAACACGATCTTCACATTCATTTTCTATGTCAACATAATACTATGTATCGATTTCCTTAATGCTATAATTTGGGACCGCCATTACCAGGTTTGCTGAAAATCTAGCCTATCCAATCAAGCAGTGGCATGCCTAGGTTGACATGACAGAAGTTTAGGACGATAATACTGGGGTTGTAATCCCCCCCCCTTGCTAGCCAGAGAGTTAACTTGGCTACTTATAATTTTACCTATCGGTATTCCAGTAATTGATGGGCATGGAGTAGAGTACTTCTGTAATTAAAGACAGTGTCAATTTTCACTAAAATTGTACAAACAAATAGAAAGGAAATCAGTAAATTATGGTAGGCTATCTGATAGTGAGATTGGCAAGATAAATATTATTATTGTGTCTGATAGATCAACATGTTTTATGCACCTCTGTTCTGAGAGCACCGTAGGCTAGTTCGCTGAACAGAGTGAAATAGTGATTATACTCAGGTAGATCTATTGCTGTTTATTTAGCAAACAGAAAAGATTCTCAAATGAACCTGAGTTGTTTGCTTAGTAATGCATGGGGAGTAGTTAGTAGTTACGCAGTTTTAAGTTAAAAGTTGCGGGTTTGTAGCCACCTGAATCCGCCGCGAAGGAACCTAAGCAATCGTAATCGTACATTCATATACCGCCACTTCAAGAGAACTCCTCAGAGGCGCTCCCGACCTGACACCAAACCACTATCAAAGAGAATGGTTTTCAAACGCTTGCGGAAAAGGGGCAAAGAAAGACAAAGAAGTTCATTACGGAGATTAATATTATTATTATTATATTCGTTTAGGCTAATTGGAAACAAAACTGATAGACACACCGCTATCAGGTACACAAATTAGTTCAAAAAATGAAACACAATTATAGGCTACCTAAAATTGTTTATGTCCATAACAATTGAATCCATCCAATAGGTAACTTATTCCAGAAAGACGGACCAACTATAGCAAAGCTTCTATGTAGCACTGTGGAAGATCGAGCCCTGGTGACAACCAGGTCACCATGCGTAGCAGAGCGAAGGAATCTACGGCTTGGGATGGATAGCACAGGTACACAGAGTTCCATAAGGTAGATCGGAGCTTAGCCTGCTAGGCAATTACGCATGAACATTAAAATCTTAAACTCAATACGTTTTTGCATAGGCAACCAGTGCAGTTCTTTGCGTATAAAACTTGATATAATTATGCCCAAACTTTGGTATACCGCCAATCAGGCGAGCTGCAGCATTAAGGACAGATTGTAACTTATTAATGCGTGAAAGGGTTAAGCCCGTATAGATGGCACTACCATGGTCAACTCTCGTGCATCGAGCGAATTTGACGGAGATGGTAGAAGCAAGTGCGACATACATTCCTCACGTGATCAGAAATGGTAAAGTCTTACACTCGCAATTGCTCATGCACTTCGGCGGGAAACTCAGAATCTGTGTCTGCACTGTAGTCGGGAGCGCTTCTCCGTAGTATTCGTAAATGGGCGCCATAACAAGTGCTCATACTTTCATGCATACAGGTATATATGACTTTCCGAGGGGTTTGTAGGTTACTTGAAAAACGAGTTATTTTTAATATACTGGAGAGAAGGGCTGGCTATGCTTTTCCTGAGGTAATCGTAGTCCGGCATTTATATTGCGCCACTTCAAGAGAACCCCTAAGAGGCGCTCCCGACCTGACACCACACCACAAAGAAAGAGAATGATTTTAAAACACTTTCGGAAAAGGGGCACAGAAAGATAAAGAAGTTCTATACGGAGAGTAATAGGTCACTTATTCCAGAAAGAAGGACCAACTGTAGCAAAGCTTTTATGCAGCACTCTGGACGTATCTTAATCAACAAAATATGCAATAGTTTAATAGTAGTTAAACCTTGAAAACAATTTTCTGGTTTTTTTCATTAAGGCAATGCTATTATCAAGATAGAAACACAAGGGTACATAAATTTTGGCTTAATTTACAAGATGACAGGATTGTGACAGGTAGAAAACTTTTTTCGTGGTGTATCTTGAATAAGATTAAATGTCAAATAATGGAGAGATTTCGCGCATAAATTGTATCTTACTGAATTTATAAAGTAACCGCTAAAAAATTGGCAATGGCAGGTGAGATTCCATGGGGTGGTTGTAGTGTTCCTAATTTACAAGGTAACAGAATGGCGACAGGTTGCAAAGAATGTTGAGTATACTTTTTGACAGCGTTTTGTGAACTTGCTTTTGGGGCAGAACCTGTATCCACAGTTTAACGTATTACAATAATTATGCTAATTAGTGTTGATAATTATGAGGTAAACGACTTTGAGGTAGGATTTTCACGGTTTCAAATTTTCGTAGTCAAATTGTGCAAAGTTGTCCTAGTAGGCCTATGTGTCATTTATGCGACTATTTTGAGGTTGTCCTTGACGTGTTTGTGACAAGTTTTATTAGGGACGGGCGATAAAGCTAAACTAAGACTATAATTTCATATAATCACGCGCCTCAATATGTTTTTGCTTATGCCTGTGAGCTTTAGAGGTGTTTAAAGAGTGGCATGTGAACGATTGTGTTCACGTTACTATTCCATCTTTAACAGTGGTAACGATTTTTATTTAGTTTCGCCGTGCAAAGCCCAAGTCCGCAGCGGCAGCCACCGATTCGAAGGCTGCAAAGGAAACAGACGTCTGGTTGGAAAGGAGAATAACAGAGGACGATTGGGATAGACTAGGGGATCTAATAAAGCCAGGAGACTCCGTAATTCTTCTAACATTCAGATATACAATTTTTGATCAGCATCTTGTGGGAAAAGAAAGCGACCACAGGAACAACGGAAAACTGAAAAAGGCATCAAAAAAAGTACAAAAAATAATCTATGTTGTTGGCAAAAGTGAATCTGTTACGGACAGGAATTTTGTGCAGGACAACGGACTGATCAAGTGTCTCTCCTTGATGTATAATATACCCAACCCGTATCTTTGGATTCCAGCTCTGGATAGCTTCAAGATACCTTTACAACGGGTTTGGGATTTTTACAGTAGAGGATCCGTTGAGGTTAAAGGTCACGGAGCCAAGGAACGGAAAGCGAAAATTTGGAAGATTTTGAAGATGGAAGAAGACCCCAGTGCAAGGACCACGTTTGAAGATGCCGAGAAAGAAATGAGAGCAACAGGGTGGCTTTTGAAAACCAGAGAGGATGCTGATTCCAGAAAGAAAGATAACACTACAGAAAAATTTACTAATAAAGAGAAAGCTGAAACCACAGAGAGATCTTATGTACATCTGGAATCGAAAGCCGCTGATGTATCCGATGCCAGAAAGAATGTTATGACAACTGAGGAATCTGATTCTGGAAATAGAGCTAAACCTGTGCAGGATTCTGATGCGAAGATAGAATTGAAAGCCACGAAAGGATATGAGCCTAGAAATAAAGCTAAAGCCGCAATTGAATCTGATTCTAGAAAGAGAGCTAAAACCAGAGAGTGGTCCATTTGTGCAAGGCAAGAATTGAAATCCACCGAAAGGGAAAGCAAATCTGGGAAGGATGAAATGATGTATGATTCAGAGGCTGCGAAGGAAACTGATAATCAAGAGGAAGAGGCATCGAGCAGACCAGACAGCAAGAACGTTCGGACGTGCATGACCTGTGGTCTACAGGAACCAGCGCCAAAGGTGTTCAAGAAGTGCAGGAGGTAATTATTCTACCATTGAATGAATGATTCTCTCCTATAGAAGTGAATGACTGTTTTGATGACTGATTATTGGTTGTTTCAATCGCGGATTATATGATGATTCTTTCCTCCACCCATTCATTTTTCTATTTAATCATTCAGGAATTTATTGATCATTTTCTAACCTATAGGGTGGTTTAATTCATTTGGGGGAATTTATTCAGTGATTGTTAATTTAGTAATTATTTGAAGACTTAATTTCTCATTCAGTTCATCCAATCCAATTCGTTTGTTTGCTCATTCATTGTTAGTAGATGTAAATGGCCAATTGGAGTCTCTGTGGCTGCCAACTCTTGATTTTGGAATTGCGGGACACCCGCAGTCACTAAAATAAAGCAAAGTCATCACCGTTGGTGAGGCGCTCATCTCGTTTTCTTGGCCTTTGAGCCGCCAATAGATGAATCCCAAGGTCCTGGACACGGGGCCAGTGATTTTCCAGGACTTGCCGTTTACTTCCCAGCTTACGCTGGTAACAAATTATACTGCTTGGTGACAGAGGCACATGTGCGTAAACAACTTGCCCAAGGTCGTTACCCGGATTCGAACCTCAACCGCCCGCTCCGTGAGCGAGCGCGTTACCGATCAGCCACTAGGTCGCACTCGCCGCGGTCACTATAGAGCTTTCAATATACTGTCCACATATAAAATTATTGCATATATGCACACAGTCGTGGAAATCAGAACGCCATTTCTCAAAATGCTTTAGAACGGACTAACTTTACATAGAACACATTATGCTACTGAGTGTCAGTAGGTTTTTGCTATTATTTATGAAGCGATCAGCTCATGTTTGATTGCCAATATAATTATAGGCGTTGAAATCTTATTCGCACTCCCTACATTGGCGCAATATAAATGTCTGTTGACTTACACTAACTTTGAGTATCTTTGATGTTGTCAGATGCAAAGACGAAGGTTGTTCAGATCCTCCGTATTACTGCGGTAGAGACTGTCAAGGTACGGCGATTTTACTTCTCGAAGATGGCTTGGTAGTTGGTCTCGTGTCATGGCACCGTTTTGTTGGCTATCCATGGATTCCTGTCGGTCTCTCACTATTTATTATGCTGTAGTTCAGTCCTGGACTGAACTGTAGATCTGGTATCTACTTCGCTGTGGCTCTGGCACTGTTTTGCACAGTTTTGGAAGCCTCTGAAGTTAAAATTTAACTAATAATGGACAGTGCATTCATTGGTTTGAGTTGATCTTGCTATACTGATAAGGTTTTCTGGAATGTGTGCTTTAATATTTATAATTATCATATTATCAATTACGTCGTTAAACTTACTTGGTTCTTGTCATTCATTCATTCATTCATTCCTCCATTCATTCATTCATTCATTCATTCATTCATTCATTCATTCATTCATTCATTCATTCATTCATTCATTCATTCATTCATTCATTCATTCATTCATTCATTCATTAGAATCATTATTTTATATAGCGACTCTTTGATGTGGTGCCACTTCTACGATATTACTTGTAGTGCCATATCGACGACGTAAGTTGTAGTTCAATTCTGTTATGAAAGTGGTGATGCCATCTCCATGATGGAAATGGTAGTGCAATTTCTATAAGTTGTAAAGCCATTCCTGTGTGTGGTTTTGCAGTGTTGGATTGGACGGCACGGCATCGACAAGAGCACGAGAAGAACTATGCGGGAGATCCAGCCACGTCGTGAATAATACCGCTCAAAAGCCTCCAGTTATCAAAAATCACGTCTGGCTTTCCATCTACCAAATTGTTGCATAAAAAGAAGTTCACAGTCAACGTGCATTTGCGGTAGTCTTGCCAGACTTTGGATTGAATGTAACGTTATTTATCTCCGCTCATTATAAGAAAATGGCCAGATTCCCTCTGAGTTTTAAGTGATCTTAGCAGTTCTCAAACTCATGTCACAGTTTCACGGAAGCAATGATTTGCGTCTGGATAACCGGGTTTTTTGCTTAAGGTAAAATGCTACAAGGAACCCATTGTGGGCACTTACAAAAGGACGTCACTTATAACGCAAGTTGTGTTGTGAAATTTCAGATGCCGTGTAGAAAGTGTGATATTGTAAAATTAATTTTTGAAACTGCATTTAGCTAGAACTTAATTGGTTCATACTTTTATAGGTGTATCGTGCAGATTGTCTTGGCAATTAGCATATAGTTACCACAAGTCTGATGAATTCCAATTAAATTATTGCTGCTAATGTAGTGCCGAAGAAGTCTTAGAGTTATTTGTTGACCATCCTCACTGGCAAATTGAAGCTTTATTTTTATTTCGAGGTGATGCTCTTGTGCAATGTGGTTGAAGGATGCATTTTGATACTTTGTATTTTGGTTCTGAGTAGGTACGAATTTTGTGTTTGTTTCATAAAGATATTGCTGGCTCATGAAAATTTATCTGGTTCCTTGTTTTGTATATTTGATCAGCCTTTGTTTGGATCACTGAAATTCATTCATATTCTTACTGAGTATTTTTCATGACAATTTTCTACATGTGGACATTTCATTCTGATATCTCTTTGATTTCATTTCTCAAGTCTTTGATGGGTTTAATTCACCGATCTGCCTTGCTTTTGGTTCCGCGAGTTCGCACTTCTATCAGACAGCGCCTTTTCTGTCGTGGGTCCCGCTATATGGAATGGTCTCCCACTAACCTTGCAACTTATGCCTAGGCTAAATTCCCCTGCATTTTTAAGTATCTCAAATCCTACTTTTTTAGCTGTGGCTGGGCTAGGAGCGCCTCTGAGTAGGTTTCTTGAAGAGGCGCTATATACATTCTTGAAATGAATGAATGAATGAATGAATGAATGAATGCAAAATTGGCTTGGATTCTTGCATAATTAGCTTTCCTAGGTCTAGGATAATGGTTCTTGTCAGAAGGCGACTTCAAGTCGGAAGTTGGTTGCTTTTCTGCCAAGTAGGGAAATCCGTTTTGGTTCCAAGTCGTCGACTTCTAATCGACCTCAAGTAACTTTAGGGTAAAGTGGGTCAGATTGGCTGACATAAGTCACTCCCAGGTCTAAGCTTAGTAGGCTATGTGTGCACGCTTTCCCCCACAGCGTACGTAAGCGACCTCGGCCGCGGTCTTGAGTAGATATATCTTGTTCATCTGAAAAGGGTCAACGCCATTATTTTAATGTCGGATGTGCGGACTCTGATAGGCTTGGTTCGCCGTATTGTACGGTACAAGATATCTCGAAGGCCTACTGGGCGCCACATGACGCAAAAAAATTGGTACGAGTTATCTCGTACTGGGCGGTGAACGTGTCAAACGGTGTCAAGTTCACTTGCTCTAATTAGCGACATGTAGGCCTACTAGGGTAACGACACCTTGTGTCTGCTATTCTTCTTAAAAATGAAGTAGCTTTATTGCATAGCCTATTAGTAACTGTTATCAGTGCATTTCTTAGTTTCAGATCGATCGTTCCCTGTGTTTTTTCTTGCCTAGAAGTAAGGTATAGCCTAAAGCAGGGGTTCTCAACCGGTGTGTCGCGACACACTGGTGTGTCGCGACTTGACCGGCGGTGTGTCGCGTAAAAGTGGTGTGTCGCTGGTGTGTCGCGAAGAATTGGTGTGTCGCGAATTAATAATAATGGTAATAAATTATCTTCGTTTCTTTTCCAAACTGACACAAAGCAGTAGGCCAATGATTACATGAAATACTCCTAAATAACATAAGTCTACCAAATTCTCACAGCACACGTCCGTTGTTCATGCATTATTATACACTGACTTCCTTTACCTACAGGTAATTTAAAAGTTTAGCGGATGACTGCAATAAGAATTTGTTGTGCTCTGTTTATCTAGGCCTATCTATTTTACCGCGCGGTCTGGGGTAGTTATGACGTTTATGTTCAACAGATATGACATGGGCCTATGTAAACACGTTTGCGATCGCACCTGTTAGAAAACTTTTACCCGTTAACTTATAGCCTGAGTCAGCAATCGAAATGCAAAAATTTATGGTAAGAAAACGTAAATAATTTAGCCGTCCTCCTCAGATGCTGATATTAAGAAGACAATGTGTATGTTGAACCCATTCCTCAAAGAAAACATCAATGGAGCAGAATTTAACAGCAATGAACAGGAAACACTTGTTGAGTTGCAATGCGATTACAGAATGAAGGACATGCATAAGCAATTATCAAGAACTCAGTTCTGGGCAAAGACGTACAAGGAAGAACAAGGCCGTAGCCAGGATTTGATTTCGGGGAGTGTTTCACCAATTTCTTTTCCTAAAAACTGATGACTTTTTTAGTCGTCTGTACGAAATCTTTAAAAAATGTCACCAGTTTCTCTTTTTAGTCATCCGGCATTTTTTTTTGCATTTTTCCATTTGGGGGTGTTTTCATGGTTTTATTTCATGGTTTTTACATCATGTGCTCGTAAATGCATTCTATTAGGCCTATTTTCCATTTCGGGTGGTGTTCAAACACCCAAAACACCCCCTAGCTACGGCCTTGAGGAAGAACATTACAAATCACTTGCAAGCAAGGCTATCAAGGAGCTGATTTTCTTTCATAGCTCCTACTTATCTGAACAGGGCTTTTCTCAGATGATCAACATAAAGAACAAGAATCGGAACAAACTTGTCGGAGGTGCCCTCTCAGCCTGCTTACAAATTGAACTTAGGCTACAAAACTGTGGAACCGCGTTTTAATATGATCCAAAGAAAAATTCAAGAACAAAGATCCCATTAACTGTTAGGACTGCAAGGTCTTAGTAATTAGGTGACTAAATTGACGTCGAGTTGTAGAAACGACTATAGGTTGGGATCAGAAGAATAATTTAGAATTTTAGAATCATAAAAATTGGAAAGAAATTCAATATAATTATTTTCGTTTATTAAAAATGCCAGCAGTTTAGCATCTTAGAAGGATAAACAAGTTTGAGAGCAAATTTGAAATAAACAGACATGTTTAACTTTGACACTTTTATTTTTACGACATTTACAAAATGACGATTGAATGGTGTGTCGCCAAATTTGATAGCAAGTTTAGGCTAAGTGTGTCGCGGGACGAAAAAGGTTGAGAACCCCTGGCCTAAAGTACAATTCCTGTGTCAGGATGCAGACCGATAGCTTTCTATTTGGCCGACGACAGCATGCGACTAGATTCGTGAGGAGGACTTCATAACCGCGTCCATTAATTAAATGGTGCAGGACTCGGGTGTTGGCCAGAAACTTCAACTCAGTGTCCGCTCTGTCTTTGGGAGCGGTCTTGAGTAGCTATATCTTGAATGGGAGCTATAATAACTGCACATATTAAAATTACCAATCAAGGACGAAAGAAAATTCATTTCTCGACTAGGCCTACTTTACAGATACTCGACCATTGCCTCTTTTTCTGACTTCCACCCAGTTGATTGAATTGTTATGTTTTTCTTAATCATTTTTTATTTGTATCTGGCTGCAGTGTGTCAGCGAGAATCTCAATAAAACGAATATATAGGCTATTATTCTTACATAATACATTTGCATAAGATATACATAGGCTACATGCATTAAGTGCATGGATAATTATTATTTTATTCGCTGTTTATCTTCTGACCTTTTGGCTACTTTTGGCCGCGATTTAGCGACCAAGAACTTCCGAAATCTGGCAACCCTAACGAAAATGGCGGCGCGTCAACAACTACCGGTAAGATCGAAAAATTAAATACAAGCAATTTTATAAGTGAAAATTTATAGTGCGTGATTAATCATTCGGTAATTGGGTAGTCTAGCGTTCCAAATTATTGAGATAATTGCTGAGGTTTAGAATTTCTCGCCAATCCAGCTTCTATTTCATCATTTCTGCAACCTTCATCCACCTTCCATTTCTCTATCGTTCTTTTCATAAATCCAGCTTCTACAGAATAACATTCATCCAGCTTCCATTTCTTTTTCGCTATATTCGTTTATCTTCTGACCTTTTGGCTACTTTTGGCCGCGATTTAGCGACCAAGAACTTCCGAAATCTGGCAACCCTAACGAAAATGGCGGCGCGTCAACAACTACCGGTAAGATCGAAAAATTAAATATAAGCAATTTTATAAGTGAAAATTTATAGTGCGTGATTAATCATTCGGTAATTGGGTAGTCTAGCGTTCCAAATTATTGAGATAATAGCTGAGGTTTAGAATTTCTCGCCAATCCAGCTTCTATTTCATCATTTCTGCAACCTTCATCCACCTTCCATTTCTCTATCGTTCTTTTCATAAATCCAGCTTCTACAGAATAACATTCATCCAGCTTCCATTTCTTTTTCGCTATATTCGTTTATCTTCTGACCTTTTGGCTACTTTTGGCCGCGATTTAGCGACCAAGAACTTCCGAAATCTGGCAACCCTAACGAAAATGGCGGCGCGTCAACAACTACCGGTAAGATCGAAAAATTAAATACAAGCAATTTTATAAGTGAAAATTTATAGTGCGTGATTAATCATTCGGTAATTGGGTAGTCTAGCGTTCCAAATTATTGAGATAATTGCTGAGGTTTAGAATTTCTCGCCAATCCAGCTTCTATTTCATCATTTCTGCAACCTTCATCCACCTTCCATTTCTCTATCGTTCTTTTCATAAATCCAGCTTCTACAGAATAACATTCATCCAGCTTCCATTTCTTTTTCGCTATATTCGTTTATCTTCTGACCTTTTGGCTACTTTTGGCCGCGATTTAGCGACCAAGAACTTCCGAAATCTGGCAACCCTAACGAAAATGGCGGCGCGTCAACAACTACCGGTAAGATCGAAAAATTAAATACAAGCAATTTTATAAGTGAAAATTTATAGTGCGTGATTAATCATTCGGTAATTGGGTAGTCTAGCGTTCCAAATTATTGAGATAATTGCTGAGGTTTAGAATTTCTCGCCAATCCAGCTTCTATTTCATCATTTCTGCAACCTTCATCCACCTTCCATTTCTCTATCGTTCTTTTCATAAATCCAGCTTCTACAGAATAACATTCATCCAGCTTCCATTTCTTTTTCGCTATATTCGTTTATCTTCTGACCTTTTGGCTACTTTTGGCCGCGATTTAGCGACCAAGAACTTCCGAAATCTGGCAACCCTAACGAAAATGGCGGCGCGTCAACAACTACCGGTAAGATCGAAAAATTAAATACAAGCAATTTTATAAGTGAAAATTTATAGTGCGTGATTAATCATTCGGTAATTGGGTAGTCTAGCGTTCCAAATTATTGAGATAATTGCTGAGGTTTAGAATTTCTCGCCAATCCAGCTTCTATTTCATCATTTCTGCAACCTTCATCCACCTTTCATATCTCTATCGTTCTTTTCATAAATCCAGCTTCTACAGAATAACATTCATCCAGCTTCCATTTCTTTTTCGCTATATTCGTGAATCCAGCTTCTATTTGAGATCTATAAGCACTGTTATCCAGCTTCCAGCATCTATTTCAACTACTATTACAGAGTATTGATCCAGCTTCCATCTCTGAAGCGTTCTTTTCATCAATCCAGCTACCATTTCAGCCATAAGAAATTCTCATCCAGCTTTCATTTCTGAAGCGTTTCTCACTGGCCTACGCGAGCGTTTGAGACTTCCTTGAGGTTTTCAAGAACACATTTTATGATTTCCTCAATAAAATATGTGTTAGGCCTATTGTTTATGTCTTTCAGTTATCATTGCAAAGAAATGGTCAAAATAATTTGGGACGCTAAACTACCCAATTACCAATCATTCTTAGTGTGTAAGGGCTACTACATGTATGCCTATATAAGCTTGATCTGTTGAGAAAAATTACATTCAGCGAAGAATGTCAAATTTTAATATTTATCGGCGTTATTTTGATAAAGCATGGACTAAAGTTTAATGACTCTGGGTCTCGGATAAGTTTGAATTGACGGAGCGAGTTAATAATAATTATAATAATACTAATTTTCCTTTGTTGACCAGTCCGGTTGACAGATCGTAACCGCGGTACAGTGTACAGTGATGTAATTGAAACAATTTACAAGGGCACGAATTCCAAATCTTGACTACTAACAGAACGGTCTGCAATACAATGGCACTAATTTATTTTGGGTACTTGTCGGTTAATTCACCTGCAGACACCGAAACCCATTACACGCAATCTTACACGCAAAAATTAATTCACCTGTTGGTTACATCGCAAATTTAATAGATTCACTGTGCGCATTTACCATTGCCATTGAAAGGAACTGTCCAAATTAGGAACATTGACCTTGATCCAGCTTCCATTTCAGATATAGAAATATTTTCGTCCAGCTTCTACTTAAGGTATAAAAATATCTTAATCCAGCTTCCATTTCTCAAACGTTTTATCATTAATCCAGCTTCTTTTTAACATATAAAAATACCTTAATCCAGCTTCCATTTATTAAGCGATATTTTAATAAATCCAGCCTCTGTTCAACCAACAGTTATTTTCATCAATCCAGCTCCCATATACGCAAAACATTTTCATCATCCAGTTTAAACGAGAATGTTTTCATCAATCCTGCTCCAATTTAAGCAAGGACACTTTCACCAATCCAGTTCCAATTTAAGCAAGGACACTTTCACCAATACAGTTCCAATTTAAGCAAGGACATTTTCACCAATCCAGTTCCAATTTAAGCAAGGACACTTTCACCAGTACAGTTCCAATTTAAGCAAGGACATTTTCATCAATCCAACTTCTATTGTATCTGAAATGGAAGCCGGATTAAAGATAAAACACTTGAGAAATGGAAGCTGAATTAAGGTATTTTTTTCTAAATTCGTGGCGTCCGAAATGATATAAACACGCGTTCACCATTAGGCTACATTACGTCACTACAAAAACATTGAGTAAAAATGTATACGGCAGATTCCGCATGTGAACTAACCGACAAGGTACACAGACGAAAATTCTGCAGGTGAATTAACCGACAAGTACCTTATTTTGTTTTGTATATGCACTTGTTATAGCGCCCCTTCAGGCATCTACTCAGAGGCGCTCCCGACTGCAGAGCCGACACTGCATTGGAGTTTCACGCCGAAGCGCTGAGCAATTGCGAGTGAAGGACTTGCCCAAGGTCCCTACGCTGCGATTTGAGGTGGATTCGAACCTCGAACCTTCCGGCTTCAAGGCAATGACGCCACCACTACACCACCGCCCCCACTAATAGCAGCCTACAAAGCAGGTCTATCCTACGGAGGCTTCGGCAGTCGAACTCAACGGTGATCTATCGTGTTAGTGGAATAAATTATTCGCCATTGCATAGGATAAAATTTAGCGTTAAGGCTCTGGCATACAAGTTTGAATGACTACAAGAATTCTTACTAATAATAGAAATCAGATTGTTGAATATATTGTTTACTCCAATAGAAGTGGGATTTTCGTAACATTATTGCTTAAATTGGAGCTGGATTGATGAAACACAATTGTTATTTAAATAGAAGTTGGATTGATAAAAAAGTTGTTGCTGAAATAGAAGCTGGATTGATTAAATTTATTCTTGTCTAAGCGTAAGGCTGATTGTTAAGAATCATTCAAGTAGAAGCCGAATTGTTGAAAAATAATCGTGGTGCGTCAGCAAAATTTCTTTATAATTTTTTCCGCTAAAATGATCTATATAACCGAAAGCTTAACTGCACGACAGATGTTTTCCAAAGCTCCATAAGTAATTCCGAAATTCAGGGCCGGCCTTAGCCCAAGTGGCGCCCTAGGCAAGGCATACATTTGGCGCCTCAGGCATTAGGATTTTATTTCGGGGGATGTTTTCTTGACCGTGAATTTTGAGGTGCGTAGGTCTACACGCTGCAGCGACTTTTTTGGACGAAATTTTCTGACGACTTTTGTTAGTCGTCGAATTTTCTGACGTCCAAAAAACGCTATCTTCCGCGATTTTCGACTATTTTCTGCTCAAAATTACATTATACACTGTCACGTGCTAGCAAATTCATAATTATTTCATTTTTACATTATTTCATTTAGGAGAGGGGCGGTGTTCAAACACCCAAAACATCCCCCTAGCTACGGTCTTGTAGGCCTATACGCTCAACTGAGTAATTCATTATAATTTTTTTTATTAGTGCACTGAAAGCTGGATATAATATTCAATTTTGTGAAGAATGGTATAAGTTTAAAAATATTAAAATACACTCTTGTGGAAATGGCGCCCTCTTTGTGGAAATGGCGCCCTCTAGAACTTGCAATGGCGACCCATGCAACTGCCTGCTTTGCCTATGCCTTAGGTCGGTCCAGCCTCAGCTACTGCCCTTTCTTCATCGTCGTCCCTACTAGACTATTTTATTTCAATATGAATAAAGGGCAGGCTGTAATGTTGTAATCTCATCTTCATACTCAGCAAGGCCCACTCCCATTTCATACATTTAATTTCTTGCAACATCTTCACTCTCGAAATTGAGCGTCGCGTATTTTAACCTGTCCTAAAGCAAAGAGTATAGTCTACGGAATGTCGTTAAAAATCGAATTTTATTTGTCGATTTAAAATTTGTACAGTCCTTGAAATTGAATTAGGCCTGCCTGAACAGTGTACAGGTGCAAAAAATCCAGAGTTATTTTAAATTCTTTCCATTAGCAAAAGTTTTGAGTTTAAAAGAATTATAGTGTAAAAAAAAAAAAAATTCGCCGGTGCCGCGGCGCCCCCCAAAGACTGCGGCGCCCTAGGCAACTGCCTACTTTGCCTATAGGTAAGGCCGGCCCTGCCGAAATTTAACTTGTTTCAACCTTTTAATAGCTGAAGCTATAGCAAAGTGAATTCTCTTAGAGAATTCATTCATTAATTCTTTCTGAGAATTTATATAACGCCTCTTATATCTTCTCATAGGCGAATGTACTAAGGCGACCAATTCTTTGGTCTACGTATTTTCTCCAGATAGAACATGGCTTTTTTTAACGTGCAGTTGTACACAAAATGTGCAGTTCTAAATGGATTTGTGCAGTTGTAGAAGCACTTCTGTACCGCTAAAACTAGCAAAAAATTGTTATTTTTCTCCGATTGGAAGCAATTTTCCATGGAGGATGGGAATGAAAAGAAGGGGTAGTGCAGTTGTAAAAATTCCTTTAAAAAGCCCTGAGATAGAATATCTATGGTAGAAAAATCCAGTCTATCATATCAAACTGTGACAAATCTAGGTTGATGACCTCGCCTCCATCGTTCGAGAAATTCTTGTCACGAAATGCATCTTCTCAAAAGTTACCACTTATTCAAATACACACGATCCTAGTAGAAGCTGTCAATTTGCCTACACTATCGACCGGGAACACTAAATTGGTAGACCATACCAAATAAAAAATAAAAAACCGATAGGCCTACATGTACATGCACAAAACAAAATGAAGAAATATGCAGTTCTATGACATTTATTTAGGCCTACTAATTGGCGCCTCAATGCGGAATACAACTCAGGAGGAACTCGATAATGTATCCGAATGAGCCGAGCGGAACAATCTTCGACTTAGTGCAAAGAAATGATCATCTTCCGTCATGGTTCCTCAGCAGAAATTGCTCCTCCCGAATTGGGAACCGAGAGAGTAACTTCAATGCTCATACTAGGCGTGACCATCAACGATGATCTTGGAGTAACATCACATGTCAGTGCCGTTCTTAGCACCTGCTCAGGGTCGCTTTCGCGCTCAGAGTCTTACGGGTCCATAGTCTCTGCTCTCCTGCCCTCCACGAGGTAACCCGTGCAACAACCATCTCTCGTCTTCTCTATGCCTCCCCTGCTTGGTGGGGGTACACCACCGCAGTTGATCGTCTCAAGCTTCAACGCTTCTTATAAAGGGTTAAGCGATTGGGATACCTCCCTTATCATTACCCGGATTTGACCGTTTGATTGACGATGCAGACGTTAGACTCTTAAATCTGGAATGTCCTTACTTTTTTGCCACTTTCGGGGGCCCCTTTCTTGCGGGCCCCCCTTCGGTCGGAGGGTACGGAGGTCGGTCGCTACGCCTCTGGCGAACAATATAATAGCCAACTTAACTAATTATATGGAACGGTTTGTAGGTCTATTTGGGACTAATCAATTGGTGCAACAGAAGTATTTTTACTGATACTTTTTGAGTTTCACAATGGCCATGCATTTTATCTAGCATTACCTTTCAACACTTAACAGGCAATACCTATTCCAAAAGATTTTTTCCAATTGGTTTGTAGTTTAGTTGGAAAACGAGTTATACTTTACTTGTCATAGCTAGCTGTGGTTTTCGTGTGGTGCTTGTGATGTTTAACAAGCTGATCGTAAAGATTTTGCTACAACAGTGGTGCCGATTTTTATTCAGGTTCGCAGGGCAGAGAGCAAGTCCAAAGCCACCGATTCGAAGGATGGAAAGGAAACAGACGTCGTGTTGGATATGAGAACAACTGAGGACGATTGGGACAGACTAGGGGAGCTGATAAAGCCTGACGGCGTCACCGTATTTATCATAACAATAAGTTATAGAATTTTTGATCAGTTTGTTGATGGAAAAGAGAACAATCACAGGAACAACGGTAAACTGAAAAAATCATCCAAAAAAGTTCACAAAGTTATCTATGTTGCTGGCAAAAAGGAAGATTTTTCATACAGGGATTTTGTGCGGGACTTCGGACTGATCAAGTGTCTCTCCTTTATGTATGAGGTACCTAACCCCTATCTTTGGATTCCAGCTTTGGATGGCTTCGAGATACCTTTACAACGGAATTATGTTTTTTGCAAGGGAAAACCTATGAAGACTAAAAGCCTGCAGGGAACTAAGGAACGGAAAGGGAGAGCTTACAAGACTTTGATGGTAGAAGAATGCCCCGATGCAAGGGACACGTTTGAAGACATGGAGAAACAAATAATAGCAAAAGAGATACTTTTGAAACCCAGAGAAGAATCTGATTCCAGAAAAAAAGTTAAATCTGCGGAGAAATTTGATTCGAAAGAAAAATCTCAAACCAGAGAGAAATCTGATGTAAAGCTGGAATCGAAAGCCGCTGAGGTACCAGAGTCCAGAAAGAATGCTATGGCCACCGAGTATTCTGATGCGAAGATAGAATCGAAAGCCACGAAGAGATCTGAGCCTAGAAAGAAAGCTAAAGTCGCGAAGAAATCCGATTCTAGTAAGAGAACTAAAGCCAGAGAGAAGTCCAGTACAAAGCAGGAATTTAAAGCCATTGAGAGGGAAGGCAAATGTGCGAAGGATGAAATGACATGTGATTCAGAGGCTGGGAAAGGAACTGATAATCAAGAGGCATCGAGCCGACCAGACAGCAAGAGCATTCGTTCGTGCATGACGTGTGGTCTACCGGAACCAGCGCCAAAGGTGTTCAAGAAGTGCAGGAGGTAATTCTACGTACAATTGATTGAACGATTCTCTTCTATAGAAGTGAATAATTGATTTGATGACTGATTGATCAATGACCGTTCTGATCGCTTATCAATTGGTGTCTATTTCAGTGAGTTAATCATTTATCAATAAATCGTTGATGAATTTATTTAATAGTCATTTAATAGTAACAGAATGGTTTAATTCATTTCCAGGCAGCTAGTCTATTTATTGAGTGATTGCTAATTTAGTGATTACCTGATAACTTTCAGTTCATTCAATAATTAATTTCAGGATTCGTTCGCTTGTTTACCAATTCGTTAGTTGGTGTAAATGGACGACTATGGGTTTTTTATCACCTTTCATTCGGTGATTCATTCAGTCGTTCATTCAATAATTTCGTCTAATCACTCATTCATTCTATTCAGTTCATTTTCGTTTGATCACTCATTCAAATCATTCATTTTTCACTCCTGCGTTCCTAAAAGTCGCATCCATAATTCATTATATTGCGGAATCCCCATGTGTGAGTACAAACAAGCATCGCTGCCCATCATTACAAAGTTAATGAGCTAAAGTGATCTATGAAATATTTTATTGATCTTCATACTTCCTAGCTGTTCTGATCTAAACAATGGTTTATTGTTTAGATCAGAACAGAATTAAATTATAATGTAATAAATAATTCACATATTATTGCCATCGGACGACTATATAGGCCTAGAATCATACCCCTACTCCGCCGTAGGCACCCGCACGCAAATCGTCTTCATGTGACCGCTCTCCTCCCGGGGCGCGGTGGTGTAGTGGGTATGTTCGTTACCCTGCAGTCGAAGGGTTGCAGGTTCGAATCCACCTCAAGTCACCGCGTAGGGACCTTGACGTAGGGACCCTGGCCAAGTCCTTCACTCGCAATTGCTCAGCGCTTCGGAGTGAAACTCCGATGCAGTGTCCGCGCTGTAGTCGGGAGCGCCTCTGAGTAGAGAGCTTTAAGTGGCGCTTTAACAATTACGCATAGAAGCAATAGGAACAAACCCTACTGGATCATCGGCTGCGGATTAATTCAGTTTGTTAGTTGGAATTTAGTCGGACCCAAGACTTAGTGTCCTGTGTTGATTTATGTCCTTTATATGGGTGTTAATTTCGACGTAAACATATTATGTTTTCAGATGCAAAGATGAAGGCTACCGAGATCCACCGTATTACTGCGGTCGAGACTGTCAAGGTAAGGCACAATTAAACAACAATTGCATAAGCTTGATCTTCAATTACTGGCCTCATTATTCCCTGACCTCACCTTTTCTTTTCTTCTAGTGTTCGTGATCTGTGTGTCACACTTGACAGTGATCTGAGATTTTTTGAACACCCGTCTATCTTGACCTAGATCATGAACCTCATTAACCCAGCATCGGGTTTGTGCCATTGTTGGTCCTTTAATGCGGAATCACTTTCCCTCTGAATTCGTTAGGATTCTGGTAGGAAATTCACCTGCTTCTTTCGGTTCAAGTGGATTTTTTCATGGGCCTATCACGCTGAGAGCGCTTCTCAATAGCTCTGCTGTGAGAAGCGCTTTACAAATGTTTAATAAGATTAGGTTAGATTAGATTACCAGGCAGATTATTACTTTTCGAAGAAAGATCGGTAGCTGGTCTCGTGTCGTGGCACCCTTCTACTGCCTACCCAAGGATTCCTGACGGTCTCGCTATGCATACTGGTGCTGTTCAGTACTGTACAGAAGTCTTGACTATGTTAGTCCACCATCTGGAATCGCCTTACTCTATGGGTCTGCCACTTTGTCCCTTCCACATATTTGGAAACGCCTGAAGTCTCTATTATTCGACAGTGATTTCAATGGTGTTGGTCGATTGATGACTATTTCTGAAAGGGCGCTTTGCTATTTATAAGAATTCAGTTACGAATTAAACCTGCTTGGTTCTTTTAATCGTGTGTGCCATTTCTATGATATTAGTGGTGGTGCTTTTTCGTTTATATCTTAAGTTGTTGTTCAATTATGTTGTGAAAGTGGTAAATGTGCCATCCCCATGATGTGCATGTAATGCAGTTTCGATGATGTAGGCTAAGACTTGTAAGGTCATTAAATTTCTGTGTGGTTTTGCAGTGTTGGATTGGACCGCACGGCATCGACAACAGCATGAGAAGAACGACGACGGAGTTCCAGCCTCGTCATGACTTCCGACTCTCAAAAGCATCCAGTTTTCAAAACCTCATCCGGCTTACCATCTAACGAATTGCTGCATAAGCAGAAGTTCATAATCAACGTGCATTTGCAAAGTGCAGTCTCGCCAGACTTTGGAGAGAATGAAACGTTATTTACCTCTTATCAATATAAGAAAATGGTTAGATTCCCTCTGAGCTTTAAGTCATTCTAGCTGTTTTCCAAGTCATGTCTGTTTATAAGGCTTCACGTTAGCAATGATCTGCATCTGGATAACCGTGTTTTTCGCTGAAGGTAATGTTTCGTGCTACAAGTAACCCTTTGTAGCAATTAGAAGAGGACGACACATGTTACCGAAGTTGTATTATGAAATCTCAGATGCGCCGTGAACGTGTAGAAAGTGTGAGGTAATTAGTACTCGTTTCTGAACTGTGGATATATAAAGCTAGAACTTAATTGCTTCGTGGTTTTTGGGTATATCGTGCAAATGGTTTTGGTAATTAGCATATAGTTACCACCATTCTGATGACTTCCAATTAAATCGTTGTTGCTTATGTGAATCGGGAATGTAGAGTTTTCGTTTGTTGGTCAACACCGCAGTGCTGGAGGATCTATGAGTTTATTTTATGACCATTTCAGTGATAGCTTGAAACGAACTGAAATTGTATGAAAAAGTACAGAGTTGAAGAGAATTGATCCGGTTCTCTCCAGAATTAATGAGAAAGAAATAGTGTAAAAGTGCGTTTATCCGTCCTTTTGCTCTCCTCCAATGTAAGTTCCACTTGACCAATTTGCCTTCCGTCCCACTGGCTCCGCTACTGCTGCATTGATAACATGGCCGTAGCTAGGATTTTATTTATGGGGGGGAGGGGTGTTTAGGGCCTACTAAACCTTGAGCAAGCCAGCGAGCCACTGAATCAGTTTCAGCTAACTAACGATTTGGAGGATCATTATATATATATAGCCTAAGCTCTCATAGCGGGTGTTGAACTACCAATACATTACACATCGTAGGACAGTTTATCAATATCAACATTTCAGAGCCTCAATCTGCAAATGGTCCAAAGTTCTTGTATTGCAATGACATAACAGAACATAACAACATGGGTTTAAAGGAGTTCAGAAGACCTGTAGTGTGTTATAACAACTGCAAATTAGGCTATAATTGCCTAATTACTGATCTCCAAAATTTTCATTCACTGAACTTTTGCGCAGATTAATTTCATTATTATCATTAGGACTATTTCATGTCTGGGGCGGGAGGCACATACCCGAATCCCAAGCCTTATAGCACTTCAGAGATATTTTATTACCGTAAACTGGAAGCTGGACGAACGATGAAAACACGATATTACTGCTGACGCATTGCAGTATCATTAGAAGCTGAATGAGCATATTGTTTAGCAGAAGTAGAAGTTGGATGAGAGACGAAATCATGGTTTTATGCTAAATTGTAACCGTAAAACTAGAGGCTGGATGAACGATCAGAATATTTTTAGTTGAAGTAGAAGTTGGATGAATAACGGAACTGTGATATAGTAGAACTAGAAGTTGGATGAGCGATGAAAAAATGACTAAAACATGTTTTAAATAATTTTACGATGCTACACGGCTTGGGATTCGGGTATATGCGGGCGGGAGGTGTTCAAACACCCAACTGGCAACGGCCTTGATTTATAGACATTCTCAAAGGAGCCACTCCTTACAATTGAGGAGTTGATATGCAAAACCTGATAAATCCATTTTTTGCATAAATGGACTTAAGGGTACCAGCGTGTTCAGCTTTTTGAAATACATCTATGAAAATTATTTTGAGATGCAGAACCTGATAATTCCTTGTTTAATTCTATGGCAAACTTTGGTTTGTAATCAGTGATTCCGTTAAGGTCTGAATTCTTGGAGTCATGGACGCATCACATCACACAAATTGGAGTCCATACCAAATGGATAAGAGTCATGGACTCCACACCCATCCATTTTTAGAGTCCCACCGGGCCATAGTAGGCCAAATGTAAAAAATTCGAACTTCTTATATTACTGGTCACAAAGGGGCCCAACCATTAGGCCTATTATTACGCAACCTACGCAAAAATTCGTATTTTTGACCCACTCATTCTGTTGCAACTAGTACATTTTGCGAACAGCCACATGCGTACGCAAAAATTAGCTCTAACCCTCTTCCGTTTACAAAAGTTCATTTAGGTTAGCCTATAATAATCAGGCCTATAACATTTTACCGTTGGCTATTTTCTGTGAGTCAAAATCTGAAGTTACTGTTGCCGATACCAATACAGAAAATACTAAGTCATAAACTCATAAATTACAGCCAGCTTCTCTAGAGTTAGGTTGAATTGGAATGAAATAAACCTATAGGCCTGCATCGTGGAATCGTGAAAGGTCAAGTAGGCCATAGGCCAATATATATATGCTATAGCCTAAGCCAACGATAAGTATAGAAGTTTTTAGTTTTTAAAATTTGAGAACAAATATTATTAACAGCCATTTAAAAGCAAAAGCTGGTGTTAGAGCACAATCAGTTTGCATCATATTGCATTAATATTGACTGGAGAGCGCGAGCGCCTCTGAGAAGGTTTCTTGTAGAGGCGTTATGTAACTTTTTGAAATGAATGAGTGAAGGCAGAGCCTGAGATAGCTCAAATGCGAATGTCGTTAGGCCTAGCAATGACATCATTTAAAAAATAAACAGGAAAATTTTAGGACACTATAGGCCTAGCCTAGCCTAGTACCAATCTTCCCGACGATAATAAATTTTACACTTTCAAAGACAAAATATTTTAGCATTGTTGTAGGCTACTTCTTTTAATTTTCTTGATTTTATGTTCTATCCGACGATGATCATTACTTTTTAAGCCAGCTCATGGGAACGGTTGAGCGCTATAATATTGCTGACATGTCGATGGTTTAATTAGGTCTAGGCCTGCATGTAGGCTATATAATAATATACGTCACTCACTTACAAAGAAATGAAATATTCATAAAATATGTCGTTGCATAAATTATTCCCCACTCACTAGTCAGTTAATACGCAATGCACATAAACTGAGACAGTTGCACATAGCCTAATATTATAGGCCATACGGACCCCACGGTATTTCCTATTGGTGTCCCATGGACGCATCGTTAATTTATTTGTGCGTCCATCCACAACTTCAGTGCGTCCATGGACGCACCGCCTTTATTTTTGTGCGTCCGGCGTCAAAATTTGTGCGTCCGGGACGCACGGACGCACGTTAACGGAATCACTGTTTGTAATGCAAAACCTGATAACTGAAGGCTGATATTTCGTGCACAACCTGGCAAATCCGTCGACCAATAGAAAGCCACCAGACAATTCCATTGACCAATAAGAACCGACGTTTCTTACGGTAAACAAAAATGGACGACGAGCGGAACAAAATAAAATGAACCGATTTAGGGATAGTTTTGATAGTATTCTGATTTATAATGGTAATAAAGAATGTAGTAAATGAAAGGCAAAGGGTTTATACCGAAACTTCTGTAAACAAAAGGTTCATACAAGCAAAAAACCTGAGCTTATGTGCATGGTAAGTAAGTAAGTAGCCTTGACGAGCGCACACGCATTAGGCCTACATTGCATAAATTGATTACGCCGCCTAATCATTAGGTCTGTCGTTTGTTCATCGGGACAAATCACGCACTAATTTCTACAGTCGCATGCTTTTGCAAGTATCAGCTTAAGGACCCAAAAAACCGATATTAAGCTGAAGGTTTTGCATAAAATGACTTTATGCTAAAAGTTGCATGAAAATGTTAAAATAGGCCCAATATATTAATCCAATCATGTCTGTGTCAACCATAGCAGTTGTAATTAAGTTATGGAAAGTGTTGAAGTAAAATAAACTATGCTATCTCGCTTCCAGCCCTACAAAACCAGGTGCACAATGAGATTTGATGTGCAAAACCCGATAATTCCGTATTTTAAATCTTCATAAAACCTCTCCCAAAGTGACAGGATTTTCAAAAAGTGGTCTAATTAACTCAGGTACCTTGTAAACAAACAGAGGAATTCATATATTGTTTCAGGTTTGTCAAATTTTAGTGTTCTCAGTTTTTTGCATTTTTCTCAGAATAGTGAAAAGTGGAGTTATCAGGTTCTGCATTTCAACTCCTCAATTATAGACGACTAGGGTTACTAGGCTATGTGACTGTCATCTTTATTTCACTTGATTTATCAAAAAGTCCGACTCTGTGCGGCGCGCACCATTCCAACCTAGCACACAACTCTCAAGTCTCAACTAAAATTTCATCCAGAACTAGCTGTCTGAATTTCTGCGAGAAAGAATGCACGTGATTCGTTATTATTATTATTGACTTTTTATATAGCGCACCTTCAAGGTAAACTACTCAGAAGCGCTCCCAGTCCAACAACGGCTAAATATGGCAGTTTTTAAGCGAGAAAGAAGCATGCTATGCCAAGCAGACATCAATCGTGGCTTCTATTAACGCTTGGGTTGTTCAAAGGTCAGCGATTGGTCCATCATCATACATCGGCGGTGCCTCGAACCTACATGCGCCACATGCACAGAACCGGTTTGGGCAGCTGTGAAATCAGTTTGTACAGCTATCAGGCATCATTTTAAAGATAGAAACCAGTTTGTGCAGTTGAGAAACGAGTTTTACAGCTCTCACACATCGCTGTTTATGCTATGAAACCAGTTAGTAGAGCTGTAAGACCAGTTGTTACAACTGTAAAACCAGTTTGCGCGGCTACCATGCATTATTTTTGAAAGATTCAAAACCTTTTGTACAGCTGTGAAACCAGTTTGTACAAGTCATCAGACATCATTTTAAAAGATATGAAGCCCTCAAAGCCGACCGCGCTCTATTAGTTTTGCACTATTTTAACCAGTACATGAATCACAACACTCTGCGTCCACGTTCACACAACCTCACAATTCCACGTTCTGACTCTCACAAAAAAGGGCTTCATTACTGGATTGCTTTACACTTATTAACATTTCTTTTACATTACTTTTCGTGTATATTACTATACTTTATTATTACTTCTATGCATGTGTTATATCGCATCATAATATTGTCAATGCCCCATTGTGCATTTGCAAACGGAGTAATAAAGGCCATACTTACTTATTTACTTACTTTTTCGTGTGACTGTTGGCTACTTTTTGCTGTGGTTTAGCGACCAAGAATTTCTTATATTTGGCAACCCAGACGAAAATGGCGGCGCGTCAACAACTGCCGGTAAAAACCAAAAATTAACTATAATAGTCTACTATAATACAAAAGAATAAAAATAAAAATCTATAGTGCGTCGTGGAGCATTCTTTTTGTGTAGGTCAATATAATTACGCTTGATCTGTTGAGAAAATTTAATATTACATCCAAGGAGGCATGTAATATGTATCGGCAGTACTCACAAAACGTGGGTTAAAGGTATATGACTGTCCGGCAAGTTCGAAATTCTCTCTTACTCTTAGCTTACATGTAACTGCACGACAGACTTTTTCGAGACTGCGAGCAATAATTCGGAACCAATAAGCCGTCTAGACAGTTTGATAGCTGAATTTATAGCAATGAGAGGAAAACCGGGTTAAACCGTAGTTTAGGTTGCTAAATTGTTTTCATTTTCGATATCCCGTAGTTTAGGTTGCTAAATTAAGAAACACCCCCAATCTTGAATATAGCGCGCCATACAACGCGCTGTTCCAATTTCTGAACATTTGCATCCGGAAGCAGCAATGTAAACTGAAAACGCGAGAAGAAAAATGGCAATATAGATATGGAAGCTGGACTGGCGAAAAATAATAAAAATAATAAGAATAATAATATCTTTTCTTTGGCGCTGTAACAAAACGGCGCAGGACAAAACGGCGCCGACATAACGGCGCCGACAAAACGGCGCCGACAGAACGGCGCAATTCAAAGTACCCCGACAAAACGCCGCGACAATACGGCGCAGTACAAAGATTATGATACCCGTCTAGTGATTGTTTTCTTATTCAAGAGCAAACTCACTACGAATTCAAGATTATGATTATATCGTTCCGGATTCCGGTAACTAGGAGCACACCAATTCAGAATACATCTATGCGTTTAAAATAGAAGTTGGATTGATACAAAATCATTTTTCCTTAAATAGAATCTGGATTGATGGAAAAAAATTCGCTTAAATTGAAGCTGGATTGAAGAAAATAATCATGCTTAAATGGAAGCTGGATGAATGAAAACATTCTTGCTTAAATGGAAACTGGATTGAAGAAAATAGTCTTGCTTAAATGGAAGCTGGAGTGAAGAAAATATTCTTGTTTAAATGGAAGCTGGATTGAAGAAAATAATCTTGCTTAAATGGAAACTGGATTAATGAAAATATTCTTGCTTAAATTGGAGCTGGATTGATGAAAAATAATAGTAATCTAAATTTATGGAAGTTGGATTGATATTTAGAATATATTTTTGCTGCTTCTGCTATTAAACTACTAAAACCATTGTTTTTTAAGTTCAGTTTGCGCCGTTATGTCGGCGCCGTTTTGTTATCGCGCCGTTTTGTTCCCGCGCCGTTTTGTCGGCGCCGTTATGTCGGCGCCGTTTTGTCTTGCGCCGTTTTGTCAGCGCACCCTTTTCTTTAATTAAACGCCTGCAAGACGCACTGCGCTTTACATTTACAAGTTATGCAGTAATCTTAATTAAACTTAACTACTAACTGAACAGACAGCTTTGTAATTACACGGCGCCGATGGCAGCCTACAAAGCAAATCCGCCCAACGGGGGCTCGAACTCACTACCTCTCGCTCTCTTGGCCAGCGTGTTAACCACTACTCTACCGCCCCCCCCCCCAAAAAAAAACCGCTCGAGAAATGGAAGCGGGATAAAGGCATTTTATAGCTGAAATGGAGGCTGGATTGACGAAAAACGCTTGAGAAATGGAAGTGGGATAAAGGCATTTTATAGCTGAAATGGAAGCTAGATAAAGGCATTTTTTTAGTTGAAATGGAAGCTGGATTGAACCTGGCGATCCAGAAATTACTTGTATATACATTTAGCAATGGCCAAATAATTTAGCAACCTCGGTAAATGGCCAAATAATTTAGCAGCCTAAACTACGGTTTAACCGAAAACCGGTTTCTCTTCGAGAATTGATTTAAAAAGGATTCATTGGGGACATTAGAGTTCATCTAATGTTCCAAATATAGGCGTCACTCTCGAGTCATCATTAAACCGTACTGGGCATATCTCACATTAAATTCGCACCGGCTATTTTCGTGTTAAGGTGACTGACAGCCGTCAGACAATCCGATACCCTCGCCGTCTTTACTCTCCAACTCTAGTCAGTCTTAACACCGCTGCTAGGATCACAGCACGCCTTTCTCGCTTTCTCACATTTCCACTACATGGTCGAAGTCTTACACTGGCTCCCAATCAAGCTGTCGCCTCTCGGATACAATAATTATAGGATCATCCTTCTAGTTTCCAAATCACAACGTGGTCTTTTCTCCATAATCTCTGCGTCGATAGGCGCGATCCTCTGTGCGTCATATGGTCTCCCCTTGGGCCTTGGTATTCTCCGACCGTTTTTACCTCTTTGTCTCTCGTATTTGGTGTTTTGGTGTGCCTTGGTTCAATGCGAGCATTTGCTGTGATAGGTCCCTTCACATGGAGTGGCATTCCATCTCCGAGCTAAGCACATGCCTGGACATTAATTTTATCTAAATACGATTCTTTTGGCCCGCGGGCCACGGGCTGGGAACCACTTATGTATACATATTATTCGTTCAGTTTATATCTTAATTTTGCCAGTCTACATATAATAAAACATAACATTAAATCTCCTTACTGACATATCAAGCATATAATTATTATATAAATCCCCCATGGCTATTACTTCTTGAGTGTTCTGCATCAGCACGTGAGGAGGGTACTGCGGCAAATGCCCTTTGGGTATTCAGTACAGGATGGGGTTATTTTCCGAAGGTTAAGTCCAGAGGCAATTGTGCAGGGTGTAATTGTCCTGTTACCAAGGTAAACGACTTTAAAGTCGCATTTTTACGGTTTCGGATTTTGCTTAATGTAATGAACCAGAGTTGGGTTATGTATCATTTTTGCGACTATTCGAAGTAGTTCCTGACGTGTTTCTTATAAGGTTTCACAGGGACGTGTAAAAGTAGCTAAATTATGACTACGATTTCATAATTATGATTTCGCGCCTGAGCGTGTTTTTGCTAAAATTACGTGTGTGCTTCTGAAGAGTTTCAAGAGAGGCATGTAAACTAGTGTGTTCTTTACTATTTCATCTTTGACAGTCGTAACGATTTGATTTAGTTTCGCGGTGCAAAGATCAAGTCCAAAGCCACCGATTCGAAGGGTGGAAAGGAAATAGACGTCTGGATGGATATGAGAACAACAGAGGACGATTGGGACAGACTAGGCGAGCTGATCAAGACTGGAGCCGACATGTATATTGTAACAATCTCATATACACCTAAATTTGATAAGTATGTCGGAACAGAAGACGATCGCAGGAGCAACTGGAAATTTAAAAATGATTCAAAACGAGTTCAAAAAGTTGTCTATGTTTTTTACGGCAAGGACACTTTTTCGGCCAGGGGTCCTGTGAGGGACATCGGAATCATCAAGTGTCTCTCCTTGATGCATGAGAGACCCAACCCGTTTCTTTGGATCCCAGCTCTGGATGGCGTAAATATACCTGTACAAGATTTTAACAGTGAAGGATCTTTGAAAAATATCAGCCAGAGAACTTGGGAGCAGAATGCGAAAGCTTGCAACACGTTGAAGGAGCTCTATAAAAGGACCAAGTTTAAGGTCACCGAGAAACGACTGAGAGCAACAGAAAAGCTATTGAAAGCAAGTGAGAAATCTGATTCCATGCAGAAAGCTAAGGCTACAGATCAATTCAATTCTAAGGAGACGCCTAAGGCCACAGAGAAATCTAATGTAAAGCTGGAATCGAAAGTCGCTGAAGTATCCGCTTCCAACAACAAAGCTAAGAGTATTGAGGAATGTGATTCTAGAACGAGAGCTAAAGCCATTGAGGATTCTGATGCAAAGATGGAATCGAAAGCTACGAATGGATCTGTGCATAGAAAGAGAGCAAAAGCTGCGGAGAAATCTGATCCTAGAAAGAGAGCTAAAGCCAGAGAGAAGTCCAGTGCAAAGCAGGAATTGAAAGCCACTGAGAGGAAAACCAGGTCCTGTAAGGACGTAATGATGAATGAATCCGAGGTGGGGAAGGGAACTGATGATCAAGAGAGGGCATTGAGCAGACTAAACGGCAAGAGCGTTCGCACGTGCATGAACTGTGGTCTACAGGAACCAGCGCCAAAGGTGTTCAAAAAGTGCAGGAGGTAATTCTACGTACCATTTCTTGAATGATTGACTGATAATAGTGATTGAATGTTGGCCACTTCAATCGCTGATTAATTATCGACTCTTTCAACCAACCATTAATTTTTCAATTTAATAGTTCAGGAATTTATTCATTCATTATTTTGTTAGGTACAGTGTGGATTCGTCGCTGTTGAGGCAGTTTGTTCGGTGATTGCTAATTTAGTAATTATTAATCGATGACTTTCAATTCCTCATTCAGTTCATCCGATCATTGCGGGTTCCGTTGGTTTGTTCATTAATTCGTTAGTGTATGTAAACGGCCGATTGGGGGTGTAGTGTTTTTCATCGAATTTCATTCAATGGGCCAGTCAACCATTCATTCATTAATTTTGAGTATTCATTTAAATCTTTCATTTGTTTAGTCATACCTACTTAACTGCTTCATCGGTTGTGATTTAATTTCTTTTTTAGTTCTAGTTTCGTGTGACCGAAGTATTCGGTGTTGATAATTTTATGCTATTTTTACTGTTATTTGGAATATGCGAGCATATAATTTTTTAGGAGAAAGCGTTTCGTATTTAGCATTGTATTTACATTGACATCGACGAAGCTTTCGGTCCATTAATAGATTGCCACGATATAGTAGTTCAAATCTTACACCACTGCTATTGGCACAATGTAATTGTCCATTCGATTACATTTAGTTGGGACAGCGGCGCCCGCAGGCATACGCACTTACGCAAGTGCGTACAGCAGCTAAAAAAAAAGGTCATAATTTTTTTCGGCGGATAGAAAAGGTATGTTTTTGGAAAATTGTAGGTTGATGATTAAAAAAAAAAAGGTCATCAGTTTTTTCGGCGACCTAACGAAAATTTTTCCCTGTTCGCCCCTCCATCGAAAATTTCTGTGCGTACAAGAAAAAAATCCTGCGGGCGCCGCTGAGATGGGATATTTTGATATTTTCAGATGCAAAGACGAAGGCTATCCGGATCCTCCGTATTACTGCGGCCGAGACTGTCAAGGTAGTGCACTTTTACTTCCAGAAGGAGGCTCGATAGTTGGTCTTGTGTCGTAGCACCGTTTTGTTGGCTACGCATGGATTCCTGACGGTCTCGCTATGCATACTGCTGCAGTTCAGTCCAGTAGCTTGACTACGCTGGACCCAGCGTCTGGTATCGCTGTTCTCTATAATACCCCGCATTAAGGTGGATGCTAAAGGTGCTGCTGCAGATTTTTGGAGCCGCACAGGGCTGTGTTAGACCCTGTTTCTGTTCAGAAATATTTTCTTTGAAAAACTGTGGGACAATCTCACAAATTCATAACAAAAGGACACATGCAGAGTGTAATATGCTTGTGAGGACATCTCGTTGTTCTAAACAGTATTATTACGTCGCTAACTGTTGATGCTGCATTATCAATTTGCTCTATGGACCTCGCATTGTGACGGCTTTTCCTTGTTATGCACTTTTTTGCGTCACTAACTTCGTTATCGACAAGTTCCTGCTATGAAAATAGGACGATGCCATTAGACATAGACATAGACATGTTTTTTATTGTTCCCAACAATTCAATTGTACATGTATGTTTAACAAAGTATAGACATAATTCGCAATAAGAAAATACTCAAAGTGAATAGGTGTTATAAGAGTGAGGGAGCAAATAGGCACACCAAAAGGGACAAGTCCCGCTAAGCAGGGGCCTAAATAACAAAGTGAAGTGAGAAAGTGAAAGCTGAAGGGAGTATTGGAGATATTACAGAGATATTACTTAACTTGTCTTGTCTTGTCTTTAACCATCCTCGATTCGAGGGTTGGTCGCTTCATGGACATGCTTTCGCCACTTTTTATGTTGTGTCTGTGACTGTCCATGTTGCTGATTGGGAAAATAAGGTTGTAGCTTCCCTCGTCTTTCCACCTCGCAGTGGCTGTTCTTTATGTATAATCTACACTTCGAACAGCCTTTTCATGTGTAAACCGTTAATGGCTACTAAAGACCATCTTCCGCCTTACCATGATACAAGACCTGCTACTGCCCAGGTCTTGGCCGCCCACGTTAGCCAGCTTTTCGGGGTTCCTGCAGAGCCTTCCCACCTCGCGTAGCGCCCTGGGTGGTACTTCAGCAGAACTTTCACCACTGATGGTATAGCCTCTGCAGGCAATCCCTTACTAAGCTGTTAACACCCCTCACCGCTATGAGGTGTGGGTCGGACTTTGAGGGGGATTACTTAATTATTATTTTTTTTCTTTCCCTAGTTATTACTTAACTAGGGAAAGAAAAAAAATTATCGAAAAACTAATGTAGTAAACACTACAGGAAAAATTCAGAGAAAGAACTAAATAAAAGCAAAAGAAATCAAACAATCAAATAAATCAGCATCAGCATGAGTAACCCCTCATGCTATTAACACAAAACATTACATAATGTATACACACGTAACAGGTGTTTAAAGTGAGTTAAGTTAGTAGCCTTACGAATGTGAATCGGAATTTTATTCCATATAACAGGGCCTTGGAATTTAATGGAAAATTTCCGAACATTTGTTTTAGCAAAAATAATACTGAAGTCTCTATTACCTCTAGTGAGTCCAGGATGCAATGCAGGAGAGAAGTAGGAAGCAAAGGAAGAAGGGAGGAGGTTATTGATGTATTGATACATAAATTGAGATGTCTGTTCGAATCTAATCTGTTTAATATTTAGGAGTTTATGCTCAGCAAATAGGGGACCAGTATGACAGTTAACAGTGGATTTAGTGATAACTCGTATGGCTTTTTTTGCAAGGTCCTTAAAACATGGAGATGGGTATCATAGGTAGAAGTCCAAATTAAATTAGAGTAACTAAGGTATGGATAGACTAGGGTGAAATATAGGTTGATAAGCACATGAGAGGGAAGCAAGTAAGAGACTCTCTTAATAATGCCTATGCTTTTTGATTTTTTTTACTTATTTCGTCTATATGGACTTTCCATTTTAGGTGCTGATCAATATGAACGCCAAGGAATTTTGTCGTGTAAACTTGAGGAATAATTTTGTTGTCAATAAGCAGCTCATTATTTGTTATAGGTATTGGTTTTTTATTTGAACGAAATATGATATAATTAGTTTTAGATAGGTTTAATGAAAGTTTATTTGCCTTGAACCAATCACTAGCTGATATTAATTCATTATTGACTAGCTGAAGAAGCTGATCATAGGAGGCATGCGATAAAAATACATTAGAATCATCTGCAAATAGAATATAGTGTAAGATGGATGATGAATTTGTGAGGTCATTGATATAGATTACAAACAGGAGAGGACCAAGGATAGAGCCTTGAGGTACTCCAAATTCTATAGTTTGAAAGTTAGACAATTTTCCATTACAAAGCACCTGCTGTAGACGATTGCCCAAATAACTACTAAGCCATCGAAGTGCATTATCTCTAATACCATAGTGTTCAAGTTTATACAAAAGTATTTTGTGGTCCACAGTATCAAACGCCTTTGCAAGGTCAAGGAAGATACCAATTGAGTATTCATTATTAGATGCATTTATATAGCGCCTCTTCAAGGGGCTACTCAGAGGCGCTTCCAACCTCAGCGCGGCCAAATAAAACTGTCTTAAGATGAGGGAGGAAAGCCTGAGAAGGATTTTTACAAAGAGAGCGGAGGGTCAGAGGAAGACCATTCCAGGTCGAGGGTCCCACCACCGAGAAAACACGGTTCTGCATAGTGGAAGTTAGAGCAAAAGGGACTGACACACCGGTACTTTTGGTTTACAACACTGTTGTTGCGTTATTGGCTATTCTTATTGTATTCCGTCTAGTGTTATGTTGTTATAATGATAATAGATAATTGCGTATTATGACGATTTTTGTTCAACAAACACTATTGTTACGCCATTAGCTTTGTTACATGGACCTTTAGTTTGTTTTTTCGGACATAATTTGAAATATAAAATATGTGACACGATAAAGGCTCACGTACCTATGTTGCCAAGTGCCAACTTCTGCTGTATAGTGTGCACAGATAATTGCCAGATAAATGATGTATGTCGTAGTTCAATCTGTTATGAAAGTGGTAATACCATCTCCATGATGTACATGGTAGTTTAGATTTCTATGTTAATATGCTAATGGTAGTGCCAATTCATAATGTTAGTGGTAATACCATTTCTTTGTGGCTTTGCAGTGCTGGATTGGACCGCACGGCATCGGCAACAACATGAGAAGAACTTTGCAGGAGATCCAAACACGTCGTAACTCATGCCTTTCAAAAGCCTCCAGTTGTAAAAAACCCTTTTGACGTACCTTTTAAGGAATTGGTGCATGAACAGAAGTTATTATGCTAATCAAGGTGCATTTACCTGCAATCTTACCAGACTTTGGATAGAATGTAACGTTATTTACCTCTACGCAATATAAGAAAATATTTAAATTCCCTTTTAGTTTCAAGTAGGTTCTAGGTGTGTTCCAAGTCATGTCTGTTTGTAGGGTTTCACAGGAGCATTCATTTGCGTCTGGGTGACCGTGTTAATTGTTTGCTGAAAGTAATGTTATGTGTTACTTATAACCTTTTTAGGCACTTAAAAACAGGAACGTTACATGTAACGTAAGTTGTGTTGCAAAATTTCTGATTCACCGTGAACATGTAGAAAGTCCGAGATTGTTAAATTAATATTTGAAAACTGCCAATGCACGTAGAAAGTTCGAGATTGTTAAAATTAATTAATACTCAATTGAAAACTGCCAATTGATTGCATTTAGCTAGAACTTAATTGATTCGTAGTTTATAGGTATATTGCGCAGATTGTCTTTTTAGTAGCATATAGTTAACACCATTCTGATGACTTCCAATCAAAATGTTGTTTCTAATGGGATACGAAAATATAGATTTTTAGTGTGTTGGATAATGCGGCAGTGCCTAAGAAACATCTTTGAGTTATTTGTTGACCATCCATATTTCAGTGGTTATTAGAGGCTACATGAAACTGTTATTGAAGTACATGTAGAGTGGTTTACTTTAAGAGTTGCTGCTGTATAAATTTTGCTACTTGAGATTAGGACAGGTTCAATTCTATGCAAAGTGATTTGTGAAAATGGAATCCGATGTGGGGGGAGGAGTGGTTTCGGGGAAAAACGAAATTTTCTGGGCATCGCCGGGTGCAATACCCAGCCCCCTGCTCCTGCATGGGTGCCCGACACTGCCCATTAAATTCTGGCCTATCGCAACTGCGACCCCTGCCCCCGCCTCATTCAACTGACTCCTCCCTGCCATCACTCCCGCTCCGCCACACACAGTCCTCACCCTGTGAGGTAAATGTTGGTTCTTCGTTTCCATCTAGATTCCACATAGCCAGCTTGGGATTGGTGGGGCGGGGTGGTCCTGGTAGCCCTCTAAGGTTTTAGGTGAATAGTTGTGAAAGCCGCATATTTTGGTTACCCGGCAAATTCTGGTTCACTCCGCCGCCACTCAGCACCCACGCCACCCCTGCAGTTCGTTGTGCGTGCTGTGTGAGTGGAGAGGGTCATGGTGGAACTCTATCTATAGCTGTAAAGTTTCAGATGAACAGCTGCGACGGAAACAGCTATGGCCATAATAATATTATGGCTACTTGCAAATTTAAGTGATGAGGTGACGGGAGAGCGGAGCAGGGTGTCTAGCTAGTATAGTTAAGATTTGATTTGCGTTCTTGTGAATTGGTTCAACTGCATAAGTGTACACTGTCACCGGTTGCGTTCTATCAACCGGGTTGTTGAATAAAGGGGAAAAATTATTTTGAAAATTAATAAAGCGGCTGTCTTCCCTGGACGCATAAGCGCTTATAAAATTAATGGCCTTCAAACCGACAGCCTGCGATATACGTCGCTTATAGCAGCCTACAAAGCATGTCCGCCCAACGGGGGTTCGAAATCGTTACCTCTCGCTCTCCATACCAGCATGTTAACCAATGTGCAACCCCACCCCACTGCTTTCCCTGGACGCATAAGCGCTTTATACAATCTTCTATTCCAGTTACCACAACTCAAAAAATTGTCAAACTTTGGACCCAAATAAAACCCGGCAACTCTGCCGGAGCGAACTCAAGCGTTCATCTCCCTGGACGGTGACCACAATCTCCTGAATCTTTCTTCGATTAAGACTCAGGTTGCAGCGTTGGGCCCACTCAGCTACGTGATCTAATTCTTTTTTAACCGAGTGTCACTGTTCAGTGTTCACGGCTGACTCTAACAGGTAAGTGTCATCAGCGTATTTGGCCATGCAGTTTCCGGAACGTGTGAGTTTCGAGATGGCCGTTAGGATGGTGTCACGACAACTCGTCTACCGACAACTCGTCTAACGACAAGTGGTCTCCGGACAATTCGTCTACGACAACTGGTCTACAGACAACTGATCCAGCGCTTGAGAAATGGAAGCTGGATGAAAGTTTTTACAGGTGAAATGGAGGTTGGATTGATGAAAAAACGCAAGAGAAATGAAATCTGGATGATGGCTCTTTTACAGGTGAAATAGAAGCTGGATTGACGAAAATAACGTATGAGAAATAAAGGCTGGATGAAAGTATTTCTTGATCTGAAATAGAAGCTGGATTGATGAAAAACGCTTAAGTAATGGAAGCTGGTTGAGGGTATTCTTTATATCTGAAATAGAAGCTGGATTGACGAAAATAACGGGTGAGAAATAGAAGCTGGATGAAGGTATTTTTAGATCTGAAGTAGAAACTGGATGCATGTCGAAATACATGAATAAAATCATCCATCCAGCTTCCATTTAAGCTAAGAAACCATTTTCATAAATCCAGCTTCTATTTCATCAATACTATTTGTCTGTAGACCAGTTGTCGTTAGACCAATTGTCCGGAGACGAGTTGTCGGCAGACGAGTTGTCGGTAGACGAGTTGTCGTGGAACCCGTTAGGATGTTCAAAGAACACATACCAGATCCCTAAGCAATGCGTTGATGCCAGCAGCATCCGAAACCAATCCATTCATTGTAGGCTAGTTTGTTACTGCCTAATGTGTTGTCACGAAGGCAGGCCCGCATTAAGGTAGGTGCTAAGGGTGCTGCAGCACCCGGGCCCGCAGCTTTAGGGGCCCGCATTTTCGGAAATGATGAAATTTCTTAGCAAGAATACTGGAACAATAATGAAAGTTATCGTCGATGAGATTTTGGAAAGTTCTCCCACACATCCGATTTATTAGCTCCAGCTTATGAATTGGTTGAAATCGCATGAACTTATTGTTATTGCAAATTTATCTCTGGGAACAGGGCCGGATTAAGAAATGTGGGGCCCTGTTTGTAAAATTTTTGCGGATCTTCGGCCAAAAATTTTGATGACCTTTTTAGTCGTTTGGTTGAAATTAATTTTGTTAAAAATCTTTAGAAAATCGGAAATTTTTTCCCGCATGTGTGGGGCCCCCTAAAGTGTGGGGTCCCCTATTCTGCCGAACAGGCTGAGCATGCCTTAATCCGGCCCTGTTTGGGAAATATCAACAGTGATGGGCTATCTTAAATTAGGCCATGCGGGTCAATCATTTTGACTGGCTTCTTTAAAATAATAACAGAAATAACGTTAGAAGACTTGTTATTGGATAGGGCCTAACTCTTTTTTCTTAAACCCATGGGCGGAGTTTGGTTTCCGTTCTTGGAGGAGCTAAAGCCTTCTTGTGGGGGGGGCTAAGTCCGGGAAAAGATACCATTTACACGGTAAAAAAATGAATTTGGGTCTTCTTTGGTGGGCTTAGGCCCCCCCCTACCCCTGATAAACTCCGCCCATGCTTAAACCTATTATATATTATCATCTTCTCTAGTTTTCTGTCTCCGAGGCTGGCTGAAATGTCCGATGTTTCTTCCTCAAACTTTTCATAGGCCTATCCATTTGTTATTATCCAATCCAGTATAAGCTGTGGTGGTGCTCCTCTTGTTCGCTTCCCTTCATTTTCCCTTCATGACCGACGCTGACCGTTCTTCGCAGTGAATCTGCCCTCAGCCTGTATCCTACCCACTTCCTTTGTCTCGATCTCTTTCACTGTGTAGGCCTACTCTTCACCCATAATTCCTAGACCTTATAATTGGTGCAAGAAGATTATCCTGGTTTGCCAGGATATTATTGGAGTTTGCGAAAGAAATATGATGCTATATTTTATTAGACGTGGAAATAGGAAGAACGAACTTATAAATTTAAATGTAAGAATTACAAAAGAGAACACAGGAATCCAGAGAAACGGATGATAAAACATTGACATGGAGTGCACGTGGTGTTGTTTGGATTTGAGACATGAACCATGACAGCAAGCAATATAATTATAAGCAGGGGCGGATCCAGGATTTCTGGTTAGGGGGGGCGTAAATACTACCAATCCAATCCCGTAAATATATATATATATATATATATATATGAAATTAGATCACGCAAAACTATAATGATCCTTTTTATAGAAAATGTTATGGAACTTTAAAAAATATAGTTTCTCATATAAAACCACTGGTCTCCACTGAAGGTTAACAGTGAAACGATTATAAATCAGTTATCGGTTACTGTTTTGATCATGCAACCCTTGATCCAAAAAGGAAATAATTAAGTGTCACATGCCAGTGGATTAAGCAGTGTCATTCTCCTTGGATGCTTTCTGGCGTAGGCATTGATAATGTCACCAATGTCTAACTTGATGTCCTTGAATTGTGCCACCAACAAGGCTCCCGTGATGGTCTCCTTTGCCTTCTGCAATATGTCCAAGTAGCAACATTGGCAAGTCAGGCATGATGGTGCTACTCTCACTCATTAGGAGCCACAACAGCTGTGGCATTATCACCAAGTGAAGACAATATTGTGAACTGAACAAGGTACAGGCAGCAGGCTCCTCGTATCATTATGTGGTCACCAAAAGTGCCTGGCTGAGCCATTTCATGAAGGTAAGACTCAACATCACCATGTGAAACTTTTTCAGACAGATGTGCTGTAGTGCCATCCAACAAGGTAAGACTATCACGTCGGTCCCAAAGATACTGAACGATGTCTTATTGTAGCTGGACTTATGTTTTTTTGCAGAGACATAGCTTCATTTGGTCAGAAATTGATGAAAATAGACAATTGCCATCTTCTTTGGGATTTAACGGCACTATGTTGTTCTGAAATGGTAAATGTTTTGGTGCAAATGCTGAAATATTGCAATATCATTGATAAATGTATAATAATAATAATTTTCAAACTCGCAATTCTACATGCAGAATGTCTTCGTATTAAATACGAAGACATTCTGCATGTAGAATTGCGAGTAAACAATGTAAGAAGTTTAACAAATTTTGTTAAACTTCTTACATTGTTTACTTTTTCCCCGGGCACTCCGGGCCCCCCTCACACCGCCGGGCCCCTTGGAATTTGCCCCTCCCCCTTTCTGCTCCCAAATAAAAATAATATAGTCGATGCCAATTTATCATACGATAATTAACATGGTAATGATAGAAATTGAATTCACTAGTATTTGTATAAAAATAGATTCAATAAGCAAGGGATGCGCCTCATCCATGGACCGAACCAACGACCTGGACCGCACGCCACTGAGCGCTAAGAGAATGATTATATGAGTAGGCCTAGTTCTATATCCTTGATTTGCTTTTGTCAATAATATCGGCAGCTGAACGCTTTCGGCGGCGATAATCAGCACGACGAATTTCAAAATTATAATGATAATAATATGCCATCTTTTTTAGATTTAGGCCTAAGATAGGCTTATGTCTTACCAACGGCAGTCGGCTTATTCGCGAATAAAACTGCTTGTTTAAGCCGTTTTGACGGCGGACCACTAGACATATTTTTAAATTGACCAATTTCTATATACGTAAATTTTGAACTTTGTGAATGACGTCACGGCAAAAGTCATTGGTCACGTGGGCAACGTCTGCTAGCAACTCAGGTAAGTAGGTAAGAGAGCTCCGGTAAGAGAGCTCCATTCTGCCGGTTCAGCTACTTCAAACATCCTATTCCCAAATTGTAATTATATTAGTTTTAGGTCAGTTTAGTTTGAGAACATTTGCTGGTTTAGGGGGGGCGTACGCCGGCTCCGCCCCCCTCTAAATCCGCGCCTGATAAGTAGACTGGAGGTCTTCGAAATGTGGACGTGGGGAACAATGAAGAAAATCAACTGGAAGGATCATATAGGCATATAGGGCTTATAAATATAAATAACAATTGAAGAATCTAGTCGTTCGTTCCTTCTGTCACGTATTGTAGACTTATATCTACTAGTGTAGGAAACTTTTCCTTGGAAACAATTACATGCTTACCAATGGAAAAGTATCCCTTGGCTGTGTGGTCCACAGAGCTGTGGGAAAAAATAAAGTTTGAAAAATTCGTGACGGTACCCTTTTATTTTGTTATGCATCATGTGTCAATGATTCCTACCAAATTTTAATGAAATTGCTCAAAGTTTAGAGGTCGCGCGACAAGGTGACATATATTGCAGCACCACAACTGTACATTATGTCAACATTCGTTTGTGATTTAGTGATAAAGGTTGTCATATAGGCCTACGCATTGCTTACTTCAGTCTGTAGAGAGAAGCTGATGTTATTATTCATTTAATGAAATGCTTTTTAAAATAAGGTTATACATGACCTTTGGGTCATTTTTTAAATAATAAGAGGGAAGGGATAAATTAACGGATGTACTTGTTGCTAAGTTGATAGTAGGCCTAATGCTTTCGATGGATGGGAAGATCCTTCCTGGTAATACTGCAAAGCAGCTATTTGATACATTGCCAGCATGCTACTGGTATGGGCGGAGACTTATGGCCTACTAGAAACAAACCAATGTTTGTGGTGGGGAACTGTTCCCCCCACCACAAACACATGCTCATATATCCCAAAAGTTCAGAAATATACCAAAAATAGCATCCGAAATTTTGAGGATTTTGTTTCTTTGTATGTATGTATGTGCACTTGTTATAGCGCCTCGTCAAGCTCTCTACTCAGAGGCGCTCCCGACTTTGGAGCGGACACTGCATCGGAGTTTCACGCCGAAGCGCTGAGCAATTGCGAGTGGAGGACTTGCCCAAGGTCCCTACGCGGCGACTTGTAGGTTGCAATGATGAGCGAGGTTGCAATGATTGAGACTCTGTTCGATCGGATCATGTTACTCGTTCAGACGTTCCGTCGACTTCAACCTCGTTCTACTCCATCTTGCTCAACAGCGACTCCAGCATCGAAACTTCCGGCTTCAAGGCAACAACGCCACCACTGCACCACCGCGCCACACATATTATGAGCGTGTTAGGATAATATCGGCAAATCTGTTAAAATATAAGTAGGGTAGAAAAAGAAGGTCACCAGCCATTTTGGTTGAGAAACTAGTATATTTTCATTAGATTTTCGACAAAACGACTAAAAAAGGGGCGTCAGAAATATGGTCGATGAAAATGTCGTCGATGACTCAGCCGTCTCTCGGCGATCGTCCTTCGGCGGCTTATTCGTCCCACCCCTCAACTTCTGGACCAAGTCTCCGCCTATGGCTACTGGTATCAAGACACATGTCATTTCCGCAGCAACCGCCAAAGCTCTTTCTAAGGATTTGTAATAATCATGTGTGTGAGGAAAAGGTAGCCTTGGTCTGTTGACACCAGGCCATCAACCATCGAACATATCCAGCAGAAGATGGCCAGGGCATCTCAAATTCAAGAACGAAACGAACGTCTGAAACACACATTCAAGTTGTAGGTGAGCCATGTATTCACAGGTGGAAGATTTTGGGACGGTGAATCCTTTGAACTTCCTACAGGTAGCAGAACCGCCATAAAAGTTCCTAACTGAGATTGATACTGAACAATGGAAACAAAATCAGGATTGTCAGAAGGCAAAACAGTGCACAAAGAGTGTCAGGGTTGTAAACGTCGAAGCCGGGAGGGGTTGTAAACGCATTCAAGAAAACAAATCATTCACCACTAAAAATGAAGGGTAGAAATAGGCTATCTAGTGCAAGTTGTATCTGAGCACAGAGCTCATATCCTTGACGCAGTGAAGTATGCGTTAGGCATTCTGCTGAGACTCCAACAATCAAAAACCCTATGTTCAACATATGGCTGCCGTAACTACAATTTAAAAAAAATTATTTTATGACTAAATAATTGACTTTATATCAGCATTCACTAGATTTATATGCCACCCAATCTCTTATGCAGTCTATAATGATCAGTTTATTTTATAAAATCTAAATTCTGAATGAGTTCTTGTCCATATACTTTAAATGCTGTCATTTGGTTATTTTTCGGCATTGTCACGAATAGTGAAAAGTCAGAAGCATTGCGCGACCACTAAATATCAACCAATCAGGCTGAAATTTTACACTTATTCACTACTAAGGCAAGGTAACAGAATGAGAAGGTACCATCAAAGAAATTTGAAAAATAATTTTTGAGGACCACACTACTGTATAGTGTATACTCATTAGTAAACACGGTGTAATTACATGCGTGTTGGAGAACATTGCCATGGTAGACCAGTGGCTGACAGAAGACTGAGAGGAGGGCCCGCAAGGTTACCACAGCACCCGGGCCCGCCCTAGCCTTAATGCGGCCCTGCACGAAGGTCACGTTCCAGTTGTGATTGTTGTTAAGATTGACGTTAATTAAGATTGTTTCATGTTTCATTGTTTCAAAATCATGCTGCGTTTGCGAGAGTGAATTATAAAGAAAAGATTATTATTATAATTATATTATAATTGTAATCGTTATCGTGTTACTCTTTGGCTACTTTTTACAGTGATTTAGCGACCAAAAACCGCCGGTATCTGGCAACCAAGACAATAATGGCGGCGGGTCAACAACTGCGGGTAAATACGATAAATTAACTATTATATATTGTAAATTTGTAATACAAATAATACAAATGAAAATTTACGGTGCGTCATCGAACATTTTTAGGTAATCTATCGTTTTAACGGAATTAATTATTTTTCTCATTTCGGAAAACGGAATAGCGGAATAAATTATACGAAATTTTTGGGCAGTCGCAGCATCATTATTTTTCAACATTCCGGCTTCTACTTTGGCATAAATCATTATCATCAATCAGGTTTCCATTTAGTCAAGATTTCATTTAACTAATCCAGCTTCTATTTCAACAATAACAGTTTTTTATCAATTCAATTTCTATTTAAATAACAATTATTTTTCATCAATCCAGCTCCAATTTCAGCAAAAATGTTTTCGCAAATCCCACTTCTGTTGCGTGAAAAATTATTTCATCAATCCGACTTCTATTTAGCAAGAATTCTTTTTGTCAATCCAACTTGTATGCCATCATCGCTATATCCCATGCAATGGCGAATAATTAATTCCGTTAAAACGATAGTGGACAAAATGGCAAATAATTAATTCCGTTAAAACGATAGATTACCCATTTTTATTGTGTAGGTCATTATAATTATGCTTGATCTGTTTAAAAAAATTACATTCAACGTCGCATGTAATAATTATGTATTGGCATATTCAGGAAACATGGGCTAAAGGACTGTCCGTCATGTTCGAAATTCTCTTACTCTAAACTTAACTGCACGACAGACGTTTTTCTAGACTTCGAAAAGTAATTCGGAACTAATTACCAGCCTCTGCCGTTTGATATAGATGTATGAACGTATAGCAAAGAGTGGAAAGGCGTTGGTACTATAATTTTAATTCACCCGAATTAATTTCGGATTTATTTCAGTAAAGCCCGCATACCCGCTTTTATCAATCCGACTTCTATTTAGATAACAAATATTTTCCCTCTACCATTTAGTCAAAAACTTCGTTTAATCAGTCCAGCTTCTATTTAAGTAGCAACAATTGCTTGTATCCATCCAACTTCCATTTAAATAGCAAGTATGTTTCATCAATCCAGCTTCAATTTAGACAAGAACATTTTCAACGATCCAGCTTCCATTTCAGTAAAATGATTTTGTGCCAATCCAACTTGAAGATTCTATTGTACACGATACGCATACATTACCACTGAAATAAATTCGAAATTAATTCGGGTGAATTAAAATTATAGTACCAAAGCGTTTTCTCTGTGAGAATTGAAATGGTGTAAAGTTGACCTATACAGGGTGGCCAAACAAAAGTAATTCCTTACGGATTTTTGCCAACATTTTGGCAAAAAATAAGATTTTCAAATCAACTTTTACTGGCTTAAAGGTAATTGATATCTACGTAGGCTACAGTAGCCAAAGTTCATCGAAATATTTGAAGCAGAACAAAAGTTAATCACTTCTAGTGAGCCCACCATTTGTTTTTTGACAATCCAAAAAAATAACGCAACAAAACTTAACAATAAACCATTTTATTAAGTCACATCTCAAATAATTATTGTCAAATGTACTTGATATTGCCAGATAGTCATTATTGTTACTATTTAGAAAAGAAACATGTACCAAAATAGCTGCACGTCACTGTGACATTTGGCAAGGTGACTATGAAGTTGCAAATAAAGAATTTTCCGATTCAAATTTTGCTATTAAAACCGTGAAATTGAAATTTATGAGACATTAAAATGGTCACATGAGGCTTCAACGACAGACAAAATGTGTATTCAGATACTTTATGAGCTGGGTCTTGGATCTTCAGCAATAATCACCACTTGCCCTTATGAACACTGAGAGCGGAGAAATTATGTTAAATTGAGAGTTAAGAAATATGCCGTTGATGAATGGAGATCTGCTCAACGTCAATATATTGTTATGGTTTCATTGAGAAGAACCAATAATCCTAATTTCTCGATTTTTAGCCGATAGACATAGGCGGAGTTTATCAGGGGCTGGGGGTTAAGCCCCCTAAGAAGGCCCAGATTCATTTTTTACTGTGTAAATTGTATCTTTTTCCGGGCTTAGCCCCCCAGAAGGCTTTAGCCCCTCCAAGAACGGAAACCAAACTCCGCCCATGCCGATAGATTATCAAGTGTGGAAAGCTATTCCAAAACCAAGAGTGATAAGAGAATTGATGGTCGCATTGGAGTTGATGCGCGAAGACTTACCTCTGGAACACATCAACAAGGACATCAAGAGCTTTACAAAGAGACCTAGAACAAGTGTGAGCACTGGGGGTTGGACACATTGAACACAAGTTGTGAAGAAATATCAAGCTCATGATGATAGCAATTATTTAAGATATGACTTAATCAAATTGTTTTTTGTTACTTTTTGTTGCGTTACTTTTTGGTTGGTCAAAAGACAGTGGAAGGGCTCACTAAGTGATATAACTTTTGTTCTGTTTCAAATATTTCGATGCAATTTGGCTGTTGTACGTAGATCCTTTAAGCCCGCAAAAGTTCGTTAAAAAATTTTTTGGGCCAAGATATTAGCAAAAACCCGCAGAGCAGGGACGTCATTTCAGTTTTTTTCAGGGGGGGGCAAAAACAATTTGCGGGTCAAAACTCCACAAGCTTCTTAAGTTCTGTCTTGGGCCAACATTTGCAAAACTGCAGCTAAATGAGATGTTTTATTCTTGCTCTTATTTATTTCTTACTATATTTTATTCAGTGATTGATATATTTTAAATGCCTATATATACAACTTATACAAGCCTACTTTAAATAGACTAAGTGCTTTGCACTTGTATACCATGATATTATTTACCTATATATGATTATAATAGTGCCATTATTCATTATGATTATATGATACCATCAAATTGAAAGCGTAATATTTGCACAAACATTTTTGTACAACTAAAATGACATAAATGGCCATCCCCACAGAAATATTTGACAAAATGAATGATAATGGCCATTGTTCCTGCTTACATTTTTGTATATGCAACGAGTTGTCTTACATAGACTCTTATCTACCATGATATTACTAGATTTTATGTAATTATAATTATATTATTTTCTATGGTAATATATGGCATTATCATAAAATAGAGTATAATACACTGTTAATATTTGTAAAAATACTATGTTTTTACAACTAAATGTCTTCTCTCCACTCTCAAGTGTTATCCTTAAAATTTCAATCTGTCAAATTTCAAAATGTTTTGTTTCTTAAAGTACCTAGTAAAATAAAATCATTGCTACATATGCTTCCCAATTTTGGTAGTTTTGCACATCTTGCTTACTTGACAATTTCTGCTAACTTTGTCCTGGTCAGCAATTAAGGACCGTCTTGAACATCAAGGCTAAGCCAGTACAATAAAGTAAGCTTACATGTTATACTCCGATATGCTGTTATTCATCATAAAAAGTTCAGTAGCAAACGAACTGAGTTGCCTATTATAACTTGATACATACATAAAATCAGAAATTATTATTGCAATTATTATTACATTTTAATATTGAAATATTAAACCACTCTTTTTATCAACACTGAAATAATAGAGTGATTTTGTCAAGATAATATCTTAAAATGCTATGATTACAATGTGTAAGCTCAACAAGAAATTGTTATTATTTTAAGTAGGCCTATATTTATTGGAGTCTTAGACCACTTTTATCAGCACTCAAATAGTAGAGCAATTTTTTCAGATCCCAGCCTAAAATTGTACCATTGCACTGTGGAAATTCAAACAAATTTCTTGCCGGCAAGGGCACATCCCCTCCCCAGGAGAAATCCAGATTAAACCCTGCTTTAATATGTCATTAATAACAATTCACAAAGCAATAGCCTATTGCATGCTCATGCTGCATGCACTAGGCCTCCAATAATTATCATTGGACTAATGACTATTAGTAACTATGGGTATTATTCAAGTGTTGGTCAATGGCTTGTTGGACCTTCGGTTGTTTAAGCCAAAACACTGATATCAGATATATGGATTTGTCTGAAAACGTAATTTGAAAGTATGATGGGTGATTATCTCAACCTGGAAAAGATAATACTCAAAGAAATTATTAATATCCAGGACTTCATGTATAAGAAGTAAATCTGTCCAAACATTGCACTATAAATCCAATCAGTTTCTGTAAATTTCAGTTCAATTAGATGTCACATAATATTAGGCCTACCGTGAGTGCTTTAGCCTTTATGGTAGATCATCGGTTTTGGGCTGGACTTTCATGTCCTTTGGTCCGATTTTATTCACTCTCCAGTTCTCAAGAAACTCCAATCGTCAGCTATGCCAACCGCCATTGGTAACACACATACTCATTAACCTCCCCCTCAACTGCTGCAGTCATCCCCTTGTAATCCGTCTTTCTACTGCCTTTCAGAATTTTCCGCTTGTTCTTCCTCTGCGGGCTACTTGCCCAGGTGCCCTAGTGGTCCGTGGTTTTAGGAAGCTGAGGAAAGGCGAAACCGCTCCAGCTCCATGTCAGACGGAATGGGGGTGCATATCGGCCTAACGCTTGTAAGGCTGGAGGGGATAATCATGGCTGGCTGTAACTGGGTGGCAGTGTGCACTGTGCGGCTCACATGCAGGACCCACACATCTGGTGACCCTACTGACCTGGGACAGGGTCTTCCCTCTATCCGATATCTGGGGCTTTATATGCTGTGCTAGTGTGCAGATCGAAGCTGCCCTCACATACAAAATTACACAGGCCGTGAAGACATAGGTATTTTGGTATTTTGAACAACGTGTGGCGTTGCAAAATATGTCACATGTAAAATGAACAATCGGCAAAATTCAGGGGGGGCGCCCCCCCTGACCCCCCAAATGACGTGCCTGCCGCAGAGGAATACTGTTTTTGCCCACCCTGATGTGCCATTTTTACGACTATTCGAAGTTGTTCCTGGCCTGTTTTGTGATAAGCTTTCATACGGACGTGTGTTAGTTACTAAATTATGACTACAATTTCATGTTATTATTACGAGCCTGAGCGTGTTTTTGCTTTTGCCTGTGTGCTTCTGAAGAATTTCAAGAGAATCATGTAAACTTGTGTGTTCACTTATACATGTATACCATTCATCTTTAACGGGCGTAACGATTTAATTTAGTTTCGCGGTGCAAAGATCAAGTCCAAAGTCACCGGTTCGAAGGGTGGAAAGGAAACACACGAGTGGCTGAATATGAGACCAACAATATACGATTATGACAGATTAGGTGAGCTGATCTATTCTGATCTCAGCATGTTTATGCTAACGATCGGATATACACCTGACCAACATGTCGAAAAAGATCGAAGGAGCAACAGGAAATTTAAAAAGAATTCAAAAGAAGTTGAAAAAGTTATATATGCCTTTGGCAACAAGGAAACTCTTTCTTACAGGGATTTTGTCCGGGACTTCGGACTCATCAAGTGTCTCGCCTTTATGAATGAGACACCCAACCCGTTTTATTTTATTCCAGCTCTGGATGGCTTCGAGATACCTTCAGTAGAGATTTCCGACTCTTACAGTGGAGGATCTGTGAATACTAAAAGCAAGGAAACTTGGGAACTGAAAGCGAAAGCTTGCAACATGTCGATGGTACAGAAGGAACCTTGTGCAGGCACCAAATTTAAAACCACTGAGAAACGATTGAGAACAACAGATAAGCTACTGAAAGGAATTGAGGAATCTGATTCCGGAAAGAAAGCCAAATCCACAGAGGAATTTAATTCTAGAGAGAAACCTAAAACCACAAAGAAATCTGATGCAAAGCAGGAATCGAAAGCCGCTGATGTACCTGATTCCAGCAATAACGCTAAGAGCACTGAGGAATCTGATTCTGGAAAGAAAGCCAAAGCCACGCAATATTCTGAATCAAATATAGAATCGAAAGTCACGGATGGATCTGAGTCTAGAAAGAAAGCTAAAGCTGCGGAGAAATCTGATCATAGAAAGAGAGCTAAAGTTAGAGAGAAGTCCAGTGCAAAACAGGAATTGAAAGCCACTGAGAGGGAAATCTGGTCTGGGAAGGAATTGATGATGGATGAATCCGAGGAGGGGAAGGGAACTGTTAATCAACTGGAAAAGGCATCGAGCAGACCAGCCAGCAAGAGTGTTCGCACGTGCATGAACTGTGGTCTACAGGAACCAGCGCCAAAGGTGTTCAAGAAGTGCAGGAGGTAATTCTACATACCATTGATTGAATTTTTGACTCATCATTTTATAGTGGTTGTTTGATGGCCGTTTCAGACGTTCATTAATTGATGATTCTTTGCACCGTTCGTTATTTTTTTAATTTAGTCGTTCACGAATTTATTTGTTCTTTTGTTTGGTACGGGGTAGTTTCATTTATTTTGAAGTGCTCAGTTTCTTCAGTGATTGCTAATTTAGCAATTAATTGATGACTTCATCCTTAATTCAGTTCTTATTCATTCAATTGTTCATATATCATTCATTTGTTTAGTCGTACATTCCTTAAATGGTTCATCGGTTTGTTTCAATTTCTTAATCAGTTGCAGTTTCGTCTGACCGAAGTTAGCTTATTCTATGTTGATTTATGTTATTTTTGATGTTATTTGGAGACGGGTATATTTTTTAGGAGAAAATGTTTCGTATAATATATAGCATTATATTTACATTAATGAGGCGTTCAGCCCATATTAGTTTGACACTTTATAGGTGTTCAAATCTTACCTGCACTCCTGCTATTGGCACAATATGAATGTCCGATGAATTACATTTATTTGACTATTTTGGTGTTATCAGATGTAAAGACGAAGGATACCCAGATCCTCCGTATTATTGCGGCCGAGACTGTCAAGGTAGGGCACTTTTACTTATCGAAGAAGGCTCGGTAGTTGGTCTCGTGTCGTGGCTTCGTTTTATTGGCTACTCATGGATTCCTGACGTACTGCTGCGGTTAAGTTCAGTAGCTTGACTATGCTGGACCCACCGTCTGGTATCGTTGTTCTCTATGGCTCTACTCAGGTCCGCATTAAGATGTATGCCAAGGGTGCTGCTGCACCGTCTTCCGCAGTTTTGGGAGCCCGCACAGGGCTGTATTAAAAGGAAGTATCTATTTCTTTCATTAAATTTTTCCTTTGAAAAACTGTGTGCCCAGCCCACAGAATGATAGCAAAAGGGCACATGAAGAGTGTCATATTGGCTTGTCACCATTGCAAGGACATCGCTTTGTTCTAAACATACTATTATTACCATGGGCGGAGACCTAGGGGATAGGGGGGACGGTCCCCCCAATGGAGGTGTTGGGAGGACGCCCATGCATTTGTCCCCTCCCAGTCGTTGAGCGTCACGACTAAAAAAGGTCGTCAACTTTTTTGGCGGCGAAAATAGAAAATTTCGTCGAGATTTCACCGGATGACTAAAAAAGAATCGTCAGAAATTATGGAATTTTTTTCGGCGACACTCAAACATTCGTCCGTCAAAAAATCTCGCGTCTTTCCGTCCCCCCCATCTCCCTTCAAGTCTCCCCCATGATTATTACGTCTTTAACAGTTGATGCTGCATTATCACTTTACTCTATGGACTTCGCATTGTGACGACTTTTCCTTGTTAAGCACTTTTTTTGCGTAACTAACTTCGTTATCGAAAAGTTGCTAAGAAAATAGGTCGATACTTTTGTGGCATGTTCTTTTATATTACAGTACTGTTGCGTCATTAGCTACTCATTGGATTCCCCTCTAGTGTTATGTTATTATAATGATAATTGATAAATCCGAATTATGACGATACATAAGTGCTCAGCAATCATTATTTTTATATCATTAGGTTTGTTACATGGACTTTACTAGCTTTTAGGACATTATTTGGAATATTAAAATATTTCAAACGGATAACTTTAGGCTAACGTGCCCTATGTTGCCAAGTGCCAACCTCTGCTGTACAGTGTATACACGAAAAAATTGCGTCATTATAATTATAATGCGTTGTATGGCACGTGAGTTTCGGGCAGGAAAAGTAGGATAGTAAGTGTATAAAAAAGAAGAAAACTATGTCTCACTGATATGTTACTGATTTAAAGGTGAAGTTATACCTGATAATTGAAGCACAAAAGGGCAAAATCCTGTGCTGGAGGGTTATCACACAAGGCCGTAGCTAGGGGGGTGTTTTGGGTGTTTGAACACCCCCGAAATGGAAAATGTAAAAATAGTAGAATGCATTTACGAGCAAATGATGTAAAATCCATGAAATAAAACTTTAAACCCCCCCAAATGAAAAATGTACAAAAATAGAATTAATTGGTGAAATGTTGTGAAAATTTTGGCCAGATTACAAAAAAGTCATTAGTTTTTAGGAAGGAAAATTGGTGACATTTTCTGAAGATTTCGGCCGGCTGACTTTCTAAAAAAAGTCAGCAGTTTTTTCGGACGGGAAACTGAAGAAACACCGTCCGAAATCAAATCCTGGCTACGGCCTTGTTATCACAGCACCCGGCCGCACTAGCTTTAATGCGCCCTGGCTCTGGCACATTGTCTCTTCCACAGTTTTCTAAGCGCCTGAATGCACTTCTACTCGACAGTGATTTCACTGGTTTGAGTTAATCATGATACAGAGGAGTTTTCTGGAATGTGCGCTTTGCTATTTATATCAGATTTCAATTACGGGTTAAACCTACTTGGTGCTTGTTATCTTGTGGTGCCATTTCCATGACTTTAGTGGTAGTGCCATCTCGATGATGTAAGTTGTAGTTTAATTCTGTTATGAAAGTTGTAGCGCCATCTCCTTAATGTGCATGGTAGAGCAGTTTCTATAGTTAAGGGTGGTGCCAATTGATGATGTTAGTGGTAATGCCAATTCTTTGTGGCTTTGCAGTGTTGGATTGGACAGCACGGCATCGGCAACAACATGAGAAGAATTATGATGGAGATCTAGCCTCGTCGTAACTCCGTCTCTCAAAAGTTTCCAGTTGTCAAAAATCTCGCTTATCATCTTAGAAATTGCAGCATAAACAGAAGTTCACAATCAAGGTGCACGACTATGGATCAAATGTGACGTTATTTACCTCTGTTTACTATTTTAAAAATGTTTAAATTCCCTTTCAGTTTTAAGTAGATTCTAGCTGTGTTCTAAATCAAGTCTGTTTATATAGGGTTTCACAGAAGCAATGATTTGCGTCTGGGTAACCGTGTTGTTTGCTGGAGGTAATGTTTCGTGTTTCTTGTAACCATTTGTAGCCACGTTACATGTAACGGAAGTTGTGTTGCAAAATTTGAGATGCACCGTGAACGTGTAGAAAATCCGAGATTGTTAAATTAGGACTAGTTTGAGAACTGCCGATGGCCTGCATTTAGCTAGCACTCAATTGTTTCGTAGTTGATGGGTGTATAGTTTATGGGTATATCGTGCATATTGTCTTATTAATTTAAATATAGCTAACACCATTCTGATGATTTCCACTTAAACTGTTGTTGCTAATGTGATACGGGAATGCAGTTTTTCGTGTGTTGGATTATACCGCAGTGCCTAAGACACATCTTTGAGTTATTTGTGGACCATCCATTTTCAGTGGTTAACTGATGCGACGTGAAACTGTAATTGAGGTTAGAGTGGTTTACCTGAAGAGTTGTATACATTTTGCTACTTGAGATCAAGCTTCGAAACTTTGTAAGGTGATTGGTGAAAAAATGATTCGAAGTGTGGGTTTTGGCGGGAAAAACGAAAATTCCTGGGCATCGTCTAGTACAATACACAGCCCCTGCTCTTGGGTGCCAGTTGCTGCCCGTTAAATAAATTATATTGGTCTATCGCAACTACGCCCTGCCCCCGCTATTCCGCCCCGCCTCATTCAATTGACTCCTCCCTGCTATCACTCTCGCACCGTCACACGCAGCCCTCACCCCGCGGCTTAATTTTTTTTCTTCGCCTCCATCCAGACCCAACCCGCGGGTGTGGGTGGGCGGGCAGGTTGATCCTTGTAGCCTACTTTACCCGGAAAAGTGGTGGTGACTTGCTCACAACTTTCCCATCCCTTCTTTTCCTCGGCTTCCCATACCCCTTCCCCATATAAAACTTAAGTATGAACTCTGACGAGAAGAACTCTTTCACTCCATTCCTTCTCCACTCTGAGTTTTTTTACCCCTTTAAATCGTCTCTTTCGCTGGTGCGCTACGCGATCTTTCCACACACGAATCACTTATATTATATAATATCAATGTTTGAAACACAACTCTTTCACAAATTTTATCCAGATTCCCCCAATTCAATTCGTCTGTCTAGAACTCCAGATCGCCACTTCAATTCTATCTCAAAATAGTGTGCATTTGCACTGTTCGCTTAGCTGTACTTAGGCCTACCATCACGCCAATTCAGCTAGTAACTTGGAAAACGACGGATAGGGTTGTTCGAGAGTGATTTCAAAGGTGCTCTTCTGCACTCAGCACTTTAGTTATCAACTTTGTTCTTTTAAAATTTACTAAATACAATCGAATTTAATATCGAGCCCTTTTCTCCCTCTCTAAAAGTATTCTTTCCCGCCTTTATTATAATGCGTGAATATATTTTACATGTATGTATGTGCACTTGTCAGAGCGCCCCATAAAGTTCTACTCAGAAGCGTTCCAGACTACAGCGCGGATACTGAATCGGACTTTTGCGCCGAAGCGCTGAGCAATTATAATTGCTCAGCGCAATAATTATTATTGCGAGTGAAGGACTTGCACAAGGTCCTCAAGAAGCGCCTTGAGGTGAATTCGAACCTGCAGCCCTCCGGCTGCAAGGTAACGAACATACTCGCTACACCACCGCGCCTCATAAAATATAGCCTACTGCAGTGATGTAGGCAAGGGGGTTTCGGGGGTTAAACCCCTTCCCCCATTAGCTCCGGAAAATGGTTTTTAAGGTTATTTTTCCATTTAAGTAAGAAAAATAGCAAAAAACAGGGTTTCCTGCCATAACCCCCCATCAAAAATTCCTGGCTACGCCACTGGCCTGCAGTACTGTGGCTATTTATAATTGCTTGGCGGAATTTCACTGGGAGAGAATGTAGAGCCTGTCACAGCTGTGTTAATAATTATAGCTGACCTCTCAATTACCTGACCAGCCAGTCTAGGATGAACTTCACATTCCTCCTAAAACCGTCCATGATCTGACTGCACAGAAAAGTTTGCTACCAGCGACCAACTTTAAATGTGTATTGTGGTTTTCAGTTGAATCAGGCCCAAAGACCTAAGGATTCCAGTATCCATTCCCAATTAAAAGATTTTTTGTGGGGTGAGGGGTGCTATGGCGCATTGGATAACACGCTGACACTGGCATGGAGATCTGCGTAGCTGAGTTCGATTCTCGAAGCCACCGTAGGATAAACGTGGTTCGTAGGTTTCTTTAAGCACCGTTGTATTGCAGGCTGTCTGTTATAAAATTAAGATAAGATCAGGGTGAGAATTGCGGGGAGGTTGGGGTCTCAACCCAGTCGTTCTTAGAGCCCCATAGTAAAGTGTGTTTTCACACGCCAATTCCAAGTGGATCATAGTCCAACCCCCAGTTATTTTCCCACAATTATCACACTGGATAAAATAAGATAAGAATATTCTTTAATATACCAATAATTTATTGCTATCCGTATTTTGGTGTACAGACAAAGTATAATAGACGTACGTTATAGCCAATCAGTGGTGACATGCATGTTTTACCATAATACACAAAATCCTAAATCCAATGTGAATATGTTCCTATATAATTATAGTGACTAATTATTTATACTGCACTTTGGTTTATTCATTTCGTGACATTTAAATAACATAAAGCATCATCGTTAAAAATGATTTCCTTGTTAAGTTGTCCACCCTAGTGATAATTCGATCATGCAGTCTTGGCTTCATGGAATAAGACTGGGGCTTTAGTGGTGGGAGGAGTGAGTTCAACACATGTCCTTGATTATGCAGAACAGCTGCGAATAGCCACCCGTCCGCCATTCTACTTAACTCCTCGAAGGTAGGGTCGTCATCAGGCAGATAGTGCAGTCGAATCAAGCGGTCCAATTGGCATTTTTTACAGCGTTCCTGCTGCCCCCAAATCCCCACCATTCATTCATTCATTCATTTATTCATTCATTCGTCATTCATTCATTCATTCATTCAAGTATTGATTTGGCACCTCTTTCAGGAAACTACTCAAAGGCGCTCTCGACTCCAGCACGGCCAAACATAACCGTTTTAAGTGCTTATAGAATGTGCCAGAGAGTGATATAGCGAACAAGCGCAGCTCAAGTAATCTTAATTGACATCAAACTTAACTATTCACAGAACCGACAGCCTGCAGTACACGTCGCTAATAGCAGCCTACAAAGCATGTCCGCCCAACGAGGGCTCGAACTTGTTACATGTAGCCTACCTCTCGTTCTCCATACCAGCTTGCTAACCAAATTGCTACCCCCTGTCATTTCTGGACGCATAAGCGCTTCATGGGCTTCAATCCCAGTTACAACAACCCATAAAATTGTCATACTTTGGACTCGAATAAAGTCCGGCACCTCTGCCGGAGCGAGATGTATCGCCCTTCGTCCTGTACGATGAACCACCATTACATCTCATGAGTCTTTCTTCGATTGAGACTCAGGTGCAGAGTTTGGCCCACTCAGTTACGTGATCTAATTCTTCTTTAACAGGGCGTCACTGTTCAAGGCTGGCACTAGCAGTTAAGTGTCACTGTGTTATCAGCGTACACGTGTTTGGCCATGCAGTTTCCGGGACATGCTGTTTTGGTTTTCGAGATGGCCGTTAGGATGTTCCAACGGCCTGGACAAGATCCCTGGACAACAGTGGCGGCGCTAGGTGGGCTGGGGGGCTAAGCCCCTCCCCTGCAAGAGGATAAGCCCCCCCTAAAAAGGTCGTCAGAAATTTTGCCGGCGAAAAAGGAAAATTTTCATGAGATTATTTCGGTCGATGACTAAAAAAAGGTCGTCAGAAATTTTGGCGGATGGAAGTGTTAGAATTTCGCCGCGAGGCTTCAGCCCCCCGAAACTGAAATCCTGGCGCCGCCACTGCTGAACAATGCGCAGTACAGCATTCAACAAAGGCATTCAAGAAAATCAAGACGGTGAGACCAATAATTATTTTGTTTCCTTGTATTTTAATACGTGTCTGCCGTTTGGCACGAAGGTCACGTTCCAGTTGTGTTAGTAATTAAGATTGATGCAGATGAAGATTGTTTCATGCTTCATTGTTTCGAAATCATACTGCGTTTGTGAGAGTGAATTATAAAGAAAAGTTTATTTTTATTTTATATAACTGTAATCGTTATCGTGTTACTCTTTGGCTACTTTTTCAGTGATGTAGCGATCAAAAACCGCCGGTAATTGGCAACCAAGACAATAATGGCGGCACGTCAACAACTGCCGGTAAATACGATAGATTAACTATATTAACTACTATTAGGCTGATACAATGTCATATTTATGTATCGTAATACAAAATAATACAAAAGGAAATTTATAGTGCGTCGTCTAACATTCTTATTGAGTAGGTCATAATTATGCTTAATGGGGAGCCCTGTAGAGTAGTGGACAACACGCTGGCGTAGAGTGCGAGAGGTAGCGAGTTCGGCATACCTGGGAACGGCGGTCCCAAATTCTGAAACATGTATTTTCGTCAGAGGAAGAGCCAACTACAGTTAAGGCTGCATTTATTCACTTATTTTCTTCATTCTTTACTTACTCACTTACGTACGAGATTCTCGGCCTTTTTACGTCATTGTTTACATTGTTTTTACGACATTCCATTGGGAAATAAATCAACCTGACGTGTCGTAATAGCGCAGTGTATAGGATGGGCGCATAGAAACCACGCTTGCGAAATAGGAGCTGGATGAAGACCTTTTACAGGTGAAATGGAGGCTGGATTGATGAAAAAACGCAAGAGAATCGGAATCTGGATGAAGGTTCGTCTGCAGGTGAAATAGAAGCTGGATTGACGAAAATAATGCATGAGAAATAGAAGTTGGATGAAGGTATTTCTAGATCTGAAAGAGAAGCTGGATTGATGAAGAAACGCTTAAGAAATGGAAGCTGGATGAAAAACCCACACTTTTTGCCCATCCAATACTACGCACTATCGATTTATGGATTTTTATAATTTGGGACCGCCGTTCCCAGGTATGCCGCGAGTTCGAGCCCCCGTTGGGCGGATTCGCTTTGTAGTCTGCTATTAGCGCCATTATTGCAGGTTGTCTGGTCAGTTAGTATAGTTAAGAGTTGTGTTTTCTGTGATCTCCGTTCTTGTGAATTAGTACAATGTAGCCGGTTGCGGTCTGTCAACCGGATTGTTGAATAAAGAGAATATTATTATTGATATGTTTAGAAAAATTACATTCAACGTGGCATGTAATATGTATCGGCATATTCAGAAAACATGGGCTAAAGGTAAATGACTGGCCGACAAGACTAATTCGAAATACTCTTACTCTTAGTTTATCTGCAAGACAGACTTTTTCGGGACTGCGAAAAGTAATTCGGAACCAATAACCAGATTCTGCGTTGATATACATGCATGAAGTTATAGCAAAGAGAGGAAAGGCGTTTTGTCTCTCAGAATTGCCAAACAAATTCCATGAGGATATTAGAGTTCATCTAATGTTCCAAATTTAGGTTCCACTTTCGACTCATCACTAAACTTTCTGAGCATTTCTCTCATTTAACTCACTCTTCCTATTTTCATAAGACGACTGAGAGTCACCAGACTGCCCGCATCCGTCTTTGCCACAGTTGTGCATGCATTTATCTGCTCTCGTAAAGATTACTCAAACTCGTTCCTTATGGGTCTACCTAAGTTGCGACTTCACCACCCTCATTAAATTAGTCTTAGAGCACAGCGGGCCTCTGTTCGCTTCTCGAAGGTGGCTATTTTAGGTGGTCGTAGTCAACAAATGTTTTTCACTGCATCTCTGCATCTGCCTCCTATCTGTCTCTCTCGGTCTTCCCGTCAATGCAATTCCAATGTTAGCCACGGGGACCTAACCGGCGCTCGGTGGTTACGGATCTCAGGGTCGTGGCCATAGACGATCGCTATATAAAATCCGATTGTATTTACATTCCCTAATTAACAAGGTAACAGAATGGTCACAAGTAGCAAAGAATCTTGCAAGGACTGATGGAAAGACTTTTGTGGACTTACCCTTTGTATTAGCAGTTTAACGTGTTAGAGTATTGATATTTATTTATTTATTTATTTATTTACCAGCAATTTGATATAGCGCCACTTCAAGGTAACTACACAGGAGCTCTCCCAGTCCAACCACGGTCGAGTAAGACAGTCTTAAGAGCAGTGAGAAGTGAAGAAGAAAGATAATTCTAGGTATTTTGACGAAGCATAACAGGGAGCTCATTCCAGGGCGTAGGGCCAGCCACGGAGAAAGCACGGCGCTGCTTGATTGCAGTTCCTGAGCGAACAATAAGAGCAGCGGCGCTGAACGTGCGTGGTGGAGCTGCACAGCTCCTGCAAGTATAAAGAGGCTAAACACTCAAAACAGCGCCGGACCAATACATGAAGTCGGTATCCAATGCGCTGTGGGTAAGGAGCCAGTGGAGTACATCCAGCATGTACCCCGAGACTCGGCCAAACCTGGGAATGCAGTCTATGAGGCGGGCAGCGATGCGCATGCCCCTTATAATGAGGTAAACGACTTAGAGTTGGGTTTTGCGGTTTCGGACTTTATTTAATGAAATGGTGCATAGTTGGCCTATGTGTCATTTTTACGACTCTCTGAAGTAGCTCCTGACTTGTTTGTGATAGTTTTCATTGCGACGCGTGAAAGTTACTAAATTATTACTACATATTTATTTGTGTGATTATGTATGTTTTTAGTTTTGCCTGTGTGCTTCTGGAGAATTTCAAGAGATGCATGTAAATGAGCGCGTTCATTGTACTATATATTCATCTTTAACATGTAAGTGTACTATATTCATTTTTAACAGTCGTAATGATTTCATTTAGTTTCCCTGTGGAATGGCCAATTCCAAAGCCACCGATTCGAAGGCTGGAAAGGAAACAGACATCTGTATGGATATGAGAACAACAGAGTACGATTGGTACAGACTAAGTGAGCTGTTCAAGACTGGAGTCGACATTTATAATATAGTTATCAGATATAACCCTACAATTGATCAGCATGTTGTCGGAAAAGAAGACGATTGCAGGAGCAACAAGAAAGTTAAAAAAGATGCAAAAGAGGTTGAAAAAGTTATCTATGCTGCTGGCAAAGAGTCAACTCTTTCGGCCAGTGATTTTGTGCAGGACATCGGACTGATCAAGTGTCTCTCCTCGATGTATGAGATACATAACCCATTACTTTGGATTCCAGCTCTGGATGGCATCGAGGTACCTGTACAGCGGACTTTTGATTCGAACAGTGTACAGCGAACTTTCGATTTTAATGGTGGATTTGTGAGTACTAAAAGCCAGGGAGGTTGGGAAAGGAAAGCGAAAGCTTGCTACATGTCGATGGTACAGAAGAAACTCGGTGCAAACACCACGTTTAAAGACACCGATAAACGATTTCGGGCAACAGAAAGGCTATTGAATGCAAGTGAGGGATCTGATTCCAGTAAGAAAGTTAAACCTACAGAAAAAGTTAAATTTAACCAGAAATCTAAAACCACAGAGAAATCTGATGTAAAGCTGGAATCGATAGCCGCTGATTCCAGAAAGAATGCTAAGGTCACGGAGTATTCTGATGCAAAGATAAAATCGAAAACCACGGATGGATCTGAGTCTAGAAAGAAAGCTAAAGGCACTGAGCAATCTGATTCTAGAAAGAGAGCTAAAGCAAGAGAGAAGTCCAGTGCAAAACAGGAATTAAAAACCTCTGTCGGAGACACCAGCCCTGGCAAGGAATTGATGTTGGATGAATCCGAGGCGGGGAAGGGAACTGATAATCAAGAGGAGAAGGCATCGAGCAGACCAGACAGCAGGAACATTCGGACGTGCATGACCTGTGGCCTACAGGAACCATCGCCAAAGATGTTCAAGAAGTGCAGGAGGTAATTCTTCAATTGATTGAATGACTGAGTTATATAGTGATTGTTGATCGTTTCAATCGCTGATTAATTGGGGACTCTGTCAGCCACCCATTAATTTTTCCGTAAACGGACATTTATTCCCCTGACATATTCCCCCGGACATTTCTCTCCCCTGACATTTACCCCCTGGACGTTCCCCTCGGCCTAGGACATGGCCCCCCTAATCCGAAAGTGGTGCAAGAATAATGAGCATGCACACCATGCCCATAAAGCATGTTTATTTGAACCAACTTGACTGAAATAAAACAATGTATGGAAAAAGGTGTTTAATGACAGCAAAAAAACTATCTGAAAACGTATCTAAGAACGTGTTCAACGTGTCTCTATGAACACGAATAAACAGTGTCTAAAAACGTGCTCAACGTGTCTGAACGCTAATGACTGCAAATAAAACACTGTCTCTGGAAACGTGTCTCTGTGAACGCGGTTTAATGCAAGCGTAGGCTACGTTGTGACCGATTTAGTTATACAGGCCTAGGTCTTGATTTAAGGTTATAACTTTTGTGGACAATAGAGGTGGTAGGTACAGAGGTGGAAATTGTCGGGGGTTTAAATGTCCTAGTCAAAAGGGGGAAACGTCCGGTGGGGGATAATTGTCCTGGCGAATATGTCCATGGGGAAATGTCCTACATTCAATTTTTCAATTTAATCGTTTTTGAATTTATTCATTTAATTGTTAAGTGCAGAGTGATTTCATTCATTTTGAAGGAGTTTGTTCGGTGATTGCTAATTTAGTAATTAATTCATCATCAACAACCGTGGGCTCAATGCTTCTTCGCAATGTCTCTCTACTCGAGTCTATCCTGGGCCGCATGCCCCAGCTGCTTTAGGTCTTTTCCACACCAATCCACAATGTCATCCGTCCACTCTCGATGTGGCCTTCCTCTTTTATTGTTGCCCTTCATTATCCCGAACATCAGAGTCTTAATCTTTCTATCATCTTTCATTTTGCATATATGTCCGAACAATTTCAGTTTTCGTTGGATAACCTTCTGCATCAGGTTCTTAGTCATATCTACCGTTTGTATACCTCTTCGTTGCTAATCTTCTGTGTCCATCCTATCCTCAAGATTTTCCTATGGCATTTTCTCTCAAATGCTAACAGTCTTCTTTGCGAATCTTTCGTTAGTACCCATGTCTCACATCCATACATCATTGCTGCTGAACGCACGTGTCTTTAACACCTCCAACCAGGGCTGTACCCAGAACTTTTGAGGTGAGGACACGCTGCCGCGGAAAAAATCGACTTTTTTGGCCAAACAAATTCTGACGACTTTTTAAAATTTATTTTTTAGTCATCGACATTTCTGACGCCCTTTTTTGGCCGTGATATTTTGCACGGAAAACCTTTACAACTGCTTAAAGCGCTCTACTTTCTTGATTTTTCGCCTTCGTAATTCGTGATTTTTGCCTGCGTGTACCCACTTGGTCTTACTGAGGTGTACCCTCGTTTCTTGAGGTGAGTATACGCTGTCATTTTCCCCGGTGGTGAGTATACGCCGTATACCCGAGTATGTTCTTGGGTACAACCCTGCCTCCAACTCTTTTCTTATGATGATTGCTTTGCTCGTCCAGATTTTCTCCATTGCTTTCAACACTGCTGTTCCCCTTACTATTTGTATCTTTACTTCACTCTTGCAATCTAGGTCAAGTGCCACAATTATTGCTTCCAAGGTGTCGTATTTAACACTATTTTCATTTACATTAATGAAACGTTCAGCACATTATTAAACTGACTCTGTATATTTGTTCAAATTTTATTCACACTCCTGCTATTGGCAGAATAAAAATGTGTGTTGAATTACTTTTAGTTTTTTTAAATTTATGTTGTCAGATGCAAAGACGAAGGCTGTCCGGATCCACCGTATTATTGCGGCCGAGACTGTCAAGGTATAGTGCACTTTTACTTCCAGAAGGAGGTTCGATAGTTGGTCTTGTGTCCAGGGCCGTGTTTAAGGTTCTTCGAGTGTCGGTGCAAAGTGTTGCCGTAGGGGCATAGTGTCGTTTGAGCGGCCGTTGGTTTTATCAAAAGCAACGGCCACGTGTAAATAAGTATAGTCTATATATCGTAAAGAAATTAATATAATCCTAAAGAGCTTTTATGGCAGCTACACTTTTAATTAAAGCTTTCTTGCACTTACTTATTTTGCAAAAGGTTTACGCCTAAGTAGCATTGAGACTCGCTGCACTCGCATAAGACATTTGACCAATAGCAACAAAACTCTCGGCTCAGAGGCATTCGGTGCACCGCACCGAATGGACCTATGTTAAACACGGCCCTGCTTGTGTCGTGGCACCCTTTTATTGGCTACTCATGGATTCCTGACGATTTCGCTATGCATGCTTCTGCAGTCCAGTCCAGTAGCCTTGTCTAGGCTGGACCCACTATCTGGTATCGCCTTTCTCTATGGCTCTTGTCAGTTTGTCCCTTCCACAGTTTTGGAAGCACCTGATGGCTCTAGTACTCGACAGTGATTTCACTGGTTTGAGTTGACCTTGCTACTGATGAGCTTTTCGGGAAGGGGAACTTTACTATTTTTACCAGATTTCAGTCACGAGTTAAATACTTGGTTCTTTAAATCTTGTGGTGCCATTTCTATGTCAATATTAGTAGTGACGTAAGTCGTTGCTCAATAATTATTCTGTTATGAATGTGGTGGTGCCATCTCCATGATGTACATGGTAATGCAGTTTCTATAATGCTAATTTTAGTGCCATTTTATGAAGTTGGTGGTAATGTTTTTTCTGTGTGGTTTTTCAGTGTCGGATTGGACCACACGGCATCGACAAGAGCATGAGAAGAACTATGCAGGAGATCCAGCTACGTTGTAACTCCTGCCTCTCAAAAACCTTCAGTTGTAACAAAACTCTTCTGACAAATCATCTAACAAAAATCTGCATAAACAGAAGTTCATAATCAACGTGCATTTGCCTGCAATTTTACCAGACTTTGGATAGAATGTAACATTATTTACTTCAAGAAAACTAATTAAATTCCCTTTACGTTTCAAGTAGACCTTAGATTCTAAGTGTTTCCTAAGTCATGTGTGTTTATAGGGTTTCATAGGAGCATTGATTTGCGTCTGAGTAGGCCTAACCGTGCTGTTTTGCTTAAGCCTGAAGGTAATGCTTCGTGTTATTTGTAACCCTTTGTAGCCACTTACCAGAGGAACGTTACATGTAACGGAAGTTTAGATTCACCGTTAACGTGTAGAAAGTCCGAGATTGTTAAATCAGCACTTGTTTGAGAACTGTCGATGAACTGCATTTAGCTAGAACATTTATTGGTTCGTAGTTTATGGGTATATCGTGCATATTGTCTTGGTAATTAGCAGTATAGTTAACACCATTCTTATGACCACCACTCAAACTGTTGTTGCTAATGTGATACGGGAATGTAGATTTTTTGCGTGCTGGAGAATACCTATGATCTCGAGTTCGTGCTCCTCGTCATTGTGTGCCTTAAAGACTCTACGAGGGAGAGATAAGCAAATACAGGCCATAACTTACGTTGCGCGTGCTTCCACGATGGCTAGATTTTAGATGCAGGCTAATGCGTCTCCGCCATGGTGAGGATTTCTGAGCATAGCCACTAAACATTGAGCAATGAGAACGGTTTGTGTGGCGAGCGAAGCGGATGGGTTTTCTTTCACCGTATGTCCCGACCCAGACTGTTTTATATTGCTTCGCAACCGCCTGCTCCCACCCCACCCACCCCGCTTCGCGCCACCCAACCCCAACGTCATTGCACTCCGACCTACTAACCGGTATGCCTCTCGTGATATTTCCTTTTATTGGCAAATTGCCCCCCCCACAATACCCTGCCTCCACCCGGTCCCTCCGGAGCGAGGTGTGTGTTGGGTGGGGCCAGGTGACCCCTGTAGCACTCTAACTGTGTAGGGTTAACGTTTGAGGTGAAAAAGTGTGAAACTATGGCAACGGATTGGAAATTTATAGCGAAAATTAGGGTTATCGCCCCCATCCTGGTCCCCATGACGGTAGAGATTGGCCAACCCTGCACCGGATGTCCCATGCCTACACCAACACAGTAGTGAAGGTTTGGAGTGAAAAGGTCAAAACCTGTGCAAATGCATCCCTGTCAAACAGACACACGGAGCAAAAATTAGGGCTTTCGCCCCTCCACCCCATGATGGCAGAGATTCGCAAACCACTCCAGCGGGTGTCCCATGTCCACACCGACGCAGTAGTGATGGTTTGGAGTGAGAAGGTAAAAAAAACAGTGAAAATGCATCCTTGTGAAGCAGACAGACAATACCGGAAATTAGGGTTTTTGCCCCATCCTGGCCCCCATAGGTGGTAGAGATTCGCCAACCTTTTCACGGGGTGTACCATGCCCACACGGACAATGTAGTGAAGGTTTGAAGCGAAAAGCTCCAAAACTGTGGAAATGCATCCCGGTCAAACAGACAGACAGACACACACGCGCACACACAAACACACAGACAATCTTCTCTTTATTTATATACAGGGTGGTTCAGCATAAATGAACCAAATTTGCATGCATATAACTTCGCCAATTTTTCGAATTTATTTTTGCATTAACTTATGCGGAAAATTAGAGCTAGGCCTATTCCACTCTAGTGTTAGCCGTCAAAAAGTCGAACTGGCACAAGTTTAGGTTTCAATTATAATTATGCTCGGAACAGCGCTAGCTATCATATTTTGTTGTCATTGTTGACGTATAATATGGCGCCGTTTTCCCCTGGATATTGACAAATCATTTTTTGCTAACATAGACACGGCCATTTTGAGTGCTTGTAGGAGTCTCTGCCAAGAATAAATTATCCTCTCTTCGCTAAACCATTCCCTTTCCGTTTCATCAAATGCCGTGCGCGCTGCCACGCGATGCTTCAGACGCAAAGAAACGGCTGGCAGCACGCTAGTCGTTTTTATCGTCAGTGTTGGAGTGCTATTGGACATCACGTCGACGAGTAGATCATATTTTAGAATACGTTATACAGTGCTTCTAGGACTACCTGTTTCGCGCTGAAAGACCCGGGAAGATTTGCTAACAGGGCCTACCCTGGTCATTGTCTTGACTCTGTTTACTCTGACTTCTCTGTTTACTCGCACACGAGCAATGTTAGCGGATGTGCGCGCCGTGCGCATCGATTCTCATGGTTTACGAGTAGAAAGTCCTGTTTTATCAATTTTCCGTAGCAGATAATACAAGGAATTGTTTATTCCACCCTCTGTTAGAAAATTCGTTAATCATTTCAAACGAACTAAATCCCTTATCAGTTCGTAAAATTAAGATCAAAGCGCGAGCATCGTCTGTCAACGGGGTCAGATTGCGTCACAAATGACAGCAAAATATGGTAGCTAGTGCTGTTACAACTTACAAGCATATAATTAGCCCAAAACCTAAACTAGCCTCACATATAGTATGTTACTATATGTGCTAGCCTACTACCAGTTCAATTTTTTTAGCGGAAATACTAGATTGCACTATCTTTTATTTGACACATAAATTATTTATGAATGGAACTTCCGGACTTTATTCGCACATCATCTTCTTTATCGTTCTTCAAGAAACACTTGGACATATTTTGTTTAAGATTTATATTATTATGAGTAGACATTCCTGTTACGCGCTTTCGTGGAATTGGAATTGGAAGAAACAACTCGAGAGCTGAATGAGGAGAGTAAGAGATACGGCCTCAATATGAACTTCGAGAAAACGAAAATGCTAGCGTTTGGCGCAAAAAACCCACCGATGTACTAGTCATGGACGGAAACCCGCTGGAGAACGTTGAACATATCACATACCTCGGGAGCAACACGGCATATGACCTAGACGCCAGAAGGGAAGTGCAAACTACATGTAGGTTGGCGAAGGCAGCAACAGCACTGAAGGCAGTGGAGAGGGTGTGGAGAAGTAAAGCCATAGGGACGGCAACAAAACGAAGGTACTACAGACATGCATTTTCAGCACTATGTTATACGGGTGCGAGGCCTACGTGGTAACGAAGTACATCGAACAAAGACTTATGGCCTTCGAAAGAAAGTGCTACAGGAAAATACTAAGAATATATGCAGAAGGTAAACAACACAGAACTATACAAGCGAGTGCAGCTAAAGGAAAACATCATGCAGAAGCTGATCAGAAGAAAACTAGGACTGTTCGGGTACATCTGCAGAATGGATAACAACAGGAAGATTAAAGCACTGATGTTCGGACGAATGGACGGGACAAACAAGAGAGGAAGGCCGCATAGGGAGTGGCTCGACGACATATCCGATTGGGGCAAAGCCTCGCTGCAGGAGCTGAGCAGAGCGGCGCTGGATCGGAGAAAATGGAAGGACCTGGTGAAGAAGGCATCGGACACCTACGGGCGCTGAGCCCACGGTTGCTGATGATGATGATGCTTTCGTGCAAGGTTCTTTTCGTTTAGGCGCGTTATGAATGACAGATTAATAATAATAATAATAATAATAATAATAATAATAATAATAATAATAATAATAATAATAATAATAATTCATAAATTCCCCAAAATGGCCGAGCTATATGCATGCAAAGTTGGTTCATTTATGCTGGACCACCCTGTAGATGTCTGTTGTTGCATACCTATATTTATTGAATTTTAGTTTCGATTATCTTGTGATTGCGCAAGCCATAGTCTGTTTGCATTCGATGTTCCAGCAGCATCTTTGGGCCCACACGCTCCTCCTGGACCTTTGTCCCCTACGGCCTGCCTCAAGGCTCTGTCCTGGCGCCGCTTCTATACATTCTATATACTGCGGATCTATTGAACCTATTATCCCGCAAGGGTGCCTCTGCTCATCAATACGCTGATTTATTATTTATTTATTTATTTATTTCAGAAATTTATATAGCGCCTCTTCAAGGTAGGCTACTCAGAAGCGCTCCCGGCCCAGCCACGGCTAAATAAAACAGTTTTTAGGTTCTTAAGGAACAGAGCGGAGTGACCCCTGGGAATTAAGCGCAGTGTAACAGGGAGACCATTCCAAGCTGTAGGACCTGCAACAGAGAAAGAACAACGCTGTCGGATAGCAGTCCGTGAGCGGGGAACCAGAAGCTCAGCGTGGTTCGCCGATCGAAGGGTCGATCGACGCTGAACTCCCAAGGTGGAACAACAGAATTCTCGAAGGTAGGGTGGAGCTAGTCCTTCAATGCACCGCCTAACCAACGCACAGACCCTGTATGCAATCCGCTGAGGAGAAGGGAGCCAGTGTAAGGTATCCCGCATATAGGATGAGACATGGCCATATTTTGGGATATGGCCAACAAGTCGCGCCGCAGAGCGGAGGACCCGTTCAAGGCAGCCAATCCGGTCAGCCGGAAGTCCATGATAGAGGGTGCTGCAGTAGTCAAGGCGGGAAACTACGAAAGAGTGAACAAGAGTAGAGGCAGCACTAAAAGACAGAGAACGGGAGACCACCTTAAGCTGACGTAACTGGTAGTAACAGCTTCGACATAGTAGGTTTATATGCCGAGTGAAAGTTAGCTCTTGGTCTAAAATAACACCAAGGTCCCGCACAAAAGGTGAGAAAGTAATCAGAGGAAACTCTAATGCTAAGGCTTTCATGTCAATTTTTGCAAGTTGTTGACGAGTCCCAAACCAGATATATTGCGTCTTGGTAGGGTTCAGTCGCAAACGGTTAGAAGACATCCAGGCTTCCAGGGTTTCCATAGCCCTACAAATTTCTCGAACCGCATCAGTAGCGGCAGATGCTGGGCAGTGAACATATGCCTGGAGGTCATCAGCATAGGATTGACTAAGGATTGAATTTGCCAGTAAGAGTGGTCCAAGGTCTGCAGTGTATATTATATATAATAGGGGGCCTAGGACATAGCCTTGGGGCAGCCCAAACGGGGCAGGTGCCCAGGATGATCTAGTAGCCCACAAGCGACAGTGTAAGAACGGTCCTGAAGGTAGGAAGTAAGCCAGTTGAGAAAATTTCCTGAGATGCCAAAAGAGATAGAAAGTCTAGTTAAAAGGATATCATGGTCAACCGTGTCGAAGGCTGCGCTCACATCGAACAATGCCAAAAGGGTGACCTGAGAGTTGTCTATGGCCGTATATATATCCGAAAGAAGGCGAAGAAGTAAAGTCTCTGTGGAGTGGTCTTTCCGGAAACCTGATTGAAAAAATGGAAGAAGATCATTTTTATTAAGGTAATGGGTGAGCTGGGCAGCTACAACTTTTTCAATTATTTTAGACAAAAAAGAAACATTTGCTATTGGCCTAAAGTTAGTTGGATCCGCCATATCCGAACTTTCACTCTTAGGCACTGGAACAACAATTGATCGTTTCTGTGACACGGGAAGCACACCATCACGGAGAGAACTATTGCAGAGGAGCGTTAGGAAAGGGAGTAGTGTGTCAACTAACTCCTGGAGGAGGAACGTAGGGAGAGGGTCTAGTTCACAGGTCTTCGGTGCAGAGGTAAGAATGATTCGTCGCAGCTCTTGAGCTGAGACAGGATCGAAGGAAGACAGCTCACAGCTAACGGGAGGAAAAATCGGTGGTGAACAGTTAGCCGTAGCGTCTCTGACGGTGTTTACCTTCGTTGTGAAAACGTCTAAAAATGCATCAGGCGAGAAGAGAGGCGTGTTAGTGTTGCCTCCTGGTCGGGCACGTCCAAGGAGGTCATTGAACGTCGACCAGAGCTTCCTGGGTTCTCTTGAATGGTAGGCGATCTTTTCCTCCCAATGCACTCGTTCCTTTTCTTTGTATTTTCGATGCATCTCACGGACGTATTTTACAAAGTTGGTGCAGTCGGTAGATGATACACAAGCATTTGTCCACGGTTCTCCCAGTGCTGCCTCTTCACTGGTTGCAACAATCCTTGACGCTACTATGGAACTGAACCAATGGATGTCTTCAAACCGTCTCCGTCTTAACTCTGATAAAACCCAATTCATCTGGCTTGGTGGTAGAGTCCAGCTTGCCAAGATTGATATGAAGCTCCTCAGCACGTTGTACCCAGATATCCAATTTTCTCCAACTGTTCGTGATCTGGGTTTTACTCTGGATCCAATCCTTTCTCTTACTGACCATGTTAACCGAATCTCTCGAACATGCTTCTATCACCAGCGACAATTGCGTACTATCCGCCACTCATTCTCCCTTCAAGCAGTCAATGCGCTTGTCCATGCTTTGATTTGCTCTAGAGTCGACTTTGGAAACTCTGCCTATGCTGGTCTCTCCTCTCTTAACCTTTCTAAACTTCAATCTATTCTCAATGCTGCTGCCCGCCTAATTGCTGGTCTTCCCAAATTCTCTCACATATCTGATTTTATTCGGGACACTCTTCATTGGCTTCCTGTACCTCAGCGCATTGAGTTCAAGATTCTGACTCTTATGCGCAACTCTCTTCTCGGGGTAACCCCCTCTTATCTTCGGGCATTGTGTAACTTGGTCTCCACTCTTCCTGGCCGCTCTGCCCTTCGCTCGGCTGCTAATGGCCTTCTATTTGTCCCGCGCATGCGTGGAGCTACGGCCCAGTCCAGAAGCTTTGCATATCTTGGCCCTACTTGTTGGAACCGCCTGCCTCACAAGCTACGTTCTGAGCTTCTTGGCCTTTCTCTTCCTCTGTTTCGTAAACGCCTGAAGACTATACTATTTGTTAGCGGGAGCTGAGCGCTGGTGAGGTCGGCCGCATCGAAAGGTTCCTAGGACGTGTCAGACGAGCTGGATTCCTCCCATCCGACTCCCCCAAAGCAGTCATTATGGCTGAGGCTGCTGATGCTGCACTCTTTGCAACTATTATTATAGACAACAATCATGTTCTTCGCAAATTTTTCTTCGATAGACTCCCTGGAAAATACAATCTACGCCCTAGGCTACATCCATTCGAACTAACCAAAAAAAACAATAAAAACTTCATAACACGGATGCTGTATAAAAACATTATTTTACTAGGCTTTATCCGCTGCTCCTTTGTGCTTGTTAACTGTCGCGTTATGTCGATTGGTTATTTTGTCAATAAAACGAATATATATATATATATATATATATATATATATATATATATATATATATATATATATCTTTTCTTTAATTAAACGCCTGCAAGACGCACTGCGCTTTACATTTACAAGTTATGCAGTAATCTTAATTAAACTTAACTACTAACTGAGCAGACAGCTTTGCAATTACACAGCGCCGATGGCAGCCTACAAAACAAATCCGCCCAATGGGGGCTCGAACTCACTACCTCTCGCACTCTTCGCCAGCGTGTTAACCACTACTCTAGCTTGGGTCGGGAGCGCCACTGAATCTGTGAGCGGCGCTATATAAATGTTCAATTACAATTACGTTTGTAGGCGTTTCAATAAAGCACATAAAATAGTTACTTACTTACTTTCATTTAGTTGTTCTTCACGCGACTTTTCTGACGTGATTTAGCGACCAAGTGCTTCTTAAATCTGGCGACGGAGACGAAGATGGCGGCCCCTCAACAACTGCCGGTAAAAACCTAAAAATATTGCTATTATTGTTTTTGATATTTTGTTATTGACTCTCGTCTCCAAAGTGAACGTGCCCTTTAATGCATCGGCGTTATATTAAAACCTTTCGTGCAAATACACAGACGCTGCATGGAAAAGATGATTTCTTTTAATGAATGCTGGAAAAGACGAATGTCTTGCGAGTAGTCTCTATCTTATTTATTGTTATTATCGAGCTGTCATTTATAACGCCAAAAAAGGTTTTCTCACAGAGAATTTATACAAAATTGACTGAGAAATTTTATTAAGACAACAGCCAATTTTTCGGTCTACGTATTCTCCAGATAAAATTTCTACTGTCGATAGTTCTAATCTAGCACACGACAGACTTAAAATTGCAAAGCGTCTTGGCGATCTACTTAGCTTCCAACATTTGGGAAAATCGACTTCCGACTTCCTTCCTGCAGGCGCAGCTCAAACTAATCGTTATTCATAGTAATGAATTGCAGCTTTCTGTGTAGCTAACTTTTGCACGTATATAATCACTATTACTCCGCAGCTACCAAACACGTACATGTAGCTTATATAATTGTCCAACTGCCTCTGCCTCTGCCTCTGGCCTCAGATTCACATTTCGGTGCGATCGTATGCGCGTTACATATTAATGATGCTAATAACAACGGTAAAGCAGAACTTTATAAGTCACAAATAGACATGACATCCTATGGTTTTCATTTATAGTTTACTTGAAAACCTGAAAGACTTGTCTGACGTAGCAATGTTTTGAAGGTTTTCTTGGGGTAAAAGAATTGTCAAAGAGATGAAACATTGTGAACAGAAATTATACTTTACCTGACAAGATGACAGAGTAATCACATATAGAAATATTTTTTATGATTACTTCCTGAAAATGGTAATTCATTGATTGTCAGAGATTGGGAAAAATTGAAAACAATTTGTACAAAATTAATCAGGGATCTTTTAAAATGGTTAAAGAATTGGCAGCGACAGAAAAGAGGACGTAGAGAAATTGTAGTAAATACTCAATTAACAAGGTAACAAAATTGTTATTGGTAGTAATGATTTCCCAATTTTTGTGTAACTACCTTTTGAACAGGTAGGCCTACTTTATTCATTGTTTTTTATAGGCCTACATCGAGGCAAACATTGCCTTATGAGCGTCTCTGAATAACTATCTTGAAGGGGCGCTATATAAATCCCTTAGATAGATTAACAAATCAACAATTTGCTATATTCTAGTGTGTCAATTTCTTTTAGAGCGATGGGATCAATGTACGTGATTTGTTAAGACTAGTTCATCTGATAAGGCATATATCTTATGGGGCCAACAAAAGATTCAGCATACGTAGGGTAACAATTAAGGAGAAGGTACCAATTGGGGAGAAGGTAACAATAGGGGAGAAGGGGACAATTGGAGAGAAGGTAACAATTAAAGAGACGGTAACAATTGGAGAGAAGGCAATAATTGGAGAGAATGATGCAACTAACCGGAATGTCGTCGGCAAAGAAGACGATCGTGAGTGCAACTGTAAACTGGAGGAGGCATCAAAATACGTCGAAAGAGTTACTTACGTATTCACCCGTAACGGGAAAGTTGTCGCCACAGTGGAGAACAAGGAGCTGGTTGAGTTCATCTCCTCGTTGGGTGGGACATCAGACTCCACCCGCCTTTGTCTTTCAGATCCGGTCGACTTAGAGGCACACTTCCAGAAGAAACTGGAGAAATCGCGCATGGGATCTGGCAAAATCAAAGTAAGTTGGAGTTACAATAGGGCCTACCACCCAATCTGACTTTAGAAGCCACCACTTGACAGAAACTCTTCTCCTTTCACTTCTTTCGGATATTTACACGGCAATTGATGGATCTCAGCTATCGCTTCTTGCACTCTTTGATGCCTCTGCGGCATTTGACATGGTAAATCATGAGCTCCTTCTGCAGCGTCTACACCTCTCATTTGGCTTATGTGCCATACCCTTTAATTGATTTGAATCATACCTTACAGATCGTGGGGATGAATGACTCCGAGTGTCGCCGAAAAATTTCTATCTTTTGCGGCCAAAATTTGTGACGACCGGCGAAATTTCGACGAAATTTTCTAGTTTCGCCGCCAAAAAAGTTCATGACCATTTTTTTAGTCATTCGGCCGGAAAATCATGACAACATTTTCGCCGCCAAAAAAGTTGATGACCTTTTTTTAGTCGTGACGCTCAACGATTGGGGGGGGCAAATGCATGGGCCGTCCCCCCAACACCTCCATTGGGGGGACCGTTCCCCCTGTTCCCCCCTAGGTCTTCGCCCATGGGGTTGACTTAGGTGTCCCGCAATGGTCGGTCTTAGGTATACTCTTTTATATATTCTTTTCACCTCTATAAACACCAACAGTAGAGATTATGAAGTAGAGGTTGATATAATAATTATAATATTAGCAAGTAACAGGTAAGTTTTGTTATCCAGATGATTAGACCTATGTATTGTTTTTAAAAATCAAGGAACGACTTCAGTATCAAGGAAGGAGTCAGGTACAAAACCGACTGGGGCTGCTGACAACAGAGGAATTGCAGAAGCTCAAATCCAAGAAATTAAGGATCTGAACACAAAGGCTTCAAACATTTCGACCGTAAACAAGGAACCCAGTGCAATGACGAAATCCAAATCAACCGATTTCAAGACTGGAAGTGAGACATGCTTTGAGAATGGCTCGAAAGAAACAGAGGAATCCGAGTCTAGAAGGATAGCTAAGGCATCGGAGGAACGTAATTCTAGAAAGATGGTTAAAGCCACGGATGATTCTGATGCCGAACTAGAATCGAAAACTCCTGAGAAATCTGAATCTAGAAAGAAAGCTAAAGGAACCGAGAAATATGAGTGTAGAAAGAGAGCTAAGACCGTAGAAGAATCTCAATCTAGAGTTACGGTGGATAAGTCAGAGGTTGGGAAGGGAATGGATAATCAAGAGGAGATGGAAGCGAGCCTATCGCGCACCAAGGACGTTCGTACTTGCGTGACCTGTGGCCTACAAGAACCAGCGCCAAAGGTGTTCAAGAAGTGCAAGAGGTAGTTCTACCACTGATTACTATAGTGATTTACTAATTTTAGTGATTGAATGACTGATTACTTATTCCAATCGATGTTTAATTGACGACAATCTCAATGACACTTTATTTCTTAATTTAATCATTCAAAAATTTGCTGGGTTCTGTCATTCATTCATTTTGAGTTAGTTTATATTGATTGGTTGATTTTTACATAAGTATTATTCGTTTCTTTCTTCATTCATTCATTCATCGGTCGGTTGCTGACTTAATTTGTTGGTATTTCGTTAGACATTAGAGGTTTATATTCTCTATCTAGATATTTATTTGTTTGGACGTTGGCGGTTTTAGAGAGCAATATTGAGCAGTGACGGCGCAAGGATTTCATTTTCGGGGGGGCTGAGCCCGATGAAAATTTTCCGTTTTCGCCGCCAAAATTTCTGACGACTTTTTTTTTAGTCATCGACCGAAAATCTTGGATATTTCAATGTAAAAAAAACTCGGATGGCCCTTTTTTAGGGGGGGGCTGAACCTCCTGTAGGGGGGCTTAGTCCCCTCAGCCCCCCCTAGCGCCGCCACTGATATTGAGGGCTCTTCTACTGAGAATTGCTTTTCTATTGATGTAGTGATTGGACCAAACCCCATTGCCCCAATATAAATGTTCAATCTTAATAAGGGTCAAAAGATTTTTATTTAGCAGCAATGGGCCGAGCTGTGCATGAATATAAAAGCAATAATTCTCAGTAGAAAACGTCTCAAATGTTGCTCTCTAACATCGCCCACGTATCAATAAACATCTGTAAAAATAACAATTTTTTTATAAATGTGTATTTAAATGTCCTTGAATTACATTGTATTCGGGTATTTTTTATTGTCAGATGCAAAGACGAAGGTTTCCCGGATCCTCCGTATTACTGTGGCCGAGACTGTCAAGGTTGGGCATTCCTGTCTGGCGAACTAGTTATACTAATGGATTCTTGTAGTCCAGAAGGATCTTTTTGTAACTCTTGTCCTATTTAACAGCGAAATGTATAATTTAGGCCTATTATTTATTTATTATACGATAATGGTAAATGTGGCGGTAATGATGGTAAAAAATGAATTGCAAGGTTTTTGGGGAATGTCCATAGTTAAGATTCATATTCATTCATCATTGCTTCGTCAGTGCTCTGGCCTGGATTCGGTGTTTCCACTCTTCAATTTTATGAAATTTCACGATTGACTATGTATGTGTCATAAAACCAAGCTGAGATAGTCTGCTTTCTAGAATCCTTTTCTGTTCCACAAGCGCTTGAAGTCTGATCTGTCTGATCGAGCAGACTCCATGTCGGGTTCAATGCACCCACTGTTCGTTATGCGTTTTCGTGGTGTTAAGTTTATGGATTTCTTCAAAAATTTGTTATTGCATTGTACGGTATTGTATTGTATTGCATGCGACCATTCTATAAGCCGCTTCTTTCAGCAAAATCTTTTCGGAAACGCTCTCAGTGCGATCGACTCCCATAGTAAAAGCAGGGCTTGAGACGAGAGAAAGAGAAAGAAAAACTAGCAGAGAGGAAGGCGGGGCGAACCGATGGCGGAAGTCCATTCCATGGAGAGGGCCCCCATGCAGTATGCAGGCACAACATCTGGATTGAGCCATGGTATTCCTGACGCGGGAACATAGAGGTTAAGCCGATCAGAGGATGCAGCAAAGTGGTAGAGAGGGACAAATCATGAGTCGCAAGGATATATTATAATTATGCCTACATCTATTTTGAGATTCATTTTAACATAGTTCGACGATTCTTGCGTTAGACATTCTTTCTGGTGAAAGAATGACGTATAATCTATGATTTCTATAGAGCTGTTATCTTTATACCACGATGTCGTTAGATGATCACTTCAAGTTAAGCAAGTGCTAATCCGTATTTCGAAGCCAGAAAGGTCAAAGTTTGGTGGATCATAGAAAAGTTCTATAAATTGGGTGAAAATCGTTAGGTACGATTTCAATTCTGTGTTGCATTTGAATTCTGATATTATTATTATTATTATTACATAAATTTATTACGCGCGCAAGGTCACACCAAAGTGTGAATCTGAGGCGCGGATAGTTAGCCGCCAGAGGAAGATGCAGTCAAAGGACCATGTGCTTGAAAACCAAAGAGAAATAGTGAGTTTTGAGCCGTTTTTTGAAGGTAGGGAGTGAATTTGAGCAACGAAGAGAGAGTGGAAGTAGATTCCATTCTTTGGGAGCAGAGGCATGGAATGCACGCGAGCCCATAACAGTTCTGCATCGAGGTTCAACTAAAAGACCCATGTTTGATGATCGCAGGCAACGAGGAGGAATATAAGGAGTAAGCAGTGACTGAAGGTAGGGAGGTGTTCCGGTAGAGAGGGATTTGTAGGTTAAACAGGCCAATTTAAATTTAATCCTAAACTCGACAGGAAGCCAATGCAGCTGATGAAGTAAAACTGAGGAACTTGATCGTAGTGGGACACGCAGCACAACCCGAGCTAAAGAATTTTGGATGCGTTGCAGCCTATGTAGCTCATAGTCAGAAATGCCAACAAAAATCGCATTATCATAATCAAGGCGAGAGGAGACAAGGGCGCAAGCTAAAGTCTTCGACATATCCTTAGTCAGAGCCGACCTAATGTGGCGTATTGCCCTGATGTGATAAAAGCAAGATCTACAAAGGTTAGTTACATGCATCCGAAAAGTAAGCATACTGTCCAGGGTAACCCCAAGAGTTTTAACAGAATCTGATAACGGTACTGCGGAGCCTGCGAGGTCGATGCTGGAAAGTGAAGGAAAAGAACGCAAGCGTTGTCGTGACCCGAACAAAATTGCCTCAGACTTGTTTGGGTTTATAGCCAAACCATTAAAACAGAACCAGGCATATAAAGATGACAGGCACTCCTCAAGTTTAAGTTTACCGGACTGATCAGTGTGTGACAGAGCAATATACACCGTGACTCAAAAAAAGTAAGCCAAACTGTTTTTCGTATATCTCTAATGCCTGATGGCATATCACGCTAAAATTTTCCAAATATTTAGAGAATTGGACCAAGAATATGATTCCAAAATTTCATGAGATAAAGTTGAACGGATAAAAAGATATGAATCTTTCAACTTCATATGTCGAAATTTCAGTTTACAAGCAATTTTCTGTTAGATTCAATAAAGAGTAAGCCAAACTGTTTTTCACTATCTTTATGACCTGATAATTAATCATTCTAAAATTTTCCAGATATGTAGAGAATTGAACTAACAATATGTTTCCAGCAGTATGGTTTGATAATTTAATTAAATAAGATGCTCAAAATGTCCTCCTCCTGCTTGCACGCAAGCCTATAGAGGCGCTGGCGCCATTGCAATGGCAACAGCAACGTCGATTATCCTCTGGTCCAGGTCATCCCACACTTCCAACAAGCGTTGCTTCAGATCGTTTATATCATGGATTGTTGTCTGCAGGGTAGACTCGATCTTGCATCACGCTCCACATTTTATAGTTGACAGGATTCAAATCTGGGCTGTTCGGAGGCCATAACGTGGGAGAAATGAAATCTGGCGTCTCTCTTTTCAGCATTTCGAGGGTTTCCTTGGTTCTGTTGGCTGGGGTACTGTCCTGTTGAAAAACAAAGCTGCCTTCTGGGACTAGATGTCTGATTACAGGTAGAAGATGTGACACCAGAACGTCGCGATAATAGGCTCCGTTAATTTTTACTACACGATCAATGAAGACTAAATGGGAACCACCAAGCGTTGAAACCGCAACGGACATCATAACATGACTTGCTGAAAACTGATATTTCGGTGATGAAGTTGAAATATCCATATCTTTCTATCCGTTCAAATTTATGACATGATATTCTGGAATCCTATTCTTGGTTCAATTCCCTAGATATTGGAAAAATTTGTGTGTGATTAATCATCAGACATTAGAGATGTAAGAAAAACAGTTTGGCTTACTTTTTATTGAATCTAACAGAAAATTGCTTGTAAACTGAAATTTCGGCATATGAAATTGAAAGATTCATATCTTTTTATCCGTTCAACTTTATCTCTTGAAATTTTTGAATCATATTCTTGGTCCAATTCTCTAAATATTTGGAAAATTTTAGCGTGATATGTTATCAGGCATTAGAGATATATGAAAAACAATTTGGCTTACTTTTTTTGGAACCACGGTGTAGAGCTGAGTGTCGTCCGCGTACTGCTGTAATTGGACACCAAAATGATTAGCTATGCGATTAATTGGGGAGGTAAAGACGGTGAATAATAGAGGACCAAGGACAGATCCCTGTGGAACTCCAGCAGTGCAAACAGTGGGTTCAGACCGAGCGGTACCGATGCCCACCTGCTGATTCCTGTTACCCAGATAAGACGCTAACCAGTTTAAAGCAGTACCAGAGACACCAAAGCTTTTCGTGAGTCTAGAAAGGAGTAATTGATGGTCTACGGTATCGAAAGCTGCGCTGAGGTCAAGACATACAGAAAGGCAGGCCTTTCCATTGTCAATAGACGAAAAGATGTTGTCCAGCGTGGATGTAAGGGCAGTCTCAGTGGAATAGCCTTCACGATAAGCTGACTGAAAAGGACTGAAGTTGGGAGAGGAAGTGATATGTTTCTTGATGCGAGTAAGAAAGAGACGTTCAAGGATCTTGGAAATGTTATTTAGGTTCGAGATAGGTCTGAAGTTAGACAGATTATTGGAATCTAGGTCAGGTTTCTTAAGCAAAGGAGTAACTAAAGCAGACTTAAAGCATGACGGGAAACATCCTTCAGCAAAAGACAAGTTGGCCAGGTGTGCAATAAGGTGGGAGAAAACATCAGAACAAGAAACAATAAGAGGTGTAGGTATGAAGTCCATAGGGGATGATTTAGGTACCAAGCTTCTGAGAAGATTAGATACTTCCAAGTATGTAACAGGAGGAAGGTCATTAAAGGTAGATTCAGAGAAGTCAGAATCAAGCAGTAGGTCATTCCATACTAAATTGGCAGCGCATCTAGTAATTTTACATTTAAGGTCATCAATTTTGTTAACAAAATATCTGGCAAAGCTAGAGCATAAAGACTGATTCTCAGAGTCTGAGCGCTGGCAGCTGGAAGTATCCTTTGAGTGCAGAAGTCTTTGGGAGATGCGCCAACGGTCCATCGGATTTTCAGCATTTTCGAGTAGGCTGTGGAAGTAAGTAGTTCGTGAATCGTTAATTAGCTTATTTTGTTGTACGGCAGTGGCGACGATAACGTTGTCTGTCCTCTTCGAGCCCGAGTTGCTTCCATTTCCTCTCTAAACGACGACGTTCTCTCTTTGTGTTATATTTGTGATATATTCGGTATACAGGTCAATACAGATTATGTGTGTGTATATATATATATAATTTTATATATAATATATAATGTTAGTGGTATATTGCTATTTTATGGTGTGTCTGGGAGTGCTACTTCTTCGATGTACATGATAGTGTCATTTCAGCTATGGTATTGCCATTTCTAGGATGTTAATGGCTGTGCCATTTCTGTGGTGTAAATTGTAGCGCCATTTCTCTTATGTTAATGGCTATGTCATTTCTGTGTGTGGTTTTGCAGTGTTGGATTGGACCGCACGGCATCGACAACAGCATGAGAAGAACTATGCAGAAGATCCAGACACGTCGTAACTCATGCCGCTCAAAAGCCTCCAGTTGTAAAATACTCTTCTTGCCTAGCTTGAAAAAATTGCAACATTAAGAAAAATTAAGAATAGAATTGGTTGGCCTACAGCCTTACCAGACCCTGAATGGAACCCAGCACTATATCTACCCCAGTTCAATATAAGAAAATGTTTAAATTCCTTCTTAGTTTTATATAGAGACTTGTCGTAAGTCGTATCTATTTGTAGGGTTTCACATACTATATAGATGATCTGCATCGGGGCAACCGTGTTATTTGCAGCAGATAATGTTTCGTGTTACAGGTAACCCATTGTGACCACTTAGAAAAGTCACGTTATGTATGTATAGACCTAACGGATTTTATCATGTAAAATTGTTTAAGCAATTTGAGCCCGTTTAGAACGGGGAATATAGATTTTATCCAAGGTCCGTGAATACCGTGGTAGTCAAGTTTAAGAAGGAAAAACCAGTTTATTTGCATCTGTTCAGTATAAGAAAATGTTTTAATTCCTTAGTTTTACATAGAGACTTGTAAGTCATAAGACTAAAGACATTCTATAGATAGTATATTGTATTTGAGAAACTGCTTTTTGTACCTGATAGCGGTATGTCTATCAGTTTTTGTTACCATTAAACGAATATAATAATATCCATCTGTACCGTTTGTTATCTTATGACTTCCTTGACCCCTTTTGTGTTCCCATGCACGCCAGAACTGAGTTCGTATTCGACTCAGTCTCGATCATTGCCTCAATTGGAATGCACTTTCTCCTTCTGTTTGCTCTACAATTCTTTCTGTCAACCTCACTTTTTCCTTCGCTCTTTGCAAACCTGCTTCCTTTTGGTGGACGTTTTGCACTGGGAGCGCTTCTGAACGGTTCACCTTGCTAGAGGCGCTTTAAAATGCTAAGATACAACCCAATACACCGTAGATCGTCTCTTGATCTCGTGAGTTTGATCTCTTCTGTAGGTTAAACTTTGTTGACCACAGCTTACTTTGGCCTTTATCATTCTTTGGCATGTATGTTAGTAGAATACTAGTTTATTGTTGTTAATTGCACTGGGTATTTTTGCGCGCACTAGTGGCTATTTGTAGTCTAGTTATATTATAACCAGGACTTTAGAAGTTCATGACTGTCTAATTAATTATTGATGTGTTGCACAGTTTAACTTATTTCGAGCTACTTTGACTTTGAAGTCAATTTTAATACATTCTCGTCCTTTTGTGTTGACACCTTTAGGGTCCACCCATGATATTACGTATACGCAGATATTCGTATTGTTAACCCATCCATGCTGTTGAAACTAGTACATTTTTAGATCCACCCCCAAGTTTTGGCCTACGTACAAATAAGCTTCTATGACTTGGCACCTTGCGATTGTTAATTAACTAAAGTCATTCATAAAACATTTATTTTACCGTAAAATACTATTAATTTTTTATAGCATATTTGCTAGCCAAAATTTGTTGACTGTTATGGCCTACTGTTTGGAACTGGACAGACATTAAAATAAACGTATACTCAAAATGCCATCTGATGATCATGGGATAATACAGAGTTATCCATAATTATTGGCTAATGTGGAAGTCGTAATTAGACATTTATTTTGCGCACATGCATTTTATCGAGACACCTCCCCGCCGTACGCATCTGTACGCACATCGCCTTAATCTGGTTCCCCTCTTCCCTCGCTGCATACGTAATTTATAGACAGCCCCTTAACAACCAGCTGCTTTGACTTCCATCATTCCATGTCAATTCTAAAGCACTGTCATTGTTCGTGTATTTACACTGTTAGCACTGTATAGCAAGATCTGTTCAATTTGAAAATCCGTTTACATGTAGACCCTACTAGTTGAATATGTAATTTATTGCTCATGTGCTATTGAAATAATCAGAAATTGTTTTCTGAAGCAGCGTGATGCACTTGAAGAACTCATTCTGTACCCAGTTTAACTGTTGAGATTAAAACGTCGTCGGTTCCTTGTATTCGACGACTGATAAAATAAAACTGATCAGGACTGTTTTTAAGGAATTTTTAGAACTGCTGAACGCCTTCTTTTCTTCCCATCTTCCATAGTAAATTACTTCCAATCGGAGGACAATAACCATTTTTTGCTAGTTTTAACACTACAGAAGTGCTTCTACAACTGCACAAAACCATTTAGAACTGCACATTTTGTGTATAACTGCACGTTAAAAAAGCCATGAAACTGATTGATGAAAGGAGTTTAACAGCTCAGCAACGAATTGAGTTATTTCGAGATTTTCTTATTTGCGCCCCTACACAAACCTATACTCAGACCTATACTTTTGACTATACTTTTGACTGTACTTTTGACTATACTTTTGACTATACTTTTGACTATACTTTTGACTATACTTTTAACTATACTTTTGACTACACTTTTGACTATACTTTTAACTATACTTTTAACAATACTTTTAACTATACTTTTAACTATACTTTTAGCTCTACATTTGACTATACTTTCAATTATACTTTTGATTTTTAACAAATTTCTTCGCACTGAAAAAACTTCATATCAAAAATTTTAAAAAGTGAAACTGAGAGATTCACATAAAGAAACCTCTATTAAAAATACCCATTCACGTTCTTAATTTCCTGCTTTGCATTTTCCAACTTCTTGCTGTAAAACAATTTGACCTTGACCATCGTGTTTTGGCCCTCCTGCAAAACTTTCTGCGGCGTCCATGAGTCTCTGTTTGACCTATAGTAGTTGTAGACTATACATACGCAGGCACACTCATAAACATGTGTAATCCTATGAACGACGGACAGGACTGACGAGAAATATTTCTGGTCCCAGGGAGGGTAGCTCTGTTTGGGGTCAGGCATTCCACTCCCATCGTAGGCAGTTTTACAGACAGACTTTTATGCAGACAAACATAATTTTAAACAACTGACCAAAATACTCATTGAATTAATTTATTACGCGAATTTCACTCAGAGGCGCTTCTAACCTTAGAATGGCCGAGAATAACGTTCTTAAGATAGGAGTCGAATGCCCAGGAAGGAGTTCTAGAATGGCAGCGGTGCGTCAAGTGTATACGCAGGGTTTAAGTTGTGACTGAACGGTCATGGACGGCGTCTATAGGCTACACTTATTTTCGAATCCTGTCACTTATTAGTCCGATCTAACTTCCGAGAAAGGCATGCAGTACAAACAGTGCCGTAGCTAGGAATTTATGATGGGGTAGGGACTATTCCAGTTATGGCCTGGCCGGATGCCCTTCCTGATACCAGCCCAACCAGTGGCGTAGCCAGGAATTTTTCATGGGGGTTTTTATGGCCGGAAACCCTGTTTTTTTGCTATTTTTCTTACTTAAATGGAAAAATAACCTTAAAAAAACCTTTTTTAACCCCCGAAACCCCCCTTGCCTACGCCACTGAGCCCAACAGTAGCCTATTGCAGTAAATAAAAAGGGAATAAACTTACAAAGGGAATAAAGTAAGAAAAACAATAAATTGTTACCGCAAATAATTGTTTTGTTTTTCTTTTAACGGAAGTTGTGTTGCAAAATTTGAGATGCACCGTGAACGTGTAGAAAAATCCGAGATTGGTAAATTAATATTCATTTGAGAACTGCCGATAGACTGCATTTAGCTAGAACTTAATTGTTTCGTAGTTTATGGGTGTATAGTTTATGTGTATATCGTGCATATTGTCTTATTAATTTAAATATAGCTAACACACGTTACACACCATTCTGATGATTTCCACTTGAACTGTTGTTTGCTAATGTGATACGGGAATTTAGATTTTTCGTGTGTTGGATAACACCGCAGTTCTTAAGCCCCATCTTTGAGTTATTTGTAGACCATCCATTTTCAGTGGTTAATACCTTTATCCAGCTTCTATTTCTGATATAGAAATACATTTATCCAGCTTCCATTACACAGGAGTTTTTCATTAATACAACTTCCATTTCTCAAGTGTTATTTTCGTCAATCCAGGTTCTATTTCAGAATATAACATACCTTCATCATGCTTCCACTTCTATTGTGTTATTTTCATCAATCCAGCTTCCTTGTCAGGTATAAACATACCTTTATTCTCATTCTATTTTCTAAGCGTGTTCTTCGTTAATCCAGCTTTGATTTAACCAATTATGTCCATCATCCAGCTTCCATTTCTGACGCGTTCAATTCATCAATCCGGCTTCTATTTCACCTGTAAAAGCACCTTCATCCAACTTTCATTTCACCTATAAAGACCTGTCATTCACCTTACATTTATCATGCGTTCAGTTCGCAAATCCAGCTTCTATTTCACCTGTAAAATAACCTTTATCCAGTCTTTATTTACTAGATTTCGAAAACATTGTAATATATTCATTAGGTCACTTCATTTAAGGTAATGGACGAGGTATAATAAGAGTAATATTTCGGTGGGGTCGTCAAACCCACAAGTACCGTTGCGTGTTCTAATTCTTCTTTAACTGTCTGTCACTGTTCACGGCTGGCATTAGCAGGTAAGTGTCATCAGCGTACACATGTTTGGCCATGTAGTTTCCAGTGCAATGGTTTCAAATTACACCCCGGTTTCAGATTACCCCCCTCTCCGGACACTAGATTTGCATCAATCAGAGCATTTATTGCCCTAAAAATCAGAAAAATGATCCCGTTTCTTGTTTTGGTCTAAAGATTTTCATCCGTCATCCTACAGTTGTACTTCGTGGTTTGTTATCAATATTTTGATCGGAAAAATAACATACTCGAAGCCATTTCTCCATGTAACTTCAGCGGCGATTGGTAGGCTATCTTAGTTACAGATGAAAATATTTATAACAAACCACGAAGTGGGATGACGGATGAAAATCTTCAGACCAAAACAAGAAGCGGGATGATTTTTCTTATATTTTTTGTGTAATAAATGCGATGATTGATGCAAATTACAGTTTGCAGGGGTAATGTTTAGGAGGGGTTAATTTTAAACCTTTACACCGGGGCGTGCTGTTTCGATATGGCCTTTAGGAAGTTCAAACGGCCTAGGGCCCTAGACAAGCTCCCTGAACAATGCGCTGATGTCAGCAGCATCCAAGACGGTGAGACCAATCCATTTTATTTTGTTACGTGTCCGCAGCTTGTCACAAGGTCATGATCCAGTTGTGTTAGTGGTTAAGGTTGATGTTAATTAAGAGTGTTTCATGTTTCAGTGTTTCGAAATCATACTGCGTTTGTGAGAGTAAAGAAAAGATTATTATTATAATCATTGTCGTGTTACTCTTTGGCTACTTTTTGCTGTGATTTAGCGATCAAAAAGCGCCGGTATCTGGCAACCAGGACAATAATGGCGACGCGTCAACAACTGCCGGTAAAACAATACGATAAATTAACTATTATATATATTTATATATCGTAATACAAAATAATACAAATGAAAACTTATACTGCGTCGTCGAACATTCTTATTGTGTAGGTCATTATAATTATGCTTGATATGTTTAGTAAAATTGCATTCAATGTGTTGGCATATTCAGAAAACACGGGCTAAAGGTAAATGACTGGCCCACAAGACTAGTTCGAAATTCTCTTACTCTTAGCTTAACTGCAAGACAGACGTTGATCGAGACAGTGTCGACCCGAGGGTCCACTATTCCGAAAGTCCACTATTCCGACTATCCGCTATATTTTGTTCGTTATTCTTAGTGGTTATCGAGGTTAGGGTTACGGTGGGTTAGGGTTGGGTTAGGGTTATGGTTAGGGTTGGGGTTATATCTAGGGTTGGGGTTATGTCTATAGTTTTAGGGATAGGGTTATGGTTAGGGTTGGGGTTGGGGTGAGTTAGGGTTAGGGTTATAGTTAGGGTTAGGTTTAGGTTGTGGTTCGGAATAGTGAACCTTCGGAATAGTGGACCCTCGGAATAGTGAACCCAAACCGTTGGAGACTGCGAAAAGTAATTCGGAACCAATAATCAGGCTCTGCCGTTGATGTACATGTATGAAGTTATAGCAAAGGGAGGAAAAGCGTTTTCTCTTTCAGATTTGCTTAAAAAAGCGGTTGCTTGAGGATATTAGAGTTAATCTAATGTTCCAAATTTAGGTTCCACTTTCGACTCCTCACTAAACTTTCTGAGCATTTCTCACATTTAACTCACTCTTCCTATTTTCATTGGTACCGACGATTGGTACCGTAATCATCAGACGATCCGTTGCCCGCATCCGTCTTTGCCACAGTTGTGCATGCATTTATCTGCTCTCGTATAGATTACTCTAACTCGCTCCTCATGGCTGTCTCTAAGTTGCGACTTCCCAACCCCGATCAAGTCAGTCTTAGAAGCCGCTGCTTGAATGATAGCCCGCCTTCCTCGCTTTCTCACATTTCCACTTACAGCATTACAGGGCTGCATAGATGTAAAAAAACATGAAAATTAAATAAAAACAAAAAACGTATTTTTTCGAGAAAAAAACAACAAATAGCGCTCGACAAAAAACCGAAACGGAAAATAATTTGCCTTTGCTACATCTGAAACTTAATTTTAAGCTTAAAAACCTTGCTTATGCAATTTTATCTTAATCTGCAAATTGCACAACTTTATTATTAGGCCAAAATTAATTGGTATACAACATTTTAAAAACCATTAAAACTATGGGAAAAATAAGAAAATTATAAAACCGAAGTTTTTTAGAGAGAATAAAAACGATTTTTTTACAACTATGCATAGCTGAAGTCATATCCTGGTGTCACAACAGGGTTTCGGTCTGATGTGTAATATCTCAGAGGTCTATGGATTTGGACTAATTACGGACTCGAGATTAGGTCTTATAACAGAGACACGCAGCATTTAATTTTGAATGTATAATATATATATATATATATATATATATATATATATATTCGTTTAATTCATGAACAAGTTCAGGATGACACACCGCAGCCTGGTACATAGTGACCTAAAAAAATGAATTTAGCCTAATGCGTCTTCGTAAATAGATCATTGTTAATTAGATTTAATGATTGTTAGCGCTCTTGTAGAGGACTCTGGAAATAAAGTTTTTAATTGTTCTTTTGAGAAAGCCGGAAATTGTGGCGTCGGGGTGGAAGGCTGCACTGCCGCTGCAGTGTATACCATACCAGTCAAAGGAGGAAATAGGTCGCGAAGGACATAGCATCAATGTCAAGTAAAAGGGCTTATGGGCTAGAGTTCTAGATCAAAGCTGCATGATCCGAGCAGCCAACGCATTGGTTTCCTTGCAAACAAGACTCATTACCTCCGAATACCTCAGAGTGAAGAACAGTTCGAGCAATGATGTTGGTCAACGCAGAGGTCCAGCAGGTCACTTCATCCAGCTCTCTATCTCTCAGTCTCAATGCATTCTGATTCTTCTTCCTGATCAGGTCTAACATGTCGATCTGGCCTTTGAACTCAGAAATATACTTCTGCTACAAGCTGGCTGCGGTTGAAGTTGTTATATGCTCTCCACTTGTAACACGCTCATCGCCATAATCATTCATTAATTCATTCAAGAATTTATATAGTGCTTCTTCAAGGGGACTACTCAGCTCCCGCCTCTATGCACGGCAAAAAGGACAGTTTTGAGTTTAATTTTTTAAATTGTATCAGTAATAACCCCAGGAAGTAGGCGTAGCTCCAGACAACTGGGCCGATCACAGAAAAGGCTCTATTCGCATCGTTGCAGTTCTGGGACCAAGAGCAATCTCTTCTGTGCAGAACGGAGGGGGCGGTTGTCTTGGGTACTAGTGGAGCAACAAAGCTCTTGCAAGTAGTGTGGGACAATTCCAAGCTGGCGTTGCCTAACTAGACCAGCGATCCTAAATTCAATGCGCTGCCGAGTAGGAAGCCAGTGTAATGTCTTCAGCATAAATTATAGCTGAACACATGATTAAATTTAGGGATATGTCCTATTAAACGTGCTGCAGAGCGCAAGACTCAGTTTAAGCCCATTTTTCGATTGGATGGGAGGCCTGAGTAGAGTTAGGAGTAATAGTCAAGAGTAATGAAGGAATGGACCAGAGTGGTGACAGCACTAGATGTAATAATCAACATCTGTTTCGTAAAAGGATGGTGCAGCATTGGTGCTGTTGGCAGCTAGGAATTAAGTATTGCAATGTCAACACCCAGAAAACTTTCGTCGCCCGAATCCTCCAACATTTGAAGGGTTTCCTGCCACTTATACTTATATAAAATGATGCTACCTTTACAGTAAATAACTAGCCTACAGTAATATCATGAACTGTTTATAAATGTTTCGTAATGTGACTTCACAACCTGACTTAAAAGAAGGCCTATGTTTACATAGGCGCAATCACGTCCTAAAAGTTGGGGGGACCATAATGAATCACGTCCTAAAGGTTGGGGGCCATAATAATAAAGTTAGGGGACCACTCAAAAGTTGGGGGACGCGTCTCGTGGGTCCCATAGGGTGGTTGCGCCTATGTATGTTTACACATTTCGTAAGACAGGCATGGCTGGAAACCAACAATAGAAGACAATAGTGAATTTGACTGGGGAAAACCACCAACCCTTATGTGGTTACCGACTCGACCAAAACCTGGAATGCAGTCTATGAGGCGCGCTGCGGATGCTCAGGCCCCTTATTATGAGGTAATCGACTTAAAGTCGGGTTACCGCCGTTTCGGATTTTATTTAATGAAATGGTGCATAGTTGGCCTATGTGTCATTTGTACGACTATTCGAAGTAGCTCCTGACGTGTTTGTGATAAGTTTTCATTGCGACGTGTGAAAGTTACTAAATTATTACTACAAAAATTTTAATGAAATTCATATTTTGATTACGCGCTTTTTTGGTTTTGCCTGTGTGCTGCTGAAGAATTTCAAGAGATGCATGTAAATAAGCGTGTTCACTGTGCCATATTCATCTTTAACAGTCGTAACGATTTCATTTAGTTTCCCTGTGGAATGACCAATTCCAAAGACACCGATTCAAAGGCTGGAAAGGAAACAGACATCTGTATGGATATGAGAACAACAGAGTACGATTGGTACAGACTAAGTGAGCTGTTCAAGACTGGAGTCGACATTTATAATATAGTAATCAGATATAACCCTACAATTATTGATCAACATGTTGTCGGAAAAGAAGACGATTGTAGGAGCAACAAGAAAGCTAAAAAAGATTCAAAAAAGGTTGAAAAGGTTATCTATGCTGCTGGCAAAGAGTCAACTCTTTCGGCCAGTGATTTTGTGCAGGACTTCGGACTGATCAAGTGTCTCTCCTCGACGTATAAGATACATAACCCCTTTCTTTGGATTCCATCTCTGGATTGCACCGAGATACCTATACAGCGGACTTTTTATTTTAACAGTGTACCGCGGACTTTTGATTTTAATGGTGGATCTGTGAATACTAAAAGCAAGAGAAGTTGGGAAAGGAAAGCGAAAGCTTGCTACATGTCGATGGTGCAGAAGGAACTCCGTGCAAGCACCAAGTTTAAAATCACCGATGAACAATTGCGAGCAACAGTAAGGCTATTGAATAAAGGTGAGGGATCTGATTCCAGTAAGAAAGTTAAACCTACAGATAAATTTAATTCCAACGAGAAATCTAGAACCACAGAAAAATCTGATGTAAAGCTGGGGTCGACAACCGCTGATGTACCTGATTCCAGAAAGAATGCTAAGGCTACTAAGAAATCTGATTCTGGAAAGAAAGCTAAGGCCACGTGGTATTCTAATGCAAAGATAGAATCGAAAACCACGGGTGGATCTGAGTCTAGAAAGAAAGCTAAAGCTGCGGAGAAATCTGATCCTAGAAAGAGAGCTAATAAAGCCAGAGAGAAGTTCAGTGCAAAGCATGAATTGAAAGCCACAGAGAGGGAAATCAGGTCTGGGGCGGATGTAATGATGGTTGAATCTGAGGTGGGGAAGGGCGCTGATAATCAGAAGGAGAAACCATCGAGCAGACCATGCAGCAAGAGTGTTCGTACGTGCATGAAGTGTGGCCTACAAGAACCAGCGCCAAAGATGTTCAAGAAGTGCAGGAGGTAATTCTACATAAATTGATTGAATGACTGAGTTATATAGTGACTGAATGTTGATCGTTTCAATCGCTGATTTTCAGTAAACGGACATTAAATTTTCTTTCACCGGACATATTTCCCCTGACATTTACCCCCTGGATGTTCTTTTCGACCAATGACATTCCCCCACTCTAACTCCATAGTGGTGCAATAATAATCAGCATACACACCATGCCCATGAAGCATGTTTATTTGAACCAACTTGACTGAAGTTAAACAATGTAAGGGAAAGGTGTTTGATGACAGAAAAAACTCAGAAAACGTGTCTAAAAACGTGTTCAACGTGTCTCTACGAACTCTAATAAAATAGTGTCTAGAAACGTATTCAACGTGTCTCTATGAACGCTGATGACTGCAGATAAAACACTGTATCTGGAAACGTGTCTCTGTCTACGCGGTTTAATGCAAGCGTAGGCTACGTTGTGACGGATATAATTATACAGGCCTAGGTCTAGATTTATGGTTATGACTTGTATGGACAGTAGAGGTGGTATGTAAAGAGGCGAAAATTGTCGGAGGGTTTAAATGTCCTAGTCAAAATCGGGGGAAACGTCCGGTACCGGTAGGGGTTAATTGTCAGGGGATTTGTCCAGGGGGAAATGTCCTACATTCAATTTTTCAATTTGATCATTGAGGAATTTATTCATTGAATTGTTGGGTGCATAGTGGTTTCATTTATTTTGAAGGAGTTTGTTCGGTGATTGTTAAATTAGTAATTAATTCATCATCAACAACCGTGGGATCGATGCTCGTGGGTGTCCGATGCCTTCTTCGCAATGTCTCTCGTCTCGAGTTTGTCCTGGGCCGCATGCCTCAGGTCTTTCCCACACCAATCCACAATGTCATCCGTCCACTCTCGATGCGGCCTTCGTCATTTGCTGTTGCCCTCCATTATTCCAAACATCAGAGTCTTAATCTTTCTGTCATCTTTCATTCTGCAGATAATGTCCAAACAATTTCATTTTTCGTTGGATAACCTTCTGCATCAGGTTCTCAGTTATCCATCCGTTTGTATAACTCTTCGTTGCTAATCATCTGTGTCCATCCTAACCTCAAGAGTTTCCTATGGCATTTTCGTTCATATGCGAACAGTTTTCTTTGCGAATCTTTCGTTAGTACCCATGTCTCACATCCATACATCATACTGCTGAACACATGTCTTTAATGCCTCCAACTCTATTTTTATGATGATTGCTTTGCTCTTTCAAATTTTCTCCAATGTTGTTTTCAACACTGCTGTTCCCCTTGCTATTTGTATATTTATTTTACTCTTGCAATCTAGGTCAAACGTATTACTTCCAAGGTAATTAAATCTCTCTACGTTTTCCAGGTGTATTACTTCCACCATTACTAGAGCTCTGCGTGATGTCTTTGTCGCCAAAGACCATCGTTTTTGTCTTATCAAAGTTCATGAACAATCCATATTTCTTTGCTTCCTCATTCAGTATTAAATTTTGGGTGGTAGATTCCATTTCTGTTGGATCCTCAAAGCGAAGTTGTTTATGCGCATCCCCTGAACCGAGACTCCTCCCCCTTGCTCGTGACCTTGTCCATTGCACGTTCCAAGTAATTAATTGACGACTTTCAATTCCTCATTCGGTTCATCCGATCATTTTGGAGTCTAATTTAATATCAGATTTGGGTGTATATTGTTGCGGAACTAGGGCTGGGCAGAAAAGTACCAGGGCCGATCACCAACCATAGCCGTGTAAGTCTTTCGATGATGTCCGGGGGGTAAGGCGTTAGCTGGGGACTAACGACTAGCCGACTAGGCTTAGGCTAACTATACTTAAACGAACTGTATTCAAACGAACTGTATTTAATCGAACTGTATTTAATAACTGCGAAATCGAACGTCTTAATCAAACTGTACACTGAATGCTAGATCACTGCGACGCAACTGAACTAAACACGCATGAATGTCTTTCTTTTCCAAAGGTAAGTCACCGATGCACAAGAATCGATCCCACAACACTGCACCGAGCGGCACGATACTGTACCCACTGCGACTAAACTCTACTGAACTCTATCACAGAAGAAGCAGCTCTGACTGACTGACTGACTACTACGACGAACTCTTCAACTACTTCACACTGCAACTGACGACGACTCTCGACTCTCGACTCTCGACTCTCCTACGACGATCTGCTCTGCTCTATTTATACCCTCCCAGACGCAGGTGTGCTGAATAAGTAGATATAGGCCACGGTATGCTGAATAAGTAGACGTGCTGAATAAGTAGACATAGGCCAATGTATGCTGGATAAGTAGACGGAGGCTAGTGTGCTGAATAAGTAGACGTGCTGAATAAGTAGACATAGGCCAATGTATGCTGGATAAGTAGACGGAGGCTAGTGTGCTGAATAAGTAGATATAGGCCAATGTATGCTGGATAAGTAGACGTGCTGAATAAGTAGACATAGGCCAATGTATGCTGGATAAGTAGACGGAGGCTAAAGGGGCGGGGCAAGCAGACGTAGGCAGAGAGAGCAAAGCAAGCGCACCCAAACACAGCAGGCAATCTTCAAGTTTTTCCACAATATTCATCGACTTTTAATCAGTGGCTCATTTAACCATTCACTTGTTAATGTTATGTAATCATTCGTTTAGTGGTTCATAATCGTTCATTCAACTATACACTTCTTATGTAATCATTCGTTTCGTCTATTGATACAGACGATCCTTAGTTCAGTTCAAATTCATTCAATTATTCATTTAAATCATTCATGTGTTTAGTCTTACATTCCTTTACTGGTTCATCGGTTGTCATTTAATGTCTTAATTAGCTGCAGTTTCGTCTGACCGATGTGTCCTGTGTTGATTTATGTTATTTATTACGTTATTTGAATGTGGACATAATTTTTTCAGGAGAAGATATGTTGCGTATTTAACACTATTTACATTTACATTAATGAAGCGTTCAACACATAATTATTAGGTTGCCTCTGTTACTGTTTGTTCAAATTTTATTCACACTCCTGCTATTGGCAGAATATAAATGTGTGTTGAATTACATTTAGTTGGGATGTTTTTGATGTTGTCAGATGCAAAGACGAGGGCTGTCCAGATCCTCCGTATTATTGCGGCCGAGACTGTCAAGGTAGGGTACTTTTACTTCCAGATGGAGGCTCGGTAGTTAGTCTTGTGTCGTAGCACCCTTTTATTGGATACTGATGGATTCCTGACAATTTCGCTATGCATACTGCTGCAGTTCAGTCCAGTAGCCTTGTCTAGGCTGGACCCATTATATGGTATCACCTTTCTCTATGACTCTGTCAGTTTGTCCCTTCCACAGTTTTGGAAGCGCCTGATGGCTCTATATAGTACTCGACAGTGATTTCACTGGTTTGAGTTGATCATGCTACTGATGAGATTTTCTGGAAGGGTACTTTATTATTTTTTTTATCATATTTCAATCACGAGTTGAACCTACTTGGTTCTTTAAGTCTTGTGGTGCCATTTCCATATCAATATTAGTATAGTAATGTAAGTCTCTGCTCAATAATTACTCTGTTATGAATGTGGTAATGCCATCTCCATGATGTACATGGTTGTGCAGTTTCTATATTGTTAATGGTAGTGCCATTTTATGAAGTTGGTGGTAATGCCATTTGTGTGTGGTTTTTGCAGTGTTGGATTGGACCACACGGCATCGACAACAGCATGAGAAGAACTACATGTATGCAGGAGATCCAGCCACGTCGTAACTCCTGCCTCTCAAAAGCCTCCAGTTGTCAAAAAAACTCTTTCGACAAACCATCTAACAAATTGCTGCATAAAGAGAAATTCATAATCAACGTGTATTTGCCTGCAGTTTTACCAGTCTTTGGATAGAATGTAGCATTATTTACCTCTGCTCAAGAAAACTATTTAAAATCGCTTTATTTTTCAAGTAGGCCCTAGATTTTTAAGTATTTTCAAAGTCATGTGGGTTTATAGGGTTTTTATAGGAGCATTGATTTGCGTCTGAGTAATCGTGTTGTTTTGCTGAACATTACGTTTGATGTTACTTGTAACCCTTTGAGGAATGTTACATGTAACGGAAGTTCAGATTCACCGTTATCGTGTAAAAAGTCCGAGATTGTTAAATCAGCACTTGTTTGAGAACTGTAGATGGACTGCATTAATTTTAGCTAGAACTTTATTGGTTCTGAGTTTATGGGTATATCGTGTTTATTGTCTTGGTAATTAGCATTATAGTTATCACCATTCTGATGACTTCCACTCAAACTGTTGTTGCTAATGTGATACGGGAATGTAGCTTTTTTGGGTGCTGGAGAATACCTATGATATTGAGTTCGTGCTCCTGGTCATTGTGTGCCTTAAAGAGAGGGAGAGATAAGCGAACGCAAGCCGTAATTCCACGATGGCTAGACTTTAGACGTAGGCTAATGCGTCTCCGACATGGTGAGGATTTCTGAGCTTAGCCCTCCGCCACGAAACATTGAGCAATGAGAACGGTTCGTGTGGCGAGCGAAGTGGATGGGTTTCTTCCACCGTATGTCCCGACCCAGACTATTTTACCGGCCATGCTGATGTGCAATTCAAGGCAATAATCATTAATCACCGATCCAAATCATGTGCTTTGATGGATCTGTCAGGAACGAAGGGACTCTTGTTGCAATCTCCGCCATCGACCACACCCATTTTCTCTGCCTATAACTTATGGCAATGGTAACAAATACGTTCTGTCAAGAATGATATTCAGAAACATTATTAGCCATAGTGTCTTAAAGTCACACTAGATAACGTCATAATTGTAGCTGCGAAACGTCCAGTCCATTAGGCCTAATCAACGATACAAGCTATAGGTCTATGGCACAAAATAGGCCTAGCAAAATCTGGACCATCTGTAAGTTGGTGCATATGACAGCTTATATTGCCTAGCCCACAAACGAATATGCAATAGACCCACATTACAATATCACACAGTCAGATGTGGTTTATAACACGAATGCTAACCAAGTGACTTTACTGCATTTTCGGTTCTCTCTATACTTTTTCTCTCACACATTTTCCAAAAATAGCCTATATATTACTAGCTGGGGATACACGGCGATTTCCGGGAAATTTAGGATTCACCCCGCTCCCGGCCAGTGCCTTACTTCCCCACCTTCAATTCACTTCATCCCACATCCTCGCTCGTATGCTCCCGAACCCCACTTATTTTTCCCATCCCACTCACCCACCTACCTCCCTAACCGGCCAGCCCACCTTGGCTCCACCTCTCGGGTACTCTGCATTGGCCGATAAAGTTCGCTTTTGGCCCACTCCATCCCACCCCAACCGCCGGCACCGCAACTGCCTGCTCCCACCCCACCCACCCTCCTTCACGCCACCCAACACCCAACGTCATCACACTCCGACCTACTAAGCGGCTCGCCTCTAATGATATTTCCGTTTGCCGGCAAATTGTTCCCCCTGAACAATACCCTGCCTCTACCCGGCCTCTCTGGGGCGAGGTGTGTGTTGGGTGAGGCCAGGTGGCCCCTGTTTAGCACTCTAGCTGTCTATGGTTAACGTTTGAGGTGAGAAAGTGTGAAACTTTGGCAACGAAATGAAAATGTATAGCGAAACTTAGGGTTATTGTCCCCCATCCTGTTCCCATGGTGGTAGAGATTGGATAACCCTGCACCGGGTGTCCAATGCCCACGCCAACACAGTAGTGAAAGTTGGAGTGAAAAGGTCAAAAACTGTGGAAATGCATCCCTGTCAAACAGACACACGGAGAGAAAATTAGGGTTTCGCCCTCTGCCCCCTCCATGGTGGTAGAGATTCGCCAACCTCTCCAGCGGGTGTCCCATGTCCACACCGACACAGTAGTGAAGGTTTGGAGTGAAAAGGTTTTTAAAAAAGTGGAAATGCATCCTTGTTAAATAGACATACAATACCGAAAATGAGAATTTTCGCCCCCATCCTGGCCCCCATGGGTGGTAGAGATTCGCCAACCATTTCACGGGGTGCTCCATGCCCACACGGACACAGTAGTGAAGGTTTGGAGCGAAAAGCTCCAAAACTGTGGAAATGCATCCCGGTCAAACAGACACACACACACACACACACACATACACACACACACACACACACACACACAGAATCTTCTTTTTATTTATATACAGGGTGGTTCAGCATAAATGAACCGAATTTGCATGTAAACAGCTTCGCCAACTTTTGTAATTTATTTATACTTTATGCGACAAGTTAGAGATATTCCACTCTAGTATTAGCCGTCAAAAAGTCGAACTGGCACAAGTTTAGGTTTCATTTACAATGCTCGGAACAGCGCTAGCTATCATATCTTGTTGTAATTCTTGACGTATTATAATATGGCGCCGTGTTCCCCGGGATATTCACAAATCATTTTTTGCTAACACGCGCATAGACACGGTCATTTTGAGTGTTTGTAGGAGTCTCTGCCAAGAATATCCTCTCTTCACTAAATCATTCCCTTTCCATTTTTATCAACAGCCGTGCTCGCTGCCACGCGATGCTTGAGACGCAAAGAAACGACTGCCAGCACTCCAGTCGTCTTTTTCGTCAATGTTGGAGTGCTGTTGGACATCACGTCGCCGAATAACTTTAGATCATCTTCTAGAATCCGTTATACGGTGCTTCTACGACTACCTGTTTCGCACTGAATGACTGAAAGACCTGATTCCCATGGTTTACGAGTTGAAAGTCCTGTTTTATCAATTTTCCGTAGCAGATAGCCTAATACAAGGAATTGTTTATTCCACCCTGTTAGAAAATTCGTTGATTAGCCTAATCATTTCAAAAATCATTTCTTATCAGTTCGTAAAATTAAGATCAAAGCGTGGTCATCGTCTGTCAACGGGGTCAGATTGCGAAATTAATGACATCAAAATATGGTGTGCTGCTCCGAGCTTACAATTTAAACCTAAACTAGCCTACTACCAGTTCAATTTTTAGCGTAAATACTTTTATTTGACACATAAATTATAAAGTTATGAATGGAACAATCTTCCGGACTTTATTCGCAAATCGTCTTCTTTATCGTTCTTCAAGAAACACTTGGATATATTTGTTTAAGATTTATTATGAGTAGACATTCCTGTTATATTACGCGCTTCCGTGCAAGATTCTTTTTGTTTAGGCGCGTTATAAATGACAGTTTAATAATAATAATAATAATAATAATATTTAATAAATTTCAAAAATTGGCGGAGTTATATGCGTGCAAAGTTGGTTCATTTATGCTGGACCACCCTGTAGATGTTTGTTGTGGCATACTATAATTATTGAATTTTAGTTACGATTATCGTGTGATTGCACAAGTCATAGTCTGTTCGCATTCGATGTTCCAGCAGCGCGTTTGGAGGCGGTTCAATAAATCACATAAATATTTACTTACTTATTTTCATTTAGTTGTTCTTCTCGCGACTATTCTGTTTTTCAAACGTGACTTAGCGACCAAGCGATTCTCCATTCTGGCGACGGTAAAGAAGATGGCGGCGCGTCAACAACTTGGTAAAACTCGGTGAACTCGGTAAAAAACCGAAAAAAATATTCCTAATATTATTATTGTTGTTGATATTTTGTCACCCGAGTTAGAAAGATCCCTCAGGCTTTAAGAGATTCAACTTCTTCTCTTTTTTTTTTATCTCGTCCACAAAGTAAACGTGCCCTTTAATGTATCGGCGTTATATTAAAACCTTGCGTGCAAATACACGGACGCTGGAAAAGATTTATGCTGGAAAAGATGAATGTCTTGCGGGTCGTCTCTATCTTATTTTATTGTAATTATTGAACTGTCATTTATAACGCGCCAAAAAGTTTTCTCACAGAATTTATACCAAATTGACAGGAATTTTATTAAGACAGGAGCCAATTCTTCGGTCTACGTATTTTTTCCAGATAAAATTTCTACTGACGATAGTTTTAATCTAGCGCACGACAGACTTAAAATTGCAAAGCGTCTTGACGAGTTACTTAGCTTCCAACATTTGGGAAAATCGACTTCCGACTTCCTTCAGGCGCAGCTCAAACTTACCGTTATTCATAGCAATGAACTGCAGCTTTCTGTGTTGCCAACTTTTAAACGTATAATCACTGGCGCCGCCATTGTAATCACTATTACTCCGCAGCTACCAAACACATACTTGTAGCAAAGACCTTATAGTCTACGACTTAAATATCTTTGCTTGTAGCTTCTATAATTGTCCAACTGCATCTGCCTCTGGCCTCAGATTCACATTTTGGTGCGATCTACCTCAGATTCATATTTCGATGCGATCGCACGCGCGTTACATTTTAATGATGCTAATAACAGAACGGTTAAGCAGAACTTTGTAAGTCACAAGTAGACATGGCATACTATGGTTTTCATTTATAATTTAACACCTAAAATACTTGTCTGGCGTAGCAATGTTTTGTAGGTTTTCTTGAGGTAGAAGAATTGTCAAAGATATGAAATATTGTGAACAGAAATTATACTTTACCTGCCAAGATGACAGAGTAGTCACATATAGAAATATTTTTTATGATTATTTCCTGAAATTGGTAATTCATTGATTGTCAGAGATTGGACAGAATTTGCACAAAATTTAAAAGAGGCCGCAGAGAAATTGTAGTAAATATTTAATTATCAAGGTAACAAAATTGTTATTGGTAGTAATGATTTCCAAGTTTTTGTGTAACTGCCTTTTGAACAGGTACTTTATCCATTGTTTTGTAATTGTTACACGTGTAGCTTGATTACCCCAGACGACTTTGAACTCCGAATTTCTTAATTTCTCTGACAAATAATTCGAGATATGTGTTTGCGACGAGGGACTGGAAACCCATTTTTGATGCTTATAAACCCAGTTTATCAGACGTGGGTCAAAACACGTCGAAAGTGTTACTTAACTCATCGTTAAGTGTTAATTGAATATTCCCATACGTAGTTCCAGTATGTTTTTGAAACGTATAAACATGTTTCGTCTGTGTGCATGCTTCTGAAGAGTTTAAATAGAAGCGTGTATAGGCCTACTTCCAGGCAAACATTGCCTTATGAGCGCCTCTGAATAGCTATTTTCATAGGGCGCTATATATATTCTTTAGATAGATTAACAAATTAACAATTTTGCTCATGGGCGGAGTTTATCAGGGGCTAGGGGGGCTAAGCCCCACGAAGACTCAGATTCATTTTTTTAACCGTGTAAATGGTATCTTTTCCTGGGCTTAGCCCCCCCCCCCCCCCCCCCCAAGAAGGCTTTAGCCCATCCAAGAACGGAAGCCAAACTCCGCCCATGATTTTGCTATATTCTACTGTGTCGATTTCTTTTAGAGCGATGGGATAAATGTACGTGATTTGGTAAGACTAGTTCATCTGCTAAGGCATACACTCTCTAATAGGGTCAGCAAAAGAGTCGGCATGCGTAAGGTGACAATTAAAGAGAAGGTACCAATTGGGGAGAGGGTAACAATTGGAGAGAAAGGGACAATTGGAGAGAATGATACGACTACCCGGAATGTCGTCGACAAAGAGAACGATCGTGAGTGCAGCTGTAAACCGGAGGAGGCATCAAAACACGTCGAAAGTGTTACTTACGTATTCCACAGTAAGGGGAAAGTTGTCGCTACAGTGCAGAAAAAGGAGCCGATTGAGTTCATCTCCTCGTTGGCTGGGAAATTAGATTACATCCGCCTTTGTTCTTCAGATCCGATCGACTTAGAGGCACACATCCAGAAGCACCTGGAGAAATCGCGCTTGGGATCTGGCAAAATCAAAGTAAGTTATAATAAGGATTTCAGATTCTATGCGAGCACGGAAAGCGAATCCGTGAAGTTTATCAAACGTAAAGTTAAAGATACAAGAGCAGCTGGGAAGGCGATCAATCTGAAGAACAGAGAGAGGCGAACCTTAGGAGAATCAATGAGAAGCGAATTGCGATAGTCGGCACTAGATCATATCAAAGTATGAATGAAGTTAACAAAGATGGCTGAGGAAACAGAATTACGAATGGTCGCTTCACATGAAAATAGGATTTGTGAGATTGAAGTCGTGCTCCGTAAGGCTAGCTGAAGTGTCAAGAATAACACCCAGATCCCGTACACGTGACGTTCTGCGAAAAAAGCAGGAAAAGCTAAGAGAAAAGAATGAAATCAAGTTTTTGGAGCTGCTGAGGGCGAGCACGTCTGATGAACTGGGTTTATAAGCATTCGGAAATTTTGAAACGATTAGACGACGTTCAGAAGTGGAGACAAATGGAAGGAGATATAAATGCACTCGACTTACAGCAACTGGGAAAGTCCGGGATAATGGGGGAAGGGAATGGACAAATGCATGCACATCACCTGCAGTAGAGATGGCCAGCAGCATGCGCCACATAGTATATAGGAAAAGCGAAATGTCGACCGCGTAGAAAATAAAATAGGAGAGTCGTAGGGTTTTAACTGTCTGAAATAAGCAAAAATCGTATAGGAAGTATAGCAAATTAAGTTATTAGCTTCTATAGTAGGTGATTAATGATTTATGCAATAGTAGGTGATTAATGATCTGATTAATGCAACTTGTGTTTCATTTCTAACCATCACTATCACGTCTGTTCCTATTGTTCCACGGGCGCCCTTGCCTGCAAATGAGCATCGAGCTTTCTCAGTTGTGGGGCCGTCCATTTGGAATAACATCTCTTCAAAGCTCGTTTATTACATCTGACAAATCAAACTTTGTTTCATAAATCTCCCGTATTTTTTCTTTTTGCCGTGGCTGAGGTGGAAGCGCACCTGAGTAGGTTTTTAATGGGCGCTAAGTAAATCTATAGAATTAACGAATGAATTCATGAGTTAATTAATTAACTAATTAAGGTTCACACGATAAGTTGGGTATAAAATACGCTAAAGTCTCGGTTTGCTTGTGTACAAAGTTAATTCATAAGATTAAGGCAACATTTTTTTTTATTACCATGACATAAGTTAGATTGAAACGATGTTAACATTAGAGATTATGAAGTAGAGGTTGATATAATAATTATAATATAATATTAGCTAGAAACACTTAAGTTATGTTATCCGGATGATTATGTGTTGTTTTTAAAAATCAGGGAACGACTTCAGTATCAAGGAAGGAGTCAGGTACAAAACCGACCGGGGATGCTGACAACAGAGGAATTGCAGAAGCTCAAATCCAAGAAATTAAGGATCTGAACACAAAGGCTTCAAACATTTCGACCGTAAACAAGGAACCCAGTGCAACGACGAAATCCAAATCAACCGATCCCAAGACTGGAAGTGAAACATGCTTTGAGAATGGCTCGAAAGAAACAGAGGAACCCGAGTCTAGAAGGATAGCTAAGGCATCGGAGGGACGTAATTCTAGAAAGATGGTTAAAGCCATGGAGGAATCTGATGCCGAACTAGAATCGAAAACTCCTGAGAAATCTGAATCTAGAAAGAAAGCTAAAGGAACCGAGAAATCTGAGTGTAGAAAGAGACCAAAGCCCGTCGAAGAATCTCAGTCTAGAGTTACGGTGGATAAGTCAGAGGTTGGGAAGGGAATGGATAATCAAGAGGAGATGGAAGCGAGCCTATCGCGCACCAAGGACGTTCGTACTTGCGTGACCTGTGGTCTACAAGAACCGGCGCCAAAGGTTTTCAAGAAGTGCAAGAGGTAGTTCTATCACTGATTACTATAGTGATTTACTAATTTTAGTGATTGATTGACTGATTCCCTATTCCAATCGATGTTTAATTGACGACAGTCTCAATGACACTTTCATTTCTTAATTTAATCGTTAAAAAATTTGCTGGCTTCTTTCGTTCACTCATTTTGAGGTAGTTCATCACTGATTGGTTGTTTGACTAACTACTGTTTAAATTTCTCACCTTGTTCAATCAGCAATTCAATCGTCAATTTGTTCTTTGAGTCGTTTATTAATTTATTTCATCTTTCTTCATCGGTTCGATCATTTATTTAATTATTTGTTTGATCATTCATTCAGTCTGTTGATTTATTCATTCATTCAGTTAATTATGCATATTCATTCAATTTTGTCGTATTATTCGTTTCTTCCTGCATTCAATCATTCATTCATCGGTCGGTTGCTGACTTGATTTGTTTGTTGGTATTTCGTTAGACATTAGAGATTTATTTTCTCTATCTAGATATTTATTTTTTGGACGTTGGCGGTTTTAGAGAGCAATACCGAGACTTTTCTGCTGAGAATTGCTTTTCCATTGATGTAGTGATAGGACCATACCCCATTGCCTCAATATAAATGTTCAAATTTCAAAGAATTCTTATTAGACATATGGATAAAGGATAATAATCACAATTTTTTAAATAAATGTGTATTTAAATGTCCTTTTAATTACATTGTATTCGGGTATTCTTGTTATTGTCAGATGCAAAGACGAAGGCTTCCCGGATCCTCCGTATTACTGTGGCCGTGACTGTCAAGGTTGGGCGAACTATTAAGACTACTGGATTCTTGTAGTCCAGAGGAATTTTTGTAACTCATGTTCTATTTAACCGCGAAATGTACGTATGACAATGCAAATATAGCGGTAATGATGGTGAACATTGAATAGCAAAGCTTTTGTGGAATGTCCATAGTTAAGGTGGTGATATAATATATAGTAATTCATCATTGCTTTCGTCAGTGCTCTGGCCTGGAATCGGTGTTTCCACTCTTCAATTTTATAATATTCCACGATTGACCATGTGTGTGTCATGAAACCAAGCTCAGATAGTCTGCTTGAATCCTTTTCTGTTCCACAAGCGCTTAAAGTCTGCTGTGTTTGACTGAGCAGATTCCATTTCGGGTTCATTGCACCCTCTGTTATGCGTTTTCTTGGTGTTAAGTTTCTGGATTTCTCCAGAAATATGTTTTTGTATTGTTATATGACCATTTCTTAAGGCGCTTCTTTTAGCAAAATCCTTTCGGAAATTAACGCTTTTAGTGAGATCGACTTCCATAGTAAAGGCAGGGTTTGAGACGAAAGAGAAAGAAAAACTACCAGAGAGAAAGGCGGGGCGAACTGATGGCGGAAGTCCATTCCATGGAGAGGGCCTCCATGCAATATGCAGGCACAGCATCTGGATTGAGCCATGACAGTCCTGACGCGGGAACATGGAGGTTAAGCCGATCAGAGGATCTAAGAGGATGCAGCGAAGTGGTGGAGAGGGACGAAGCATGAGATCGCAAAGATATAGGATAGGTTATGCCTACATCTATTTTGAGAATCATTTTAACATTGTTTGACGATTCTTGCGTTAGACATTCTTTCTGGTGATGTGTTTCAACCGTATAATCTATGATTTCTATAGAGCCGTTATCATTATACCACGATGTCGTAAGATGATCACTTCAAGTTAAGCAAGTGTTAATCCATATTTCGAAGCCGGAAAGGTCAAAGTTTGGTGGATCATAGAAACTATAAATTGGGTGAAAATCGTTGCGTACGATTTCAATTCTGTGTTGCAATTGAATTCTGGGTATATTTGGTATACAAGTCAATACAGATATATATATATATATATATATGTATATATATATAATGTTAGTGGTATTGCTATTTTATGATGTGTCTGGGAGTGCCATTTCTTTTATGTACATCATAGTGTCATTTCAGCTATGGTATTGCCATTTCTAGGATGTTAGTGGCTGTGCCATTTCTGTGTGTAAATTGTGGAGACATTTCTCTTATGTTAATGGTTATGCCATTTCTGTGTGGTTTTTGCAGTGTTGGATTGGACCGCACGGCATCGACAACAGCACGAGAAGAACTATGCAGGAGATCCAGCCACGTCGTTACTCATGCCGCTCAAAAACCTCCAGTTGTAAAAAAACTCTACTTGCTTAGCTTTAAAAAATTGCAACATTACGAAAATAATTAAGAATAGAATTGACTTGGCTCACAGTCTTGCCAGATCTTGAATGGAACCCAGCACTATATCATTTGCCTCTGTTCAATATAAGAAAATGTTTATATTCTTTCTTAGTTTAAAAAATTGCAACATTAAGAAATTTTAAGAATAGAATTGGTTTGACCTATGTACAGTCTATTACCAGACCTTGAATGGAACCCAACACTATATTTGCCTCTGTTCAATGTAAGAAAATGTTTAACAATTCCTTCTTAGTTTTATAAAGAGACTTGTCGTAAGTCATAACTATTTGTAGGGTTTCACAGACTACACAATGTAGATTATTTACATCGGGGTAACCGTGTTATTTGCAGCAGGCAGTGTTTCGTGTTACAGGTAGCCCATTGTGACCACTTACAAAAGTTCCGTTACATGTAGACCTAACGGATGTTATCATGTGAAATTGTTTAAGCAATTTGAACCCGTTTAGAACAGGGAATATAGATTTTTATCCCAGGTCCGTGAGTATCGTGGTAGTCAAGTTTAAGAGGGGGAAACCAGTTTACTGGTTTTTTGGTGCTTTTTACATGGTAGACAAACCTCTCGACCTAACCGGTTTCTGACTTCGCACCCTGGGATATGATTTTATCGTAAATGCTGGTTGTGATTTATGATAATACGACAATCGAGGTGACTACTATTGGTTAACTGTTAATAGATCTAAGTTTTTGAAATTCATCCCACTGTCTACTCGTGAAGCTCAACCGTTGATCTTGCAATTAACACTTATCTACAGCTGTCGGACTGATTGTCCACTTTCCCCGTTACTGTCAAACACTCTTCTTGCTTAGCTTTAAAAATTGCAGCATTAAGAAAATTTCAGAATAGAATTGACTTGGCCTACAGTCTTGCCAGAACTTGAATGGAACCCAGTACTATATTTACCTCTGTTCAGTATAATAAAATGTTTTAATTCCTTCTTAGTTTTATATAAAGACTTGTCGTAAGTCATATCCATCTGTACCGTTTGTTATTTTATGACTTCCTTTACTCCTTTTGTGTTCCCCATACCAGAACTGAGTTCGTATTCGACTCAGTCTCGATCATTGTCTCAATTGGAATGCACTTTCTCCTTCTGCTCGCTCTACAATTCTTTCTGTCAGCCTCACTTCTTCCTTCGCTATTTGGAAACTTGCTTCCCCTTGATAGGCGCTTTGCACTGGGAGCGCTTCTGAATGGTTCACCTATACTAGAGGCGCTTTGTAAATGCTAATATACAATCCAATACACCGTAGATTGTCCCTTGATCTCGTAGATTTGTCTCTTCTGTAAGTTAAACTTTGTTGGCCGCTGCATGCTTTTGTCTTTAGCATTCTTGGTCATGTATGTTAGTAGAATACTATATTGTTGTTAATTGCATTGGGTATTTTTGCGTGTACTAGTGGCTATTTGCAGTCTAGTTATATTATAAACAGGGCTTTGGAAGTTCATGACTGTTTAATTATTGATGTACTGAATAGTTTAACTTATTTCGAGCTATATACTTTGACTTTGAAGTCAATTTTAATACATTCTCGTCATTATTGTGTTGACACCTTTAGGGTCCACCCATAATATTACGTACGCAGATATTCGTATTGTTAACCATCCATGCTGTTGAAACTAGTACATTTTTAGATCCACTCCCAAGTTTTGGCCTACGTACAAATAAGCTTCTCTGACTTGGCACCTTGCGATTGTTAATTAACTAAAGTCATCCATAAAACAGTTATTTTACCGTAGGATACTTTTAATTTTTATTAAACATATTTGCTAGACAAAATTGTTGACTGTTATGGTCTACTGTTTAGAACTAGACAGACTTAAAATAAGTGTATACTCAAAATGCCATCCGACGATCATGGGATAATACAGAGTCATCAATTATTATTGGCTAATGTGGAAGTCATAATTAGAAATTTATTGTGCGTAGGCCTACGTACATTTTATCGAGACCCTCCCCGCCGTACGCACCTGTGCGCAAATCGCCATAATCCTGTTTGCCCTCTTCCCTCCCTACGTACGTAATTTATGGACAGTTGCTGCTTTGACTTCCATGTCAATTCAAAAGTACTGTCATTGCTCGTGTATTGACACTGTTAGCACTGTATAGCAAGATCTGTTCAATTTGAGAATCCGAACACATGTACAAGTTGAATATGTAATTTAATATTCATGTGATATTGAAACAATAAGAAATTGTTTTCTGAAGCAGCGTGATGCATTTGAAGAACTCCTTCTGTAACCAGTTTAACTGTTGAGATGAAAACGTCGTCGTTTCCTTGTATTCGGCGACTTATAAAATAAAACTGATTGATGAAAGGAGTTTAACAGCTCAGCAACGAGTTGAGTTATTTGGAGATTTTCTTATTTGCGCCCATACAGGAACCTATACTTTTGACTATACTTTTAAATATATTTTAAAATATACTTTTGACTATACTTTTAACTATACTTTTGACTATACTTTTAAATATACTTTTAACTAAACTTTTGACTATACTTTTAACTACTTTTGACTAGGCGTTTGATTTTTTACAAATTTCTTCGCACTGAAGAAACTATATAAAAAAATTATAAAAAAGTGAAACTGAGAATATTTACATTAAGAAGCCTCTAATAAAAATATCCATGCACGTTCTTAATTTCCGGCTTTGCATTTTCCAACTTCTTGCTGAAAAGCAATTTGACCTTGACCATCGTGTTTTGCTCTTCCTGCAAAAATTTATGCGGCACCCACGATAGTCTGTTTAGCTTAGTAGCTGTTAGTAGACAGTGTAGACTACACCTACTTAGGCTGTACGCAACTCGTAAACACGTGCATGCATGGATAGGGCTGACGAGAAATATTTCTGGTCCCAGGGAGGGCAGCTCTGTTTGGGGTCAGGCATTCCCCCTGCCATCGTAGGCAGTTTTACAGACGGACTTTTATGCAGACAAAGGGAATTTTAAACAGGCCAACTGGTCAAAATACTCATTTAATTCATTTGTCACGAGAATCTTAGTCAGAGGCGCTTCCAACCTTAGCGTGGCCAAGAAAAACGTCCGAAAGATGGGAGTCGAATGCCCAAGAAGGAGTTCTAGAATGGCAGCGGTGCGACAAGTTTGGGCTATACGCTGGGTTTAAATTGTGACTGAAAGGTCATTGACGGCGTCTATGGGCTACACTTATTTTCAAATCCTGCCACTTATTAGCCCAGCATACACTCACGTGCGATCTACCTTCTGAGAGAGGGCATGCAGCACGAAGAGCCCACTCCTCGACATCTCTCCAGACCCTGGCATGACGATGCACACTAAACACGAAACCACACGAACAAACGTACTGACCTACATGCATATACAATGTATAGACCAGTTCACTTCTGCTGGACTTAATCAAGGCTTCGGCAATATTCGCAAACATATACGTGTACATGTATGTTATTTTTCTCCGTTCATAATCGCCTTGAACGTCGCCCCTGTTGAGCTGAGGCTTATCTGGGTCTAATCGAGACGAGATGTTATAAAGTGACAGACGAACTGTGCCGCATTGAACAGCCAGTGACATTACAAGGCCCTGACGGATTGCAGTCAAAGGGATTTGTTTACATCAGCTGTCTAACTCGAACATTGTCCTGACGCTAAGGTAAGTTCATTCGTTCACTACGAGGATTTGTATAGCGCCCATCCATGGTGAGCGCTTCTAATCCAGCCTTGGATAAATAGAACAGTTTTAAGATTGCGACAGAACGTGTCAAAGGCAGCCCGTTGCAGAGGGATGAAACAACCACTGGGAGGGTGCAATTCTGCCTGGTAGCTGCTATTCGAGCAAAATTGACGATGAGCACACTGCTCAGTTGAGTGGAAAGAGTGACGATCCCCTGCACTCACGGAACGCAGCAAAGGTCGCGAAGACAGGCGGGTGCAAGACTCAATATTTAGGGATTGTCCGGCCAAATCGATGATCCGGACAGAGAATCGATGCTGGAGGGGAGCCAATGGAGCACTTTCAGCAGACAGCCGAAGACGCGGTCAAACAAGCGTCGCCTTCTTTTCTTCTCCAGGCCTGGGACCAGCACTGTAGGAATACGAAGATGGAGCTTATAATTCTCATGGGGTTGTATTGGTTTCTCAAAAATGACAACACCACATTATTTTGGCAGGCACGGTATAAGAGGTTTCTCCACCTATCGCCTTGACGTTGCCGGTTGAACCCGTTTTGGAATCACCTAGTTTATACTTGACCTAGTTTCAACTTGACCTAGTTTCAACTTGACCTAGTTTCGACCACACATAGATCCAAATCAACGTAATTCCGATTTGACCTAGTCTTGACTTTGTCTATATTACCTATTTACAACTGGATCATATTTGCCGGCTAAAATTTGTTTACTGTTATGGTTTTGTTTTATCTAGTTCGCTCCAACTTGAGCAAGTTCCGAATCGACGAGAGTCCGTTTCGACGTCACTTAATTTCGACGTGACCTGGTTTCGACGTGACCTAGTTCCGACGTGACCCAATTCGACTTGACCTGTTTTCGCCATGAAGTACGACGATGTCTACGCCTACACCGGTCAGATGGGTTGACACCAGTGGAACGTCGTCATCATGCTTTCCCTCGTGACGATGTCAACCATCGAGTCCATCACGATGATCTTTGTCGGTGCCGACATGCCTCACTGGTGCCGTGTGGATCAGCTGGCTAACCTTTCCTACGACCGTCAGAAGTACATAGCCATTCCGATGACAACACTGCAGGAGGGAGAGGAGTACAGTGAATGCGAGATGTACGACCTCAACTACGATAACTATTCAATGGATGAATATCTCAACTGGAACAGAACGACGCAGATGGCAGCCAACGACACGCAGCTGGTTCCCTGCTCAGCATGGATCTACGAACAAACAGTCTTCATATCGACTATCGTCAGCAGGGTCAGTATTATGATTTCTTACTTACTTATTTACATGCGGAAGGAATTCTGCAGGTCTACTTATTGACTTAGCCTATTTAGACTCCTCCCATCCGGTCGATATCCATTCGCATACCCTGCATGCCCATTTCTTCTACTTACTTACAAACCTTCCAATTGAGTCTGTGGCTGTCTGTAAAGTCAACGTCCACTAACTTACTTACTCCGTCATTCATCAAGTTTCAAATAAAACTCGTCTTTCTCTGTGTATCTTTTCTCCTCACTCAGATGGTACCGCTGTTGTGGCGTTTTGAAGCTATAATTTGTTCCGTATCAGACTGTATTCAGTGGTCACATCGACTGTTTGCCCCGAAGATGCAGATATATTGTATCTGAAGAAACAGTTTAAAAGGTGTTTAAGTTGAGCATTGCGTTGTGCACTGTGTTATACTGTGGCAACAGCTCCACTGCCCTGTTAACAAGCGATAAAAATAGCAACAGTAAAATTTCTATTACCGACAGTACGATCTCCCCGACTTTGTTTTCGTTGGCCTGTGACGTTGAGAGCGCGTCTGAATAGCCATGCTGCGAGAAGCGCTTCACACAATGTCATGTTCTTAGATTAGATTAGATTAGATTAGATTAGATTAGATTTTAATTATGCTCTTTGAGTCTTTTCCATTACGTTGCTGTTCTTCGCCTTATATATATACCGCCAATATAAACCTGTTAAAAGGTGTTTAAGATCATGGTGCAGACTGCTCTGGCCGGGAAGATTAACCCTCATCCGAACAAGCGAAAATCCAACTTAATTTGAACAAAGGGGTATGGCCAGACCCCAATTTTGATGTGGGTTTTTTCATGGGCAATAGTGCTTTTATATGCCAATTTTGTAAGATGGTATCAGAATAACTAAAACAAGAATGTATCTGTCTCTCTATGCAATATAAATCATGTTTATGATGAATTTTAAACTAAAATGTTTAGTAACATTTATTGTTTTAGACCATGCATGTTTGATCGTCTAAGTAATTGGCTCTCTATCAAATTTGGAAATCAAATAAAGAAATCATGATTCTAGTAAAATTAGTGCTGAATGCTGGTATGTTCAAAGTCAGCATGACTTTTTCTCGGAAATATCCATCAAAAATGAATGGTATATGCCCACACTTAAATTGCCAACATGTATCATGATTATAATAGACCTATTTCGCTAGATCAGATCAGATCAGATCAGATTACAGTAGGTTTAAATGATGCTCTGTTCCATTACTTTGCTGTTCTTCGCCTTTTATATATATATTATGTCGCCAATATAAACCTGTCAAAAGGTGTTTAAGGTGGCGTCCTTTAGTGGCGTCGTTGGAAGTTGGAACCTGCCTAGGGGCAGAGAACTTAAAGAAAGAAGAAAGTCCACCAGCTGTTGCTTTAAGATTTGTATGTCACAAGATGCAATTTGAGAATATATCACTTTAAAAAAGTGATGCACCAAATAATATTTTTATATGACCTCTTTTTCAGATGAATGTTCAAATCTCTTAAATAGGCCAGCATTAGACTAGAAGACGGACTGGTCACTTAAACAGTTTAATCCGCACAATGGAACGCCAATGTAGATAAAGTTACTTGACCGCGTTTGGTACGTCTATCCAAGGATGTCGTCCTCTATGCTATGCCCTCTAAAAATGTCCTCTTTTGTTCAAATTGCTCGTACTGCAACTAAGAAGAAGTCTTCTCTGTGGTTGATCCAGTGGTCTGGAATGGCCTTCCTTCAGAACTACTCCTAGCATAATCCTTCCTCACTAAACTTAAAACGATCACTTTTGGGCGCGCTGGAGTCGGGAGTGCCTCCTTGAAAGGGCGATATAAACTTCTAAATGAATGAATGAATTAATCAATAAAATATATGTTGTTATTGTGTGAGACAGTTCGACTTGGTGTGTGGCGATTCCTGGTTGAACCAGCTCGTGTCGACCATCTACATGGCCGGAACTATAATCGGAGGTATCGCATCGGGTGCCATGTCCGACAGGTACCGAAGAAACCACAACAATATTATTATTATTATCAATTATTGGCCACAGTATTATTATCAATTATTGACCGATTGTAATTAACTGATTAGACTAATTTACTGATTGATCGTCGGAAATTAATTTACCATTTTATTTTATTTTATTGACCGGTACCAATATTATTTATTTAACTACTTTAAATTGTAAATAGAAAAATTTGAATTTAAGAATTTAGGTTTATAAGACAATGTTTGGTTAGGTTAGAACAGAAAGGAAAAAAGAATAAGAGAGATAAGAATATAACAGATTATGATAAATCAGATCAGACAAGAATTATATAGGAAGATTAGAATAGAATTTTAGTAGATTAGAATGGGCCTATGTTAGAACAGAATGGAGCAGAAAAATATGATGGATTAGAATAGAATAGAATAGATTTATTAAATCAAGCAACCGATTAACTCCGACGGCATAATTTACTAATTAATAGACCAGAACAAATCCATTGTGATCTAATCCATTATATTTGCCGTTCTGTGCTGTTCTAACCTATTTGAATTCTGCAAAATCTTATCTTTTCTTAAACCAGACTAAACGTAATAGAATTTGCTGATCTTTATTTGGATATGGAGGATTAGAAGAGACTAACTTCTGTTAATCCTTTGTCTTTATTTTGTGATCGTAAGGATAGGCCGGAAGTCAGCAAGGATGATCTACTTGTGCATCCGGGTCGTTGGATTCGCCCTGGCCACCTTTGCCCCCAACTACCCCACGTGTGTCGTCGGTCGTTTCATCCTCGGCGTGGGCTCTTCCGGTTGCTTCCTCTGCTCATACGTTCTCGGTTAGTTGGCCAACAGTTTGAAATACTGTTGTTCAAAATTGCTGTAATAATTATGCAAAACAAATTTCTGTCCAGGGTAGTGGCCTCTGTTGTCATAGACCCTGGTCAAATCGGATCCATGCATCCCTAGCTTCAAGTTTCAGTTTCGGAATCGGTTTCGTTTTGGATTACCGTTTAAGTTTCGGTTTCGGTTTCGTTTTGGGTTGTGGTTTCAGTTTCGGTTTCAGTTTCGTTTTGGCTTACGGCTTAAGTTTTGGTTTAGGTACTGGTTTGGGTTCGGTTTTGGTTTAAGTCGACTTCGTAGTTTTGGTTTTGGTTGTAGTTTCGATTTTGTTTTAAAACGACTTCACAGTTTTGATTTTTGGCTGCGGTTGCAGCTTATGTTGCACTTGCTTTGCGCAAATGACTACATGAGGTAGGCTACAAAGGTCTTTGTTTGACACCTCTACTACAAGTCTAAAACGCCTCCATTCTTAGTTGCACATATTATCTTAAGTGCAATTGATATTTTCAGTTAATTCCTCCATGATCCTGTTTGTCGGGCAGTGTCATTCCCGCGCCTAAAAAACGAGGAGGGCAACGATGATCAGTTGTCCGTCTATGAACCAACGTTATTGAACATGTAATCAACCATATTTTCAGCGTCCGTCTTGACTTATATATTGGTAAGGTAAGGTTGACGTTTACTTGTAAACGTAGTCATAAGTAAGCTACAATAATTAAGTAAAAGGTTTTTCGTTGGGTGGGATAATCATCGGACCATCAAACGAAAGGCAAACATTTCCACTTACCCTTAACCACTGCTGAAGCCTTTCCCACTGGACTTTTTTAAACCGATTCAATCATTTATTATTGGAGTGGTAAGCTTAAAGATTAAATGCCTAAGGCCTAAGCGCTCGAATCGCTTCTTCATAAGTTGGCGCCCTGTAGGCCTATTCAGATTTAAATGTGTATGGGTATGCATGAGCGCTTGTCTTAACCGCCCTTCAAGATAGCTACTCGGAGGCGCTATCGATTACCTGTGGCTGCGATTGCAAGTAAACGTTGGTTAAAAAATCGGAAACGGTGCATTTGCGTTGGATGTCACGTTTGAACGGAATAAACTTCTCGGACTTCATTCTCAAATCATCTTCTTTGTCGCTCTTCAAGAAAAGCCTTAAGACTTTCAAAAATTATTTCTCGCATTTGCTATAGCGCCCCTTCTAGCTGCTACTCATTGGCGCTCCTGACAACAACGCGGACACTGCATGGGAATCTCACGCCAAAGTGCAAGAGCAATTGTGAGTGATGGATTTGTTCAGGGTCCCTACGCGGCAGCTTGAGGTGGATTCGAACCAACAACTTTCTGACTTCAAGATGCCGATCATACCCCTACACCTCCGCACCCCACAAGTTTCGAATTAGAAATTTGAAGTTTGGAAGGATACGCGCAAGGCTTTGTATCTCTGACAGTTTCAATACGTTTATGACATGCACTTGAAAATTGATCGTCACCGAGAATGGATGGATCCGATTTGACCAGGGTCTATGACAACAGAGGCCGTTACCCTGGACAGAAATTTGCTCGGCGTATTACAGCACTTAAGAGCTTTCTTCTTTCGAAATTTTTTATCGAGAAATAATATAGCGTCAGTAAAAGCGATTTTAAGGTGTCTAAGTTGGTTAATATCTGCGTCCTTTTGTTTGCATGACATTTTTGTTATGGCGCCCCTTCAAGCTCCATACTCAGAGGCGCTTCCAACTGCAGCGCGGACACTGCATCGGAGTTTCACGCCGAAGCGCTGAGTTACTGCGAGTGAAGAACTTGCCCAAGGTCTATACGCTGCGACTTTAGGTGGATTCGAACCTGCAACCCTCAGGCTACAAGGCAACGAACATACCCACTACACCACCGCGCCCCACAAGCATCTGTGAACTCTATGCACATTGCAATCTAGACCCACTTTAGTTAGCCATTATTATTAGTAAACTCTCATTTATAACGCGCCCAAATAAAAAAAGATGCACAAAAGCGCGTAACAGTAAAATTTACTCAGAATAGATCGCAAACAATTGCGGGGTGCGGTGGTGTAGTCACTGTAGTGGTGTGCTCGGTGTCTTGGAGCCGGACGGCTTCAAGTTCGAAATACTGCCGCTTTAGAAATTAGGAATTTGCGTTTACGAGCAAGACTAGTAGCCCTGGTTGCTTCCAGATATTGTTAGCGTATTGGGTCAAAGTGCGAAACGTCGTATTACAGTAACTTGTCATCGATGGGGTAATGTAGCAGCAGCAGAAAGCGATTTCAGGGTGTCGATGATGGTGAGAAATAACGTTTTTGCAATCAAAGTGCTTGCAATCTAGACTATTGATAATGCAATTATATAATTTATGTTTTAAAAGCAATAATTGTATCTCAAATGTGTAGGATTATTATTGGATCAATTGCCATCAATTGCTATTTTCTTCAAAACCGTTTGTTTATCCGAGTTAGAATATTATGTTTACATAAACGTTTGTTTCGTGTTGTAGTCACGGAGTTTGTTGGTCCAAACTACCGTACAGTGATAGGCTGTGCCCTTCAGATCTCCCTAAGCATCGGCTTCATGTTTCAACCGCTCATCTCGAGTCTTGTTCGGCATGACGTCAAATACCAGATGGCAGCACTTGGTCCATCGATCGTCTTTCTTACTTACTTCTTGTGAGTCCACGTATGCCGCTACATCAAATTAAAGAACAAATAATGTAAGGTCAGATGCGGTTAAGATAAAGTGAGGTACGATCAATTAATTTAAGGTGAGATCGATATAATTATTGATAAAGGAAACTAATGCCGCATTCAAATTTAAAAATCATTTTAGACACCTTGAACACGCAATACATGTTACTACATATTTCTGCATGGAGGTGTTATCGTTAGGGCTTTTTCTTTCCATATCATTCAATCAAATCTCTCGTGATACGTAGTTCACTAATTCGAAGCTCTCTGCTTTAGCAATTGAGCACACACAACGCAGAAACTTTTTCTCAACGTATCCAGACTTTGCTCTACTCCCATTCTTCATCCTAGGCTCTACGGTCCCTTTTTTCTTCAATTCATACTTCATTTCATCCAATTCGATCCCCGTTGGGTGGACATGCTTTGTAGGCTGCTATTAGCGCCGATTAATCCAGGCGGTCTGTTCTGTTAGTATATAGTTAAGATTTGTGTATTCTGTGATCTGCGTTATTGTGAATTGCTTCAACTGTCAACTGCATTATTGTACACTGTAATCGGTTGCGTTCTGTCAACCGGATTGTTACAGCAAAGTGAAATCAGCCAAGAGGGTCCCGTGCAAAATGTTCAGCTCTGAAGACGTTGCAGGAAAACTGCACGGGATATATAATTTCTATGCAGGGGGATGGTTACTATTTCATACTGTGATTTCTATATACATTACAGATGTTTCAAACTGCAAAAAAGAATCAAAAACTGAATAAAAACGCCGATTTACTCAAAAAGCAATTGAGCAGAAAAACGATAAAAACGGAAAACGAAAAATAATTGGACTTTATTATATTTTGTACTGCAATTCAAAATTGAAAACCTTGTTTTCGATAATTAATTATAATCAGCAAGAAAATAAATTTATTAGTTAACAGTAAAACGGTCAAATGGTGACCCGAATTAACAGAATCCTTGAAAGTAGGGAGACAGCTCTAAGGACATCAGACAAAAATTAAAACAAGGAAATTAATTACCGACAGTAAATCAATAAAAATGATCGCATACTTTTTTAAAAAGGAATCAACGAGACGAAAAATAAATAAAACAAAAAAACGACACGAATATTTAAAAACGTGATTTTTCTTTGAAGAATAAAAAACGAGGAAAGGTTTTCACAACTTTGATATGCAATATACGGTGCGGGGCCGACGGCAGTTATAGGGTGAAAGGCGTTGAAAACTGAGGTGTCTGGTTTTGAAGAAGATTCGAGAAGATTCGAGAAATAATATATAATAAGGATGGTCATGAAGCATTTTGTTATTCAACTTAGAACTGAACTTTTTGTCGTGCTATAGTTGGGAGCGCTTCTGAGCAGCCCCTTGAAGAGTAACTAAGTAGGGCTATATTCTTTGCAACGATAGCTGCTATTTGCTAATTGGTTTGCATGCATATAAAACACGACAAGTAACAACAAATACAAGACAAATCTGGCAGGTGACAACGACGCCCAATACCCATAATTCATATTTCTATTGTAGGCCTATTGTAGGCCTACTGTGTTTAATCATTTAGAAAGCGCCTCTATGGTGAACCATTCAGAAATTCCCTAGTGCGTGAAGCCTATCGAAAAGATGCAGGTTTCGAGTAAGAAGGGAGACTGCCAGACAGAAATTCTAGCGAGCAGACGGATAAAGCGCATTCCAAAGAGAAGAACCAATTGAGGCAAATGATCGAGAAATGAGCCACAGCAGTCCTTGAGCATTGAGCATGGAACATAGAGGTCAAGTTTGTTGGATGAAGGAGGTGGAACATTGTAGGAAGCTGAGCGAGGTCGAAGTATAACGTCAGCCAGATATTTGGTGCAAGACCCCACTAAACCTTGTGGATGACGATGATGGTTCTCTGCCCGAAGACAGGTTCATTGGCTTTACGCCCCTGAGGATGAGATGAATGAGGTGGTTTCCCGTTGCCTTCCCCACAGACAATGATGAGTAAGCAACCTGCCCAAGGTCGCTCCGCAGCAGCTTGCGCCACCGCGTCCCATATGTGCTAGCCCGATATATCTATATCTCTGAATGTTAACTCCCAGCCCGGGGCTTGAACCGCAGTCCGTTGCAAACAACAGACGTATGCCGCTCTCGCTTACCGGTGTAGCTAACTAGGCCAGTTCCTTGAGGATATATAGCCCGCAATGTCACTATATACTACTGTAACAAAAAGAGTCATCAAAACTCTAAAGGCAAGTGTCGCCCGAAGAGGACAAGACTTTTCACCAGCAACAAGCTTCAAAGCCTATACACGATGAGTCCAGTCGACAGTTTCTCGCACGATGCTATACATGTAATTCGAGGCGCTTGTTGCAGTCCACCGAGCCGAGGAGCATTAGAGACGCTGTAGAAAGTTCTTGAATAAATGAAGGGCTATTCAAACGGGAAGAGATGGTGAAAGTTTGCACTGTGTGCATTCTTCAAAGTGAGCAGAGCCAAGGTTCTATAGTCGAGAAATAGTCGGGAGTGCCTCTGAGTAGTGAAATTGAAGGGGCGCTATAACGAGTGCATATACAAAGAAATAATGTAATGCTTCACTTATACACCTTTTAAACGTTTTTTTACATGTACATATTAAACGTGAGGCAACGTAATTATTGTGCGTGGGCCTGAAAAATGCTAACGTAAGGGTTCTTGTCAACATCACTGGATGCCGTAAGATGACAAATAAATAAAGAAAACTCTGATAATTATACGACACGGCTTGCACACGGGAACCTTAAATGGCCCGGAAAGCATTGAAACTGACAGCACAGGGTGAATGATATCACACACAAATTCATAAAAAAATGGGTAACGTAGAATTTGCACTGTACGCACTAATATTTGCGTTTCTGATTGTTTTCCATGTTCAGTTTGATTCCTGAATCTCCACGGTGGCTGATCGTGGCTGGAAAGACATCGAAAGGAAAGAAGATTCTACGATCCATCTGCGAAGTCAATGGATCGAAACTTATCGAAGATATCGACTTAAGCAACGTCAAAAATGTAATTAATCTAATCTAATCTAATCTAGTGCTTTGTATCTATAAAATTAATAGCCATAGAATACTTCCGCCCGTCCGTCCGTCCATGCATGCCATGCACACACATACATGTACATACATACATAGTTACATACATAGTTACATACATACATGCATACATACATACATACATACATACATACATACATACATACATACATACATACATACATACGTAAGTACATACGTACATACGTACATACATACATACATGTACATACATACATACATACATACATACATACATACATACATACATACATACATACATACATACATACATACATACAGATAATACTTGCATACATACTTATATCTGTGGATACATACATGTACATATATTCGCGGAGCGCGGAGAACGGTGTAGTGGGTATGTTCGTTGCCTTGCAATCGAAGGGTTGCAGGTTCGAATGCCGCCCTGTAAGAACCTTGGTCAAGTCCTTCACTTGCAATTGCCCGTACGCTCTGCGTGAAATTCCAAGGAAGTGTACGTGCTACAGTTTGGAGCGCCTCTGAGTATGTAGTATGAAGGGTCGTTATGGCAAATGTAGGAAATAAATTTTAAAAATACTCTTTTAATGTGCGGTGATGGTTATAACTGTGGTTACTTGCACAACCTATAACCTACGATCAGCCCCTGCAATGTTGTTGTAGGAGGATGGCGATTTTGAGCAGAAGAACTGCTTAGCCTTGCTGAAGACGCCTCGAATGAGAGCTCGAACCATCATTATCAGCTATCTCTGGTAACAGATTATACATATGATTATGTATGTGTGTGTATGTATGTATGTATGTGTGTGTGTGTGTGTATGTATGTATGTATGTATGTATGTATGTATGTATGTATGTATGTGTGTGTGTATGTATGTATGTATGTATGTATGTATGTATGTATGTATGTATGTATGTGTGTGTGTATGTATGTGTGTGTGTATGTGTGTGTGTGTATGTATGTATGTATGTATGTATGTATGTGTGTGTGTATGTATGTATGTATGTATGTATGTATGTATGTGTGTGTGTGTGTATGTATGTATGTATGTATGTATGTATGTATGTGTGTGTGTGTATGTATGTATGTATGTATGTATGTATGTATGTATGTATGTATGTGTGTGTGTGTGTATGTATGTATGTATGTATGTATGTGTGTGTGTGTGTGTGTATGTATGTATGTATGTATGTATGTATGTATGTATGTATGTGTGTGTGTGTGTGTATGTATGTATGTATGTATGTATGTATGTATGTATGTATGTATGTATGTATGTGTGTGTGTGCGTGCGTGCTTGCGCGCGCCCGCCCGCACGCACGCACGCACGTACGTACGTATGTATGTATGTATGTATGCATGTATATGCACACATATATGGTGCGGGTTATTATAAGGTTAAGGGTTTTAAATACACATAACAGCTTTGAGAAGGAAGTAGTTATAGGAAAGATATTACATGAAGATGCAGTTTTTGTTATTGCTGCTGCCCCAGCATTAGCAGTAGTAGTAGTCAAGGAACTAGTAGAGCTAGTTGAAGTATTAGAAAGCCATTCTGATAATTATGCGACTCGTTTTTATTTTAACGTTGGCTACATAACAGTAACTGTGGCCGTTTTATTAGACTTTGATGTCGTCTCCTTTGATGGATTCTAACGGTTTAAACGGAAATTGCCCTTTTAGCTCCTTGTGTTTTATTTGCAAAGGTGTCGAAAAGAATCTATTCACGTAATGCCACATCGTGTTGTAACAAAAATATTTCGGCTAACTTTCGCCTTTGACGTTGTCCACAAAAACAAAAGCAGCAAATTAATAAAAGTAGTAATCGTAAATATCTGGACACTAGACCTATATAGAAGTATTTTATATTCAAGTTATTGAGGATCCAGTATGTCTCGTGGCATAAAATATTAATAGTGGTAGTAGTAGTAGTAGTAGTAGTAGTAGTAGTAGTAGTAGTAGTAGTAGTAGTAGTAGTAGTAGTAGTAGTAGTAGTAGTAGTAGTAGTAGTAGTAGTAGTAGTAGTAGTAGTAGTAGTAGTAGTAGTAGTAGTAGTAGTAGTAGTAGTAGTAGTAATAATAATAATAATAATAATAATAATAATAATAATAATAATAATAAAATATCTGTTTCAGCGCCTGTCCATCTGTACGCAGCGCTACAACGCAATAGCGTTTAGAGGGACCTTTTTGCATGACACCGGGGACGAGCTCCTAAATTCATAGTTGCATTTAGTACTAAGTAAGTAAGTAAGTATTTTCTTTATTACTCCACTTGCAAACGCACAATGGGACACAGAACATCATTATAATACATAGAAGTAATAATAGGTAATAAAAATGTGCAAATTATAATCAAAAGTTAAATATAATATAATTACTAAACTATCATCGACAAACAAGCTAACTATATAACATTCTGGTGATAAATCCCTTTGCAATCAATGAATCACAACGGGGTATTTCAAGATTGTGTGATCGGGGCCTAAGGGAGTAACCAGGTACACGTTCAGGTGGAAGAAGATAATGGAGGACATGCCCGGGGTCACAGAGGATAGAAGAAAAGAGGGATACATCTGCCTTAGAACATAACATGTCAAAAGTAGGGGTGTTAGAGGGCAAAAAACCCTGTCTTATCAACTTTCTAATAATAGCGGACAGACGACTCCTCTGACCCTCATTTGCAAAACCCCACCATGCTGGTGAAGAATAAAGCATTCGCGCAACAGTGGTGGAACGCACAACATCATGGAGTCGGCTGCCTGTCAAACCATGTGAAACAAGGACACGAAGTGCATAAAATGACTGCTTTGCTTTACAGACAATGTTATCAATGTGCTCAGAAAAACCCAATCTATATGAAAGCGTAATACCCAGAACCTTGACTGCATTAACTCGTTCAATCCCTATAATGGGGGGAGGGCAATCAGAAGTTTTGGAACGGGGACGCCTAAAGATGACTTCACATGACTTGCTATGATTGAGGCGCAAGTTACAATTACTAGCCCACTCTGCAATGTGATTAAGTTCAGCATCAGTAGTGTCAATATTAGATGCAGGAATAATTAGGTAACAGTCATCAGCATATTTAAAAAGTCTATTACCTACAAACAGTAGCTTTAATTCAGAAATTAAGGAAAGAAAGTTGACTGGCCCAAGGCCAGACCCTTGAATAATGCTTGCATTAATGCACTTGAAAGAGGAGGTTATGCCACAGAACTTAGTGCAATGCACTCGGTTATGTAACAAAGCAAGAACCCAGTTATAAACAAAGTCAGGAATCGGCATAGAGGCTAACTGTACAGCCAGACTATCATGCCTTACAGTATCAAAAGCCTTAGAAAAATCCAAAGATACAAGACGAACATATGGTTCACATTTAACTGACTCAAGTAAATGGTGAGTTAAAGCAATGAGCGCAGCAGTAGTAGACCCAGAGGGTCTGAAAGCAAATTGGTCAGAATATATGTAGTTCTCATCAGGATTAGTCAGAATTGGATAGTAATATTTATGCACAACAAATTTCTCTAGAATTTTACATAATACAGGTGTAATAGAAATTGGGCGGAAATCAGCCTCAGAGTCAGGACTTGACATTTTTGGAATAGGGGTAATTTTGCTCTCCTTCCATTGAGGAGGGATATACGATTCAGACAAAGATCTTTTAAACAGGTATGATATGGGTGCTGACAAAAGATGAGCCATGCTTGAAAGGAGCCATGACGGAAGCCCATCCGGTTCGGAGTAGATGTTAGAATAGGAAATTGTCTGTTTTACAATAAAGGAAGTTGTTTTTAAAAAAAATAATAATAAAATTAAAAAAAAATAAAAAAAAAATAAAAAAATAATAATAATAATAATAACAATAATAATAACAATAATAATAATGAATTAAAATCGAGAAGTGCGGGGGGCTGCCATCGTCATTCGTCACACCGCTTTATGCCCGTTGCCCTGGAAACACTGGGGTCCATCAACACTGCCGGGGTTGGCTTCATACGCGAGTTTGGCCAACGTCTCTCGATCGTTTCAGAAGGGCCACGTGAGGCGACTTTTCGCTTTCAACGCATTTCCATCTGCATTCAGCGCTGCAATGCAATCGCATTTCATGGCGCTTTAACTAATGTTGCGGAGGATTCAACAACAGCTCCAAGCATGATTTTTGAAATCCCGAGAGATCTGAGGTTCCTGGGGTAAAAATATTTATATCATTAATAATAATAATAGTTAATAACAATAATATCTGTCACCTGAGGGAATATATACACACCATGAGTAAAATATATACACACAAATAATGACCGTTGATTCCATATAGAAATAGATCTGTTTTTAATATCTGCTCTATTCAGACACTGTCCGGTGACATCTTCATCAACACGGCAACCGGCCTACCTATCCATCGTTAAATTAGACACCTTTAAAATCTTTTAAATTGACTTATATAAACATATATAACGAGCATTTTAGTATGTGTTGTAATTGGCTAGGTTTACGTGTAGTCTGATGTATTACGCCATGTCACTAAACACTGGCGCCCTGTCCGGTGACATCTTCATTAACACGGCCATCTCCGGTGCCGTTGAAATACCCGCTCTCGTCATCTGCGTCCTTCTGCTCAGCTGGAAGGTCACCGGAAGACGTCTGTCCTGTTCCATCTCTTTCATCGGAGCCGGAATCTTCAGCATCATCTGCATCCCACTCATTCTCAACGGTATTTTCAGACATTAGCTGCAACCGACCTACATGTACCTATCCATCGTTAAATTAGACACCTTTAAAACCGTTTTAATGGGAATTATATAATTGGTGAAAGTTGAACAGCTGTATTGTTATCTCTCCGCGAACAATGTCGTAATCTACGAGATCTGTTAGTCATCATCATCATCATCATCATCGAAATCCTTGGGCTAAACGCCCGTAGGTGTCCGGCACCACTCTCTGTTTGAGTCTGTCTCGCATCATGTTGCCCATCTTCAACCTGTCCGGTCTGCAGGTCCATACCATTAACATCTTGAACCAGCTAGACCACCTTGTCTGATGAAGAGAATATTAGGAGAGAGGCACGAAGGACAACCTGGGTCAATGCCCGTATGTGTCCCACGCTCTCTCCCCCGACTCTCTCCACTGGTCTGTCCTGACCGGCCTGTGCATGTCAGCTCCACATCATGACACCTTGGAGCATCTGGGTCGCTATGTCACTTGTGCCGTGGTTTTTGCGGATTTCAATGGTCTTGGTCTTTTACTGCCAGTGTATCTCCACCCATCTGGCAAACCTTCCTCATTTTATCCGGGCTTAGGACCGGCACAGGGAAGTTGCTGGTTCCCTGTGGCAGAGGATGGATGCAGTTTAACGTCGTGCCCAGGACTAGATCTGTTAGTACCGTGTAAAAATACAGAAACAATAATGCTACTGTCGACATCAACGACATTTGTCGCCATCATTAAGATGTCGTTGAACTCTTGACCCATGTGATAAGTCAATCTGTTCTCTTAATTCAGCCTCAAACGAAATCCAGCAAGTCAATGCCATTGAAGTTAAGATGGATAGATGGACAGACACAGACAGACAGACAGACAGACAGACAGACAGACACACACACACAGACAGACACACAGACAGACACACACACAGACACGCACACAGATACACACACAGACACACACACAGACACATACATACAGACAGACACACAAACAGACACACAAACAGACACATACATACAGACAGACACACAAACAGCTATAGACAGATAAATAGATGACATTGCTTTCTATTGTTCTCTAATGCATGTAATTGAACACTTGCCATTAATATTATTGTTTCTACGACCTGTAGTTGTGTTGTGTGGTGTAGACTACGGAACGGCTGTGACTGGTTTATCGATGGTGGGAAAGGCGTTCATAACGATGACTTACTCCATCATTTACGTCTTTGCCTCTGAGGTCTTTCCCACGGAGGTCCGCAACGTCGCTCTCGGAGCTGGCTCCCTGTTCGGCGGAATTGGAAGCATGATCGCCCCATACGTCGGAGCTCCGATGGTAGATATGGATACCTTCTTATAATTATTATGCACTATATTACGTTACAGACGACACGGTTCTTTGTGATGATATTATTATTCTATATTTTGACATTAATTTGTTCGTTATTCATTTCAAGGACTTATATCGCAACCCTTAAGGTTACTACTCAGGTGCGCTCTCGACCCAACCTCGGCCAAAGAGGATGGTTTTAAGATTGCGATAAAACGTGCCAGAGGAGGACCTTGGCAGCATTAAGATCAAAGGGCCAGCAACAGAGTAGGCCTAAGCACGTAACTGCCTGATAGAAGTATGCACATAGGGGACAAGACTTTCGCGATGTGCTCGAGGAGCGAAGGGAATGTCAGGTCTGGGTATCATGTGTGGAGTTGCAAAGCATCCTGAGATAGGCAGAGGCCAAACCAAAAATACAACGCAACACCCGAAAGCCTGCATTGTCTGTGACCAATTATTTGCATCGGGAGAGGTAGGCTAGCCATGCAGTGTATGCATAGAACAGTAATCAGAGACATGGTCGTAAACCAAGATTTGTACGCGAATGGTCTCTCTCGTATCTCTCTTTTCCACTGCAGTCTTTCATCGATCGTGTTGTTTTATTGTAGGCTGAGATCTGGTCTCCTCTGCCATCCGTTGTGTTCGGTGTCCTTGCCTCTGTGGCCGGCCTCGTCGCCCTTCTTCTCCCGGAGACACTTGGACAACCGCTGATGGATACCATAGAACAGGCAGAACTCTTCGTTGGGTCAGCACCATCCGCATGTATAATATCTTATTTCGTTTTGTTGCTGTTGTTTTTGGAATAATTCGTAAAATATTAGGCCTATTGCTAAACTACCCGCCAATCAATTATTTTAATTATCTAAGTCATGAGTAGCTACGCATGGGCAAGCTCACAATGTATCAATGTATCAATGAATGTATCTAAATAATATAAAGAGGAGTGTGCGCAAAACGTGGCAAAGACCAAAAGTACCCAAGATGGAGGTTGGGTGACCTGGGTGTGGACGGGATGGGAGCGATGCGAGGGTGGGAGAAGGTTGGTGGCGGGGTGTGTGTGTGTGTGTGCAAAAAACAGAAATCCGGGTGGCCAGAGAGTGGACACCGGTGGGTGGTTGTGTCGAGCTGGGGCGGTTCGGCGGTGTGGCCAAAAACTGACATTTCCGGACAACGTCGGGTACCCTTAATATTCCCTAAATAATGACTTTGGCGCGATACACTTTCTGGAGTTTCACATAAATTTTAGGCGGCGTATCCACTTTGCGATTACTTTACAACCTTCTCTTTTTTCGTTACAGACGGTCTTCGAACTCTGCTCTCAAACCGAACATCTCTGGCTCAGTGGAAGGTCACAGTGAAACAAATGAAAAAGAAGACTTTCAGAAGCCATCCATTCATCCCAAGCTTGACCCAGTCACTGCTGCAGATTGCTCTAATGTCTCACATTCAAAGGACAAAGAGAATACGAACTCTAGTCATTCGCCAAGTTCCACACAATTCTAAGAACCAAAGGCAAATCTGGAGAGATTTTTATTCTCTAAGTCTAATTACAAATTACTATTATGAAAAATTTTAAACAGGCGCAAAGCAGATCTGAGGAATGTGTTACACTGGTCAATGGTTATAGTCTGCAGTCACCAGCTGAAGCAGCTAGATAATACGCTATACAGATGTGTGAAAGACTGCGTGAGACCCAGTCTAGATCCTTCTTTTCACAGACGATTGGAGGCAGTTGTAAACCAGATGTTTGAAAATCATTGGGAAATAGAGTTTAAGGTTCTTCATGAAACAGAGTTGTCTATGAGTTAATGAGGAGAACCGTTGGGTTCGTTGAGTCTCCCTTGAAGAAAGAACACTTACTGTGCAATGCATGTAGTTTTTGCATGCCAGCTGAAATCTTGATTACATCATACATAGTACTTCGCATTATGGCCAATTTGCAGCATTTTCGCATTTTTCCAGCTATAAGAGATGCGAGTGAAACACTACATAGCCCCCTCCCAATTGTAAGAAGATTTTAGTTGTTTGGCGGGACTCGACAGTCGGATTTAGAATACATCTGGAAGATGTTCGCTTTTGTCTCGATTCAGCTGAGTTTACACAACAATAATATGTAAAGATTGTGGGACCATAGGATCGGATTGTGCTGTGCTTCGATCATACGTCTGGGGCAATGGGACAATTTTTCATTTGAAAGTCGAATTCTACCACCACAAGCATCTGAAGTACATTTTCAAAATTAAAACATATAAGACAGGGTTCTTGCGTGTTTCTTACATTGTGTGCCTTTGCTTTGGTCCACATTAGGCCTACATAGCCGTCTTTACCTTGCCGTGCTTTACCCGGTCTTATTTTTTTATCTTGTCTCACTTTATATCGTCTTACTTTACTTTGTCATACTTTAATTTAATTTACTTTACCTTTGTCCAATGTGTGTCAAGTCGATCGCTAGAACTCTACGAGTTGACAGCACAAGGTGACAAGGTGACCTTGTCTCACATGATATTGTCTAGGTTTACCTTGCCCTACTTCATCGTGTGTCACTTTATATCGTCCTACTTTATTTTTGTCCTATTTTACCGTGCTTTACATTACATCGTTTAATTCAACCCATCTGCATATCGCCAAATTTTGTGGAACTCTCTCACTTGTTACAGTAGGCCGCCTTCATACAAATAAGGCTTCTATTATTATACCTCCTCCTTTAAAAAGTCACTAAGTCAAAGTCGTCTATAAAATGTTCATTTTACCGTTTAACACCATTTTTAACACATCGTATATGAATTTATATGTAATTCCTAATTTTGTAAACTCTTAATTAACTGTTTGGATGGATGGATCCGATTTGAACAGGGTCCATGACAACAGAGGCCGTTACCCTAGACAGAAATTTGCTCGGCATAATATTACAGCACTTAAGAGCTTTTTTCTGTAGAAGTTTTGATTTTTAGATCCGAGCAGAAGTTAAATATAGTTATAAAAACCACCGGACGACTGCCACATAATAATACAGAGTAATAAAATAGGTTAATGTTAACATCATAGTCAGAAATTTATTTTACGTTCGTACAATGTCATGTTGTTGTGACATCTCTCACTCGCACTACGCAATCAACATAAAATCGCCTAAACCCGAATCCGTCCCTACGCACGTAACAATTATAAATGATTATTGTACAGCCTTCATTGGAATAATAGTATTCTTCTCCTACTTAAAGTTTAGTACTTTCAAAAGTCGTTTCGTTGCAGCTGTTTCGACTGATTGTAGAAACGTTTTTCCGTTTCTGCGGATTTGTTCCTTGGCTGCTGACGGAGACAGAACCGTCTGTAGTTAGAGAAACACTGCAGGTTTTACCATCCGCACTGGTGTTTCCATCTGCGCTGATGTTCTCATCTAGAACGGTGTCTCCATACACACTGGAATTTCCATCGAGACTGGTGCTTCCTTCGTCTGATATGGTTCTGGTAACTTCGACCTCTATGGTTGCGATCTTTCCCCTGGAAGTGGAAAGACATTTGAAATACAAGGACAATTGAAATTTTAAGATAATTGAAGTTGAAAGGCAATTGAGACAGAAAGACAATAATTGAAGTAGTTAGACATTCGAAGCAGAAAGACAATTGATGCAGAAGAAAAACCAGATATTACTGAGGAAGAAGGATAATTGATTCCGAAGAGAGAATTGAAGTAGAAAGACAATTGAAGCAAAAAGACAATTGATGCAAACAAAGCAATATACCAAGTAGAACTATGCCGGAACTGCTACTCACGAGCTGTTCAAATGAACGGCCTATTGTTTAGAAGCCTTCAATGTTCTAATATTTATCTGCTGCGCATCGCATTTCCGTTTTAACCTGGTGTTGTTTCCACTTTGAACTGTCAGTTGTCTTTCTCTTTGATCTGTCCATTTTTTCTTTTGAACTGTCTGATCGTTCCCTTTGAACCGTTCCCTGTCTTTTTCCTGCCAATTGTCTCTGGTAGGATTATTTTACATTCAACTGCACCTTCATTCTATAATTATCTGAAGTAATCGCATCCTTTAGAGTTGGTCTCTTCAGATACTTTTCCTTTGAAATTCTTCCTAGGCATTTCCATGGAATTTCATATCTGCGAACTGTCTATAATCTTTCATTTAAACCTTTGAATTATTTGAATTATTTTGCATTGAAAGGCTCAAACTTATATCCTATTATAATTGTCCTTTGAAAAATTCCTAGTATTATCCTGTGAGCTCTTCCCACCCATTGCTCTTTGAACCTGTCTATGTCCTTACCCTTTGAACTTTTCGGCCTGTTCCACAGTGTCCTGGAGCGGATGACCGAGGGTTTCCGGTAGAGCGAGGCACAAGATGGCCGCTAGGAGACCACAGGAACCAAGAACAACGTAAGGCAGAGGAAGCCATAGTTGTGCCTACAAACAGACATTGCATTGAATGACTAATGTGGCCAGAAAAAACAATAGACCTATAGGCCTACTTAAGCGTTGTACTTTCGGCCTCACTCAGCTTCCTCCCACCGTCCACTTCGTTCATCCAACATACTTAACCTCGTGGTTCCTTGTTCTATAAAACAGCTATGATTCAGTCTCGATCACTTGAGTCAAATGGTCCTTCACCTTGGTATGTGCTTTCTCCTTCTTTTCACACTACAATAATAATTAGTTTGACTGGCAGTCTACTTCTTCCTTCTCTCTTCTCAAAATCTGTGTCTTCTAGCGGGGCCTTACGCGCTGGGAGCGATTCTGAAGGGTTCAAGATATTAGCAGGACTTTTCTAACGTGCAGTTCTACAAAACAATCAAAACGTACAGTTCTACGTTGATTTGTGCATTTGCATATTAGAAATTCTATGCAGTTAAAAAACAGTAAAAAAGAGGGTCATTGACATCTGATTGGGAGCAATTTACCATTGAGGACGAGAAGGGGAAACGGGGTGGTCAGTTCTAAATTTACTTTACAACACCCTATATAGTAGAGGCGCTTTATAAATGCTATAGAATGCAATAAAATGAACGAAGCTTATATTATCATGATTGTGTCGCTTGCCAGTGGTTGTCCGATAAAGGATGCGGCCATGTTTGCAATTCCACCGAACACCATGCACAATCCCATCCCTGCGTTACGCACTTCCGTTGGAAAGACTTCGGAGCAGGAGATGAACATCGACGTAAAAGCCATAACAGACAACGACTTCCCTAGGATGGACAACGTTGTCTCTCCCAATCCAATACCTGCAGAATTGAACAAGCAACGCCATACAATACAACTTAATAAACACAACATAGAAGATTGTGCAAGCTTACACATTTTCACGATACGATCAAATATCGTGCATTTCTATACAATTTAATACAAAACAATTAAATTTAGCATAATATAATATATAATTAGCAATACAATTTTTATAGCACGATGAATATAGTATTATTCATTTCAATAATAATTTATTGCAATGCGATAAAATAGAACACCTTTTAATACAAATTGTACAACACGATATAATTCATTTTAATTCAATTTGATGCAATACCACGAAACTAATAATTTGTTTCAGCACCATTATTAGGTGCACAACGAAAAATATAATAACTTCAATGCAATTTTGTAGAAAGTAATAAACATAATACATTTCAGTATAATTTGGTAGAGCCCTATAAAATTAAATATATTTTAGCACAATTTTTTACAACACGATGAAATAATATTTCATCGTGTTGTAAAAAATTATACTATATTTTAATACATTTTGGTACAACACGATGAACTAGAATACCTTTGAATTCAACTTGATACAACAGGATTAATTATGATGCATTTCAATAAAATATTTGAACACCTCTATAAAATATAAAACATTTTAATAAAGGTTGGTGCAACACGATAAAATAGACATAATAAGTATAATTCATTTAATTTAAATGCGCCACAATGAAACACATAAGTAACACATAAGAAACACATAAGAAACACATAAGAACAAAACTGTTTACTTTTTGACCGTATACTTTATTTCATTTGTCCGTCATCACCTTTCATTGCATACACAATATCTAGAGTGGCGTTATCTTACATGGTCATAATATTTTTTCTTTCCTTATCTCGCCTCACCTTAGTTATTACCATTTCTCACTTCACTCTACTATAAGATTGCCCTACGATGTCCTACTGTGCCTCACTTTATCCTTGCCTTACCAGCTACCATGTCTCACCCTATTATTGCCCTATCTGGCCCCACCATATTATCACTTTACATTGCCCCATCTTACCTCGTTTTATAATTGCCATTATCTCATTGTTGCCCTACATAATTATTGCCTTCATAATATTATTATTATCCAATAATCTCTTTTCCATCGCTGACCACGACGATAATCAAATTGAAACTCAATTGAAGTTTCATCACGTAGCGCCTTTACACTCGTCCTTACCGAGTAGAGTCATCGGAATGCAGAGTAGGCAGCTGAGAGAGGATGTGAAGAAGGTGAGGAAGGTCGTGAACCTTCGGCCGAGAAGCTTCCAGTCAATGAGAACGATGCAGAAGATGATGGACGGGACTTCGAGGGAAGCTGATATGAGGGTGTTAACGTAGATGTCACCGGCGAGAGCACCAGTGTTCAGCGACAGAGAGAAGTAGAGGAGATTGGACGCGAAGCTACAAGCACAACAAACACATCGATTGTTAACATGAAATCGAAAGTGAAACTCAAACGGAAATAGAAACAGAAAGATAACACAATGAACGAATTAAAATGTTGCCTAGAATTCGAAATGAGACTTGAATAGTAAAAGAACTGAAAGTTTAGCCATTAATAAAATCGAAACTGAAAGCGAAATTGCATAGAAAACGAAACAGAAACTGAAATTAAAAAGCTATTATCACAAGATTAAGTCAGTGTTGGAAACACTAGAAAATTAATGATCAGGAGACATCTGAAAATCGTTCCTACCAAATGTACGCACAGACCAGCGTCCGAATGCGCATGACCGGAAATCGGAAAAGTAGAATCACACTTCCGGAGGATGTTTCATCCTGAACGAATCAGAGTAGCACAGCATTGACGTATTCACACATACGTACGTTTAAATATTATACAATAATGCATACACAGTAATTGCCACCTTGTGCCGTCGACATGGGCGGAGTTTATCAGAGGCTAGGGGGGCTAAGCCCCCCAAAGAAGGCCCAGATTCTTTTTTACCGTGTAAATGGTATATTTTCCCGGGCTTAGCCCCCAAGAAGGTCTTAGCCCCTCCACGAACGGAAACCAAACTCCGCCCATGGCCTTCGATTCTTTGAAACTTAGCGACCACCACAATAATTACACACATAATAATTGCACACATAATTATATAGAGTGCAACGTTTGGGCAATGGGCAGGTAATGACTCAAGCGAACCAGTTAGAAAGGATTGTCTGTCGCCTGAACTATGGTTCATCTGGCCACACAGTAAAATGGAATGCAAGCAGAGGACACGACAATTGGTATATACTATGCTTCATTTTTATTCTTGCATTTATAAAATCATCGCAATTAGCTCAATAGTTGGTATTGGCAAATCAATCATGCTCAACTCCATTAACTTCTAAAATTATAATAAAGATTTAAATTTTAAATGCAATTATGGAATTAGTTACAATTTCTATCTTTTCTGCGCTAAAATCCGCCGGAAGTTGTTTCCGGTTGACTGCTGCCATGTGTCGGAAGATGTCCTCAGCGTCTCCATAGCGACCATTGACGACCAGCCATCTAGGAGACTCACAGATGACCCTGCGATGATTACGAACAAATCAATCAATGGATCGATCATTGTATCAATCGATCAGTCAATCATTTAATACAGGTACATGTAGATACATTTATACAACGTCATTGTATCAATCGATCAGTCAATCATTTAATACAGGTACATGTAGATACATTTATACAACGTCATTGTATCAATCGATCAGTCAATCATTTAATACAGGTACATGTAGATACATTTATACAACGTCATTGTATCAATCGATCAGTCAATCATTTAATACAGGTACATGTAGATACATTTATACAACGTCATTGTATCAATCGATCAGTCAATCATTTAATACAGGTACATGTAGATACATTTATACAACGCCGCCCTCCAAGGTTAGGCCTATCTACTCAGAGAGCGCACGCCACAGCACCCGATTTTAAGGATATACCTATATTGAGTTTAGAGAAGAAAGTGTCAGAAAAGAATATCGATCCAAGTAGTCAGCCAGTCAGTTGATCAATAACTCAATCGGTGAGTCATTCAATTAGTCAGTAAGTAAGTGGGTGATTATACAGTCAGACACTTAATCAGTAAGTCATTTTAGTCAGAAGATTTGCAATTCGTTCAGTTATTCATTCAACAATCAATAAATCAGCAAAATCGCTCACTAAGTAACACGCTCACTTACTCATTCGCTAGCTCACTAGTTCATTCATTCACACATTCATTCACAAGCTCACCCGTTCAATGAACCCACGTATCAAGCTATCAATGAAGCAATCTATTCAGTGGCGTAGACAAGGGAGGTTTCGGGGGTTGCTCTTCCCCAATTCATTGGCCTATGAAAAAGGTTTTTTTAAAGGTTATTAATCCACTTAAATAAGAAAAACAAAACAATTGCTTGTAGTAACAATTATTTTTCTTACTTTATTCCCTTTGCTACTTTATTCCCTTTTTATTTGCTATAATACTGTTGGGTTGGTGTCAGGAAGGGCATTCGGTCATTAAAAACGCCAACCCCCATAATAAATTTCTGGCTACGCCACTGAATCTATTCATTAACCACCGAGTTAGTTAGTCTGCAGTGAACTTGTATTAGAATGCAATAGATTGGATTAGATTTCAATAGATTAGATCAGAAAGCAATAGATTAGATTAGATTAGATCAGACAAGATGATTAGCTTGACTGGACCTACAGTGCGATGAGTAGTATGAGAACGGTTGGACCCATTGATGCGAGTTGGTAGGTGACATCCCGTCGGTCCATATAAGCGATGAGTGGCTGAAGGACGAAGCAGAGACTGGTCGCCACCTGAACGGATCCTCCCATCAACGAACGATACTTCGGACCAACCAATTCCATCGCTTTATAATAAGAAAAGTTATTACTATCATCACGATTTCTATTAGCATTATTATTACTACTGCTGCTGCTGCTGCTGCTGCTGCTGCTGCTGCTGCTGCTGCTGCTGCTGCTGCTGCTGCTACTAATACTACTACTACTACACCGTGTCTCAATAAAAAAGGTGCAAAATTGTCTTTGTCATAACTTTGTCAAATTTCCACCAATCTTAATAACTTTTGGTAGTGAGACGGCAAAATGGCCGAAATTTCATGCTATATAGAAATTTTCCACCTCACTTGACTCATTTCACCGCATTACCTTGTTAAACACATATGTACCAATTTTTCATATAACGCTTACATTTTAATACTTCCAACAAACTATCTGACATCTGAATTAGCACGCAATAAAGTAAATAGCAGAGTTTCTTAATTGTTATGACAGATCTGCTTAAAAGTGTTAGAATTGGTGCTCGAAATGTGCCCCGCATGCACGGACACAAGCGCTAAGACGGCGACGCCACTGGTCGATAGCACCATCAACAATCGACTGGTCAAAGCGCGCCCACTCGTCGATCAGACGCGTTTTGAGCTCGTCGACACTGGCTATTCTGGACCGGTAAACCTTCTCCTGCAGCACGCTTCATATGCTATAGTCGACTGGGTTAAGATCTGGTGAATTCGGAGGCCACAGAGTTGGAGGAATGAAGTCGGGCGTCTCTCGCTCCAGGAAAGAGACGGTGTCGCGCGCTTGATGCGCCGGGGCGCCATCCTGTTTAAAAACAATAAACTCGACCTGGGATATCCGGTGTATGTCTGACGGTATCTTCTGGGCAAGAAGGTTGTCGCGATAGTAGGCCTATGACCCATTCACTTTGACATCCGGCTCGATGCAATGGATTTCAGTGCTGCCAAGTTTCGAGACGCCGTTATATGAAAAATTGGTACATCTGTGTTTAACAAGGTAGTGCGGTGAAATGAGTCAGGTGAGGTGGAAAATTTCTATATAGCATGAAATTTCGGCCATTTTGCCGTCTACCTACCAAAAGTTATTAAGATTGGTGGAAATTTGACAAAGTTATGACAAAAACAATTTTGCACCTTTTTTTTTATTGAGACACGGTGTACTACGGCGTGAAACTCCGATGCAGTGTCCGCGCTGTAGTCGGGAGCGCCTCTGAGTAGCGGTTGAGGGCTGGCAGAGGCGCTATAACAAGTGCGCATACAAGCATACAAATACTACTACTACTACCACCACTATAACCACTATTACTAGTATTTATACTGTAACTCTTATCTTCGTAATCGTCACCGTCGTCGTCATAGTCACCGTCATCAATGACAATTTTTAGTATAATTATTCGCGTCAGTGCTGAATCAGGTTCTGGTACTCATCACTCGTTATGGAGCTTAACTGGAAAGTTGAACGAAATTTATAAATAAAGGCAAATGCAGACATACTTTGAGGTGTCCTAATCAAAAATAACAACGCCCGTAATACAGATGACAGCCTATAAGTTATATTATTATTATTATTTTTAAAATTAATTTTCAAAATTTGACAATAATAATAAATAGTCAGCATTATTATTCACAAATACGATAATAACTATATAATAGTTATTAGTAACGGGAATTATTAGTGTTATTATTGCAGCAACAATGGCAGATATAATTTTAATTTCATCAATATTAATTATATGCCTCAATTAAACGACGTAATTATTCAGCGTCCAAACGTCAAACGACTGCACCCGATGAAAAACGTTTTTAGTAACGGATTTGCTTTACGGCCAAAGCAATGATCGTCTTATGGAAGGAGCAATGAGACCATACAAGCACTTTACATGTAACAAGGCAAAAAATGAATCGTGTCCCACATTCACAATGACAAGTTTTTCTTCTATAATCGCATATTGGGCTGAGCATCATCATAATAGAAATGCATACGAATTCTGGTTTTTTAAATGCATTGATATAATTGCAGTATCAAACTAAATGAAGATAAATGGGCGACAAAGTATAACCCAAGCACCCAACACAAGGTCCAAAGTTCTGTGGATACTCAACATGGGGACGTGTTTGTGTGTGTTCGCGCGCGCGTGTGTGTGTGTGGGTGCGTGCGTGTGCGTGTGTGTGCGTGTGTGAGCGTATGATATGACGTCATTCCAAGCCATGTTTCTTTTCCCTTTTTTACCGACTTCAAACTATTATTCTTAATTTATAATCATACGCAACCAATCTCTAGCATCGTGCCTCAGCTATTCAATTCAATTCAATTGGTTTATTGATCCACCAAAAAAACAAAGACAAGCAGACAATTTTGCTTACAGAATAGTACACACAGTGATTGATTGCGAGTTAACATTTGCGATGACATGGACAGGTGAGCAACCAATACTGAGTGTGACAGAACCAATAGGCTATCCGAAGGTAGCAGCTAGTATTTACCAAAAAAATCATTGTGGTAACAATAGAAAATAAAAAGCAGATGCAATATTAATTAATGGCGGTGCTTTTGAAAGCAAGTGAACAGCAGCAACGGGATACCTATTATAGTCAACTTACTACAGTTTATATGACGACCCATCCCTTGCTAAATCATTATTTTGAAGAAAACAATTGGAAGATAATTGAAAAAATTGAAGGCAGTATCGAATTATAGGGTAATTTAAATGCATTTTGAGGGTGTTCTAAATGCATTTGACCACGGCACAAAAGTTCTTTTATAAGTCGTCGAGGCTTATGACAGCAGCAGCAGCAGCAGCAGCAGCAGCAGCAGCAGCAGCAGCAACAACAACAATAATCGCAACAACAACAACAATAACAACAACAGGAGCAACAGCAGCAAACAAATAATGATTTTAAGAAGGCTTTCGACTGTACGTACTGAGAACGTAGCAGGTGTTGTAGCAACCCATCGACCCCGTGCCCATCAGGAATCGACCGACGACGAAGGTGACGTAGTTGGGTGAGAAGGTGGACAGAGCGATGCCTACGAGTTTGATGATGAGCAGACCGAGCAGCGTCACCTTGCGACCGAATCTAAAACAACACAGAGATAATAATTATTATAACGTAGGTCTACTAGGACTGGGAAAACTAATGTATGTGTGGATATGTACCTTTTGCATGTATGTACGTATGTACTTGCATGAAAACTCATATTGTGCATACTTCCAATGTTATAATATGCATTCATGCATTGCAAGCATGCATGCATGCATGCATGCATACATACATACATACATACATACATACATACATACATACATACATACATACATGCATGCATGCATGCATGCGTACGTACGTACGTTCATACATACATACATACATACAATATGTTCATACATGCGTACATGCGCGTAGTGCGTATGTGCATAAGTTCATGTACGTAATGTTCTGCGTACTATTATGCATGTCTGTACTGTGTATGTATTGTAGCCATTAGCCCTTCTGATCTTCCGTACTCTCTCTCTGACTTGGCACGTGGGTGTAGGAAGGAGTGGCACTATCTATTTAAGGAACGGTGACCGTGAGTCTTGACGGCAGTTGTGGTATTTTGCTGAGCGTGGTACGTCTCCCTTTGAGCGTGGTTGTGTCCCTCGCTGTTATGCGAGTTAACCTGCGGGTTCATCTTCTACGTCGCCTTCTTCACCACGTTGGTGGTCTGGCTGTTCATCCGTCTTCCTTGGCTTCGTTAGCCGTGCTGTCGTGTGTGTCTTCCGTGCTTCGACCTCTGGTCTGTTCGTCTTCGTATCTACTGGACGGTAACGTTGTTAATTCGCTGTACATATTGCTCTATTGAATAAATCGAAGTTTATTATATCACATAGGGACCTTATCGTTGATAGTCATACCCTTAGCGGCCATTGAACCCTTTACAGATGGGGGCCCATCCTTTTGCTCGATATTTCGGGTGGTAATTTCGGATATTTTGGTGCGGTTGGTTTTCGGGAAATTTTTGAGAGAATTTGTCGATATTTGTCGAAAATTTTTGCGGAGTCGCATTTCGTTTTGTGGGGGCCTGGGCTATTTGTTTTGCGGCGGAGAGTTTTGCGCGTTTTGGCGTGTGGCTTTTGTGACGGTCTTGAAGTGGACGGTCGTGAGAATTTTGAATTTGGGGAGAATTTTGTGTCATTGGTCTGCGCAGTTAGACTGTTATGGCGTCTTCTGGGGACGGTAGTCTTCTTGAGTGGGATGAAATAGTGGATTTGCCGGTGGAGGAGTTGAGGCAATATTGTGCGACGTTGGGTGAGGACGTTAAAGGTTTAACGAAAGCTCAATTACTGAAGTTGGCGAAGAAGGCTTTGTCGCCTAAACATGGAAGTGAGGAATGGAAACTTAAGGCGCAAGCGAAGAGAGAAGCATTAGAAATGGAGCGTCTGAAATTTAAAGAGGACGGTGAATTTGCATGGGAAGTAGAGAAAGAGAAAATGAAAATGGCGGCTGAGGCAGAGGAGAGGAAACTGCTTAGGGCAGCTGAAGACGAGAAAGAGAGAATGAGAAGGGCAGCTGAAGACGAGAAAGAGAGAATGAGAATGGCAGCTGAGGCAGAGGAGAGGAAACTGCTTAGGGCAGCTGAAGACGAGAAAGAGAAAATGAAAATGGCGGCTGAGGCCGAAGAGACGAAAAGGAGATTTGACATAGAGGAGAAAAGGATGAATATGGAGCTTGAAATGAGGAGAATGGAGTTAGGAGGTGTTGCAGAACGACCTGTGACAGACCGACCTGTGCAGAACAAGGAGGATTTTCGTTTTGTGGCGGCAATGAAATTTGTTCCTAAATTTGACCCCTCGGATATTGAACATTATTTTGCGGCATTTGAGCAGGCAATGGCTTTGCATAATGTTCCGATAGAGAAATGGTCGTCCCTTCTGCAGCCACAACTGTCGGGAAAGGCGGCAAAAGTTTTTGCGTCTTTGTCTTTGGAGAATTGTGTGAATTATGATTTGGTGAAAAGTACGCTCCTTACAGCATATGAAAGGATACCTGAGTTCTATCGGAAGAAATTTAGGGGGTTGCGTAAAGAACCACGGGAGACGTATGCGAATTATGCGTATCGTCTTCAGATACCTTTTCAACGTTGGGTCGAGGGTACAAATTCGTGGGATGATTTGGCTAAATTTAAGGAAGTAGTACAGATGGAGCAATTTGTACAAGCGTTACCGCTAGAGGTACACAGATGGCTTTTGGACAAGAGTCCTGAAACTGTAGCGAGTGCTGCACGTATGGCAGATGAATACGCTGTTTTGTATAAACAGGGGCCGAGTAATTATGCTGGGGGATTCCACAGGGATTTTTCTGAGCGTACAAACCGTTTCTCATCTGATGATAGTGAGAAGAAAGATGTGTGGGAGCGTTAGGGCTCAGGGCACAGTGGAGGTGTGCGCCAAGATTCGAAATGGGGTAAACGTTCGCCTCCAAGAGGGACGTATGGGTTTAAGAAGCCTTTTCGAAAAAATGATGATGAGGATGGATTTGGGGAACAGGTCACGTGCGGCTTCTGTCGAGCCCCTGGGCACGTCAAGGCCCAATGTTTTAAATTGAAACGTAAGGAAGGGCTGGAAATTGAAAACTGGAGGGGTCAGAAACCTGTTGGGTTGGTACAAACTTTGTCGGCACCTGTTAAGGAACAGAGTTTTCAGAAGCCTATTGAAAAAGTAGATAAAATGTATGCTCCTTTCTGTGTGACTGGGTGTGTCATTAATGAGTTGAATGAACGTAAGGATGTGGTGGTGCTTCGAGATTCGGGAGCCCTGCAGTCCATGATTAGCGCTGAATGGTTGTCTGAACGTGATTATGTACACCTAAATCAAACACGACTTCTGCGTGGTATTTCTGGTACGATTGTGGAGTGCCCTCTGGTGAAAGTGAATGTGGAGTGTGCATTTGTACAAGGTGAAATTTTGTGCTGTGTGATGAAGTCTCTGCCGATGAATGCAATTTCTGTGGTGATTGGAAATGATGTAGCATTAGCAGGTGATGTTGTTGATGTAGCCATTACGACAAGGGCTAGAGCTCGGCAGTATGCAGCAGAACGCAGTGAGACAGAGACAGAGACGGCTGTGTGCAATGAACCGACGCGCGTGGAGACGACGAGTCTGGGTCATAGTACAGAGTCGGCCGACGGTGCATTATTGACCGGTGATTTAGTGGAGGCGTTAAATGACTCAGAGCTTTTAGAGACAGGTGATTTAGGCCTGGCTGATTTATTTGCTGTGAATGAATGTGTTGACGTCGACTGGACAGAGATCTGTGTTCCAAGAGCTGAATTTAAAATGAGGCAAAGAAACTGCGGGGATTTAGCTCCAATGTTTGCGCTGGCGGAGAATAAGTCGACGGTCGATAGTGGTGTACAACCGTATACGTTGGTCGACGGTGTGTTGGTGCGAAGGTGGGACGATAAATTAACGCCATGTGGGATGGGTGTGTCACAAGTTGTTGTGCCACTTCAGTTGAGAAGGAAATTGTTGCACGTTGCACATGATATTCCTGCTTTGGGTCATCTGGGAACACAGAAGACATTGGACAGACTGTTGAAACATTTTTGGTGGCCAATGGTTAATAAGGATGTACGTGAGTATTGTCGGTCGTGTGATGTTTGTCAGCGCTTGGGTAAAGGTAACAGGCATTATAGAGCGCCTATGGTCAGTGTGCCTGTTATGCAAGCAGTGTTTGACAGAATTGCCATAGATATCGTTGGTCCCTTGAGTGTTTGTGATGTTACGGGGAATAGATTTATTCTGACTGTAATTGACTGGGCGTCGCATTTCCGATTTGCGTTTCCGTTGAAGGCTCATACGGCGCAAGATGTGGCTAAATGTTTGTGTGAGGTGTTTACGATGTTCGGATTTCCGAAAGAATTACTTTCTGACTGTGGTAGTGAGTTCATGTCTGAGTTGATGCAAGTGTTTGTGCATGAATGTGGTATTGTACAACTGAAGACTAGTCCTTACAGACCGCAATCTAACGGAATGTGCGAGCGTTTTCATCGTACGTTGAAGGATATGTTGAAGGCGATGGCTGAAACGTATCCGGGTTCTTGGGATACCATGCTGCCTTGGATTTTGTTTGCGTACAGAGAGGTGCCTGTACAGGGTACTGGGTTTTCTGCCTTTGACTTGATGTATGGTAGAGATGTTCGGGGCATGCTTCAATTGATGAAAGAGGCATGGTTGTCTAAAGATGTTGCGAATGAAGTGGCGGGAAAGAATGTCATTGAGTATGTTTTGCAATTGCGTGAACGTATGCGTGTGGCGTTGAGCATGGCAGGTGAAAATGCTGTTCTTGCTAAATCTAAATCAAAGCAACATTATGATAAGAATTCGAAGGCTGTGACTTTTGAAGAAGGTGAGAAGGTACTTTTGTTGATTCCTTTGGTTGGTAAACCTTTGCAGGCTAAATATTGTGGTCCTTATGTGGTGTTGCGTCGTCTTGGTCCGGTTGATTATTTGGTATGTACGCCGGATAGAAGGAAAACGGAACGAGTGGTACATGTGAATCTGATGAAGCGGTATGTGGATCGTGCGGATGTGTTGCATGATGTACCGGAAGATGAGGTTGTTGCGTCTGTGTTGTTGGTGAATGATGTGAAGTTGAATGAGGTGACTTTGGAGGATAAAGTGTTACAATGTGATGTGTCTGCGGAATGTCGTGATGAGTTGCGTGATGTTCTGCATGACTTTACACATGTGTTTAGTACGATGCCGGGTAAAACTGATATGGTGTCACATAGGATTGAATTAGTTGAAGGTGCTCGTCCTGTTCAACAGTCGCCTTATAGATTAAATCCAGAACGGATGGCTAAAGTGGAGAAAGAGGTGGAACAGTTGTTGAAGGCTGGGATTATTGAGGAATCTGAAAGTCCTTGGGCGGCTCCGATCGTTATGGTTCCTAAGCCAAATGGTACGGATCGCTTATGTTCAGATTTCCGGAAACTGAATGGTTTGACTCAGGCGGATCCATTTCCTATGCCCCGGGTGGAGGTCTTAATTGATCGTCTTGGGAAGTCACGGTTTCTGACGAAGTTGGATATGACGAAAGGGTACTGGCAGATTCCAATGCATCCTGATTCAGTCCCGTTGACTGCTTTTGTAACCCCGAAGGGTCATTATCAGTGGAAGTTCATGAGTTTTGGATTGAAAAATGCTCCAGCTTCGTTTTCTAGGTTGATTACGAAAGTGTTGAATGGATTGGATGATTTTTGTGATGCGTATCTGGATGATATCATTATTTTCAGTTTGGAATGGTCTGATCATTTGGTACACTTGCGTAAGGTGTTAAGTCGGATTGCGGACGTTGAACTTGAAAAAATGTGTATTTGCGAATGCGGAGGTGGATTTTTTGGGTCATCACATTGGTGTTGATGGTGTGCAGCCTAGGGTAAAAAAGGTGGAAGCGGTGTTACGTTTTCTTAGGCCGGGAAATAAGAAGCAAGTGCAATCGTTCTTAGGTCTTGCGGGGTATTATAAGCGATATTTACCTCACTATTCTGACATTGCTTTGCCGCTGACGGCGTTAACGAAGAAAGGAATTCCTTTTAAATGGAATGAGGAAGCGGAGAGTGCTTTTCTTGATCTGAAATCTCGTCTGGCTTCTAGACCTATTCTTAGACCTCCTGATTTTGATAAACAGTTTTGTGTTGGTGTTGACGCATCTCAATTCTGTGTGGGAGCCTGTTTGTTCCAGGTGCACGATGGACTGGAACACCCGATCTGTTTCATCAGCCGGAAGCCTCTGACGCATGAAGTTCGGTACTCGACGATTGAAAAGGAGGCGTTGGCTTTGATGGTCGCGCTACGAGCCTTCAGTGTATACTTTGGGTCGACACTCGTCCTTGTATACACCGACCACAAACCTCTGAAGTTCATACATCAGATGGCAAATAAAAACATGAAACTCTTGCGATGGAGTCTGGAGCTGGAACAGTTCAATCTCGACATCAGGCATCGGCCTGGCAGGTTGAACGTTCTGCCGGACATTCTCAGTCGTCCGTCGGAGTAACGGGGTTGGGACCCTGTTGAGGCAACGTCAATGTGTCTTGGCAGTGGTTCTGACTTCGGCGTCTTCGGGGCGTGACAGAGACGCTCTCTGTTGCGTTCTTCGTCTTCCAGGAACTGCGTGTGCATTCGTCAGTCATGTGAATTCTGTCAATGGAAACTTTCTGTCAGTGCAAAGATTGTCATGAAACTTCTGAAATGAAACTTAGTGCGATGAACACTTCAGTGAGTGTCATGCGTGCGTTTGTCAGACACTTTCCAGAAAAAGTGGTGGAATCTTCAAAGGTGTTGGGGGTTCTTGTTGGGGGTTGGTTGCTGTTGTTATGTGAAATCGTTGATTATTATGTTAGTTTAGTATGGCTTTGGCCAATGACCTTGTACAATTTGGATCATTTTTGATACACGATTTGTGTCCAAATTTATTTTTTCGTATAATTGTATGAACTCTCATTTGATTCGTATATTGGTTGAACTCTCAGTTATATGATGCATTAATTTAGTGTTGCGCTGCGTTAGTTGTTGCGGAATTGCTGAGTACGTTAACTTGTACTGGTATAGTACTTAGTGATTCTTGATGTTGTGGACTGCTAGGTGTAGCGCTTTCTACTCTATTTCGTCGTCCCCTCAGGACTCCTCATGCTGTTGGGTGGGGGATATGTAGCCATTAGCCCTTCTGATCTTCCGTACTCTCTCTCTGACTTGGCACGTGGGTGTAGGAAGGAGTGGCACTATCTATTTAAGGAACGGTGACCGTGGGTCTTGACGGCAGTTGTGGTATTTTGCTGAGCGTGGTACGTCTCCCTTTGAGCGTGGTTGTGTCCCTCGCTGTTATGCGAGTTAACCTGCGGATTCATCTTCTACGTCGCCTTCTTCACCCCGTTGGTGGTCTGGCTGTTCATCCGTCTTCCTTGGCTTCGTTAGCCGTGCTGTCGTGTGTGTCTTCCGTGCTTCGACCTCTGGTCTGTTCGTCTTCGTATCTACTGGACGGTAACGTTGTTAATTCGCTGTACATATTGCTCTATTGAATAAATCGAAGTTTATTATATCACATAGGGACCTTATCGTTGATAGTCATACCCTTAGCGGCCATTGAACCCTTTACAGTATGAGTGTATGTATGTATGTTCAGGTACGCATTAGAATTTTTATGACGTCTTTAGCAAAAAATAAAATCTAATTGTAATTTTTAGCTAAGCAATCTGTTAAAGTTAATGAATGGCAAATTATTGTAAATGATTAAGATTGGTAATATTTCAGCAATTTTGAGGCGGCATAAAAGGTAATCGGATGCAACTGATAATTGTAGGTAAATGTTGGTTACCTGTCGGCCAGGGGACCACCCGCGGCCACCCCAATCAGTCCACCTGCCATGTAGATGGTTGAGACCAGAGGAATGAGGTAAGACCATCCGCAGACGAGGTCGAACTAGTTCAAAATGTAAAAGACAATTGCGTTGATGGCAATAATAACAATGAAATCAATGAGTCATGATTCTCGTCCAAGACTTGTGACTCATTATCTGGTTGATGTACTTAACACTACAAAGTTACGCAACGGAACTTGACCATGTCCAATAATATGATGATGCCATCAAATGTTGCTGAAAATTTCTGAATGGGAGAGATAGGAGAGAAGCGAATAAATTATTTATTTTTATATATTTCACCAATTTGTAGGAAGACAATGTTACAACAGAGCTATTTCAATCTGGTTGCGAAATCTGTGCTTGAAAAATGCATCACATATGTATGGTATTGTGGGAGCTGGTGAATGGTCGAAAGACTGGGTTGATTCTACCTCTATAACCCTCCCAAAGAAGGTTCATTTCAGACAATACACAAAACACAGAACAATTGCTTTAGTCTCAAGCGCAAGTAAACTCATTTTAAGAATAATCTGGATAGGATAATGAAAAGGACAGAATCAAACATCGCTATCGACTATGCAGTCACGAGAGATCAGAAAAAATATAAAGAAATAAATAATTTATTCACTTGCATCCAATCTCGCCCATAGGCGCCGCGCCGAGTTGACCCGAAGAGTGTGAGTGCCCAAACGAGTGTGGGAAAAAATCCGCGCTTACGCGCGGAAATTTTTTCCCAGCCTTTTTTGATAGGATAGTTATTGAAATTACCTCTGTTCATAGGCGGAGACTTGTTTATGGTTTTATGGGACGAACTAGTGGTCAAAGGACGATCGCCGAGCAGGGAAGGGCCGAAGGAGCTTGGGGAGGAGATGCGCTCCTAACCATTTTCGATTTTTTTCTTGCCACACTGCGCTAGTAGCATCTTAGACTGTCATTTTTACGAAATTGTCGTGGTTTAAGACTTGAAAAGCATCTCTGCCGTTGTTTTAGAAAATTTCCACGCAACATGAAATAATGAAATTTTAGGCTGCTATCTCGTTAAAATTTTCCATTATTTCATTGTTTAAACATATGATCTAAGATTTCAATAAATATTCTTCCCAATCGCTTAAAAAAAATTGATCACCCTTTAGGTCAACATGTAGCCTACTTCTCTAAGTTCTCTTGGAATCCACACAGAAGAAAAGCATAATCTTCGTTAGCATAGGCATCTTGGAGCACTCTCCCGTAATTAGGTCAACACTCAACAGACTCAAAGTTTGCACAAGAAATCAAAAAATTCTGTCTACGTTAACCACTATTTGGCGAGCTAATATTAACATTGTGGAAGATAGCTTTTCAAATAGTTTTCACAGACAATTTAGTCAAGGCTGATTTGTTAATTAACGCAGACAAAACAATATCCAGCTTTAGTGATGCTGGGAGGTGACTCGCGCAGTGAGGATCATTATATACGGCCTATATAGCCTAGCATGTACAATAAAAAGAAAGAGTCATTCAAATCGTCGCCGACGCCTTCGTCCGTAATAATGAAATGACTGAAGCGGATCAAAAGAGCAGTTTTTCGACGTTTTCCTCGTATTGTTGTGGAGCTCAGACTACCTGGCGGGGTAAAACTGGAGTAATAGTAAGGTAGACTAACTCAGATAAAAGAAAATATGTAAAAGATGCAATGATTTTTATAGATAAGTAATGCCAACAGAGAAATAATATCATAAAAGCACATCTTGTTGGCCAATTTCTGGTGGTGCCCATGCATAGGCGGGCCTCGCATGGCCAATTTCTGGTGGTGCTGAGCACTCACGAGCCTCGCAGAGTCGGCGCCCATGATCTCGCCCATTTAGTAATTAGTATGTAAGTAATTACTTCTGTCATTAATTTTGATGAGGAAACAGGGGGCTGCTTGGAAAAGGAAATAATACTGGGTACAATATCGGGAGCAAGGTCAAGGGGAAGACCGAGGATGGGATGGATCGCTAACATCATCGCGTGGATGGAACTACCATTCGAGAGGATACTGAAGGAGACGGAGGACAGGAAAAAGTGGCAAAAGCATGTCTATGAAGCGACCAACCCTTGAACCGAGGATGGTTAAAGACAAGACAAGACATGTAAGTAAGCAATTCTTTCAGCAAATAAGTAAGTAAGAAATCATATTCTGACCCTGCTGACGATAGTCGATATGAAAACTGTTTGTTCGTAGATCCATGCTGAGCAGGGAACCAGCTGCGTGTCGTTGGCTGCCATTTGCGTCGTTCTGTTCCAGTTGAGATATTCATCCATTGAATAGTTATCGTAGTTTAGATCGTACATCTCGCATTCACTGTACTCCTCTCCCTCCTGCAGTGTTGTCATCGGAATGGCTATGTACTTCTGACGGTCGTACGACAGGTTACCCAGCTGCTCCACACGGCACCAGTGCGGCATGTCGGCACCGACGAAGATCATCGTGATGGAGTCGAGACCGAAGAGGCAGTAGAGGAGCAGACAGAGGCAGGTGCAGACCTGGAAGTACCCGATCTGACCGACGTACTCGTAAACATCGTCGTACTTCATGGCTGGAAGAAGGTTCCGTCTCGTCTGAAGAACTGTGAAGATCTTCGTTAAAATGGCTGCCAAAGAATTATACACGAACAAAATACTAATACTCTATGCAAGAGCTGAGTGGGGTGCTTTTATAAGAATGTATACAGTACATTACAGTACACTTCATATTATTAGAGGAGAGGAGAGTATTTTATCTTAAAGGTATCTTACGTATTCAACCATCTTCGGTCCGAGGGTTGGTCGCTTCACAGACACGCTATCTACATCCATTCCTATCCTCTTTCTCTGCCAGCACTCGATCTAAGGACATTTCCATCCAGGTTCCGATGTTGTCGATCCATCCCATCCTGTGCCCTTGCACCAGCAGGTCTAGGGTTCTGCGGGTAAGGAATTTTGCTACCCAACCCGTACCCGTGACGTAAGACTGCTACCCGTACCCGTACACGACCCGTACTCAAAATTACTACCCGACCCGTACCCGCGGGTATACTCTTACCCGCGGATATACTCGTATCGTACCCGCGACGTCATTAGCACGTCTTCTACAGTTCCTGACGCCATAGCTTTCCAGACGAATATAATACAATGGCAGCAATCTATACAAATAAAGAGAAGATTCTGTCTGTCTGTCTATCTGTCTGTCTGTCTGTCTGTCTGTGTGTCTGTGTGTCTGTCTTCTGTCTATTTTACCTGGATGCATTTCCACAGTTTTTGAGCTTTTCACTTCAAACCTTCACTACTGTGTACAGGGTGCGCAAAAAAAGTAATTCCCTACGGTTTTTAGCCCATATCTTTGCCAAACATACGAATTTTTAAATGAAACTTTATAGTCTGAAAGGCAATTCATATTTACGTACAATGGTCAAATAAAAAAAATATTTCAAATAGAACAAAAGTTATATCACATTTAGTGAGACCACCCACCGTACTATGCTAAGATGACTGCAGGCTTTAAGTCTCAATAAGACTGCTAACAAGCAACAGTACTGTTGGCTATTCCACGAATTCGTGTTTACGGACTGGTAAATGGATAGGCATATACATAAATCATAGTCGTCAGCGGGCTACTGTTATCATTCATCGTATTACTTTTCCAGCCGGCATGATCTGTCACACCGTCAAAGGGACCGACGATTTATCACAGCGTCAGATGTCGATATTTCCCACCTGGTGGATATGAATCTCTGCAGCCAAACTTAACAATGCTAATACAGCTAATAATGATATATGTATGTTTTATATGACCATTATATAGCGCATTAAAAAGAATCTCACGAACGCGCTTAACGTGGCTACCAAACAGATCTAAACAGATGCGATTTAAGCGATTTGGAAAATGTTTCTTGAGATGCATTCGGTGCAATGTTACGAATTGTCAATGGAAGACATACTGTCCAGTATGAAGGGCCAATGCACGAGAATGCATGGCGAGCCCGCATCGAAGTACGAGAGCGAGGAACCATCGGGTCCCCACGAGTAGAAGAGCGCAAGGATCGACGACCTGACTGGCTGGAGACGGGAACGCAGAGCTCCCTAATGTACGCTGGGGCAGTGCAGACCATGCTCGTCCCATAATAATGATCTTGAATGCGATCCTATCTTCAACCGGGAGCCAATGCAACGTATCTCGCATATATATATATATATATATATATATATATATATATACTTATGAATCGCACCTTAGCTACTCATGCTATTTAATCCGTCCTTAACTGCTCTTTCTGTATCTCAGCACCTATGCGTACTAGAATCATAGTGAAATGTTTAAAGCATCATAAATACCATTCCTGACTACCCTTGAAAATATCCGGGGTCTAATGCAATCAGTTCCTGATATAGTCGTTTTGCTGAGTAGATAACGTTTTACCATGCAAGAAACCCACCTTTGGTACTCATCACTATATGTTAGCAAGAAATTAACCATAGCAACTCATTTCTATATGTTCCACAAGGATTAATTTATTACACCACCTATATTATAGCAAGAAATTAACCATAGCAACTCATTTCTATATGTTCCACAAGGATTAATTTATTACACCACCTATATTACAGCAAGAAATTAACCATGGCAACTCATTTTTATATGTTCCACAAGGATTAATTTATTACACCACCTATATTATAGCTTGAAATTAACCATAGCAACTCATTTTTATATGTTCCAAAAGGTAAAACTTTTGCAACAGACCATTATACACCAAGTGTTATGTTCTCCAAGGTATAAATAAATATCCATAGATAAGCGTCGAAAGAGAAAAGCAGACTTTCTCTTAATATACTCTCCAATAGACTCTCCTAATATTTTTGCTCACCGGTCATTGAGAGACGCAATATAAAAAATCGAAGAAAATATCAAATAGTGGATCTTTGTTGTTTACAATCCAATGCTTTCTCTCATAAACAGTGGGAGAGCAGAAATTAAGAGTAAAGCTGAGAGTTAAGAATTTTGCGTGGACGAAAGGAAATCGGCTCGATGTCAATTATTCTGGTTTCATTGAGAAAGCCATTGGTCCCAGATCTCAGGATTTGATTGGAAATCTGATGGATTGATAATCAATTTAGGAGAGCTACCGATACATGTATGCTGAAGAAATACAACAATCTGCGACTAAAACCTAGCTTTCATGGCCTGTATACATGCATAGGCAGACAAACATAATGCAACCCACCACACATATAGATGTACTGCTTATAATATAACAGCTCCTGCTAACTAAAAGAATCGGCATTTAACTGAAAACATCATATTACATATGCACAGTTAGTCATAAACGTTCAAGGCAAAAGGGAATTTAGCAGGCTATTTAAAAAAACCTGTAACCGGTGTCACATAGTTTTATGGTCTAGCTGCATACAGTTTATAGATGCACCTACACGCAATGAAGGGATATACTAGCAACAGTTACTGTTCATGAATTTTGAGCAACTACTCATGCCCTGATTTAAAAAAAATCGATGATTAACTCATTACTAGGCCAATGTATGACAGGCCTCAAATCATCACTTTCAAAACAGTCGAATATATCATTGAAACTGAAACTGTGTTTCATGTACACATAGCCTACTAACATTGATAATGCACCCGCAACTTTCTGGCTGAAACAATTCCGAAACCAGCTGCTCACAATCGACATATAAAAATAACTGTAACTGGAATAAGACGAGCAAGATCGCACGAGGGAGAAACGATGCAACTGTGCTGCTGATCTCTTAGCTGTTCAGTTGATGTGTCGACAGTAGAAGCCCAGCTTCTTGCACATCTCACACAGGTGTTGCGGATGGACTTTGCTTCTCCTACCAACATCAAAGACGACGTTCTTCTCAAGAGGGCGCTACATAATAAACACACACCCACATACAGACTGAAACTCAGAATATGCACAGATTCAACTTTTCAACTTCATTGCAATGTCCAAGAAAGGTAAGTCGTGGAAATAATAGCTAATTCATGGCAGGCGTAAAGTCAACAACAGTTGACAAGCTCTTTGAAAATGTTTCCCATCAGTAGGCCTACACACATAACGTTACGTCAGGTTAGAATCAGAGTTCCAAGAGACAGGTAAGCAGAGTGGGAGGTGTCTATAGAATTGGAGGAGTGGCAGAGATCAGGGAGGGAGTAATTTGTAGAATGGTATCCCAACAGCAATAAAGATGTAGCCTTTGGCTACGTTTTGAATTAAAAATTGAAGCATAACGAGATGTGCAGAGCCTGTTAGTTGGGTGGGGATTCAGTCAAAATAAAATCAATGTAAAAGAATACAAATCAATCTGAAGAATATATTGCAATAGACCATACCCTTAGACCGACTCCTTAACCTAAAACCTAATAATAATCATAATACATGTTAAATGTTAATGGCAATTGACTCTGGGGCCAACTATAGTGCTGCAATTTCAACTTAAATGCAATCATTCAGAACTATCTAGAAACGGCTAAGTAGTTCATCGCCAGCAGCTTCAATTCACAGCATAGATTTTTTTTATTTTTTCACAATAGATCGACTTTATGCACTTAATCTATTCAAACTCAAGTCATTGGTGATGATCATTCATTCAGTGATTTACTGTTTGTTACATATTTACCTGTTTATGAGGGTAGACATTGACTTTGCACGTGATGCAGTCCTGTCCCACATTAGCCCAGCTGTTTCCAGACATCCACTTTCGTTTGCACTTGGGGCATTTGTACTCCCCGAAACATCTCTTCTTGCCCTGATAGGGCGTAAGTCCATCATCCCGAGGTCGAGCCTAAGCAAACATTAGCTCAAATGAAACAATCCCTATTAAAAAAAGCCAAGGCTTAATCACAAGCATCCATGACAAAGGCAAATCAGTGAGGTTGATGGATGTATGGTTAGAATAAATGTTCTCCATCGTCCAAGGAGGTCATTTGTCATGTCCAGTGTCATTTGTCATGTCTAGTGTTGTTAGCCCAAGTGATGTCGCGTCCTCTTCTCTATCCAGAGTAGTCTTGGTTGCCTATGTATTCCTCTTCTTCAAATCTTGCATGTAGTGTTTTGGAACTTGGCATTCTCGATCTCTGGATTATGTCGACGTCTGTTGCAATATGTCCACTCCCAAAAATGTTTAACCATAAACTGGTCAGGAACTGAAAGCCTCACAGACTAATGTGACGGTTAGCGGTTCATTAGTGTACTGGAAGAGACGATTGTTCGTACTCTTTCAGGTTTGGTGGCGAGCGGTGCTAATTGAGCAACAGGCTAAATCTTCGGGGGACTTTAGTTGCAGCGTAGCACGTGGGTTATTGTTCAACTTCAATCGCACAGAGAATCAGAAACAGTTTTCAATCTTTTCTTGCTGGTTAATTGATCATCGGTTTATAATATTTACATTGTATTTATAACGATTCACTTGTCATAATCTATTCTTCATTTCTTGCTCGCTCCAGGCCTTTCTCTTGCAACGGCACCCGTTTAAGAGATGCTATACATCTAGCTCTCCGGGTGTCTGCTGGCCTGTCGTTCGTGAGTGATCCCTTCGCCCCCTTGCGGCCGATGCTCTACCGTCAACGATCCCTGGGCGAATGATCCCTCCTTTCGTGTGGCCTCTCTTCTTAACCCCATTTCTTCCATCTGCCAATCATCCCTTCAGACCCTGCGTGGCACCAATTGCCCGCCCATTGCATCTCTCTGTCTCTCTCTGTCTCTTTCTCCCTCTCTCTCCTCTTTATATATTGGTAATGACTAATAGGCTAAGTGTTCACAGAAAATGATCTAGGCCTATAATTATGATCATTAGGCCAACAATTAATCAAATAAGAGTCATAAAACATAAAAACAATACATAGTTATAAGCATCATCGCCGACTACTCCCTCACTACATCATCACACTTTCTTTAGCTGATGGCACAAGAATTGTGTCAACAGCACGTCGTGTAGGTGACTCTTGAAGGAGAGTTCGTCACGGGTCGACGAGGTTTTTACAAGAGCACAGGCAATCGTCGCACGGCAATTATCTTAATGTCTTTTCCGTGACGTCGCCAGGCTGGCTATCACATGAATCCCTAAGTGATTTAATCTATAACATAAAGCAGAAACACAAAAAACGAGTAATATCTGTGAGATAAACATCCCTATATATCAATCATTCGCTCGTTTTCCCAAAAACCCAAAGGCTTTATGCAGACACCGTAAGTAAAGTAAGTACGACGTAACACAAACAATATGAGCGTTTTACAACACTGGTTGTTAGTGAATTAGCGCAATAGTCCATCTGCCATAGAGTCGTGCATCCCCTCCCCTTTTGTCTATGTAGCTTAGCGTTTCGTTAATTGCTTGGCAGGGTTCGCTTACACGTAGCCTATGTCGTACAATTGTAACTCGTCGTTTTCTTGTCCTTCGTCGTCTCTAATGTCTGGCGCCTTATAATGAACTTTGTGCGGTTGGGCTGTCTGGATCACATGCGCTTTGAAAGTCTGTGTATTTGATTCTTTGGCGTGCCATTGTCTCAATGGATTTATATGGTAGGATCTTGGTCCTTTGTCTGTGCTTTGTCGCAGAAGTACCTGTTGACCTGGCTGTAGTGATCTGTTGGTTGATTCATTGCCATAATAGACCTTTTCAGGTGGTCTTCGCCATTTCCCTTCACCAATGCCTCGATTCCCCGCCCAAGTGTCATCATGGGCCATCTCTAACATCTTTGATCGGTACCCTGTCTTCTGGCCGCCCGACGCTAGGCATATTAACCGTGTCCGTCAGGTCTGCGTTATCTGCGAATACATTATTTCCAATTATCACAGACACTGGGAGGTGCGGGACAACACATGCCCTCACCTTTATCTTCCTGTCCGTTCCAAATTCATGGGACGACATCTCAATTTCACAAACCGAAAAACACCTTATCGTGCCAAATGCACATTGTAAGCTTATCATTGCTGGATCTTCTATGGCAGATGTCTTATGTGACGCTATTTCAGAATTCACAAGAGTGACCTGGGCACATGTGTCTCTAAACCCTTGCACGTCGCAACCATTTACACATATTGGTATAAGAAAACGCTTTTGATACTCAACGACCTTATCGAGAGTTGACTTAGGTTTCACAAACTGCACTTGCGCATGCGCTTGACCTTGGGCTTGGGATCTATTATCATGACGATTGAACGTCTGGTGTTGGTAGCTTGTCCTGCCCCCTTGCCCTGAATGCATTTGTCTTGCATCCCACCGCCTATCATTGGTGCTATCTGCAAATGACTCTGTGTCTCTGCCCGTGGACCTTCTTTCCCAAGGGTTTACCTTGTGTTCAGAATTTGGCGTTCTGAAGTTGTGATTCTGTCCCTGATCACCCTGGCTCGATTTGCGCCCTCCCATTGTGCATTCGAAGTGTAAATCTGCAAATTCAGCGACTTCTGCAGCCCTTTTAGGCTTTCTTGCTTCAATAAAATAGCGACAATCATTCGCAAGAGAGTCTCTTAATCTCTCCATGATAATGTCGTCCCTTAAGGATTCAAAATCATTTATCTCTTTGCATTCAAGATAATTATCGAACACATCATTCAACTCGCCTAAAAATTGCATATAAGACTGTTTCCCTGCTCTATGCATGCATTTAAATTTGTCCAAATAAAATTTGGCATTGTGCCTACATGCTTGGAGCAGTGAGCGTTTGGTGTCCCTGTAGTTGGAACAGGTATCGAAAGAAAGTCTGTTATAATGCACTCTCATTGTCGAGTTAAGCAAAGCCGGAAGTAGCTTAGCCCACTTGCTCTCCTCAATTGCTTGCAGAATGGCAATTTTCTCGAAAACATGGAAAAAAGACGCTATATCTTCGCCTTCGTGCATGGTTGGTAGCTTAGAATAAACCGACGGACCAACGGGGTCACCAACAGAAAATGAAGGGTTTGGCTGTAGTAAACCCAAATTCGCTTTCTCTCGCAAGAGGGCCAATTCCGCCGCCATCTTTTCCCTTTCCGCCATCAACCGCCTCTCTTCTGCAAGCGAGCGTTTTTCTTCTGCCTGAAGTAGTTCAAGCCTCGTCTGGCTTTCGCTAACGCTAGCCTGGTCTGCATCCTCATATTCTTCCAATCCATCGTCACCGCCTGATGCATCGTCATTTGCCTTCAACCTTTCGATCATGGCCTTTTTATCTAGGCCTTCACAATCTATGCCTCTCTGTCTACATTCCTCTTGCAACTCTGCTTTCTTCATTCTCTCAAACATTTTAAGCAGAAGAACCAAAGCACAACAATAAAACTAGTTCAAAAACACACGAGGTTCGATTAACCTTCAAAACGCTACTACACAAAACAATAAACTCAAAAGCAGTCCTTCTCGCAGAACGGGTTATTTCAATCACCCTTTTCATTCATCAATAACCAACACAAGTTCATCAGTTAGCATGCAGACTCCGCTCGCAATAAAATGAGCTCCGGAGCGCTTCACAGCAATCAGTAGTTCGCACCTTTCGTGCTTTACAACCACATTCTCCAATAAATCAATTACTGACTCTGCAGTCCAAACAATTCTCCCGCAAACACCATTCAGACTACAAACATTAACAGCACCAAGTGACTATGAGCAGTCAAACAAAATGGCTCGTGCTCACCAGGTGTTTCTCCAGGTGTCTTGGATGTGTCGCTCTCTCCGACTTCTTCGCACGACTGCAGCATGGAAAGATCTTCCAGAGCTCCAAGTTGTCCCGCGTCACTTGATGTCCAGTCCGAATCCTTTGTTCCAGCGATCGTCCGAATTCCTTGTCCGTTGATCGTCCGCCTCCTTTGTTCCAGCGATCGTCCGAGTCCTTTGCTCCCGTGATCAGACGTCCTGTCTGTACTGCGTCAGTTGTCGTCCTCCTGTCACCAATCTCTCCGGACGTGTAGTTCCAAAGAATCCGCCGCGTCCAATGAGATCAGTCCTCGTGGAGTCCGACTGAGTCGTCCGCCGTCAAACGTCGCTTTCTCGTCTGCTTCTCCGATTGTCTGGAATCGTTGTTCCGCTTCGTCTCTTTGTCAATCGTTGCTGTCGTCGCACAAAGTCTCTGCTCCGTTAAAAATTGTCTGAGATCAGCAGCGTTGAAGTTCTGCTTTCTCGAACAAAATCCCAGCTGGCACAATGTACTGGAAGAGACGATTGTTCGTACTCTTTCAGGTTTGGTGGCGAGCGGTGCTAATTGAGCAACAGGCTAAATCTTCGGGGGACTTTAGTTGCAGCGTAGCACGTGGGTTATTGTTCAACTTCAATCGCACAGAGAATCAGAAACAGTTTTCAATCTTTTCTTGCTGGTTAATTGATCATCGGTTTATAATATTTACATTGTATTTATAACGATTCACTTGTCATAATCTATTCTTCATTTCTTGCTCGCTCCAGGCCTTTCTCTTGCAACGGCACCCGTTTAAGAGATGCTATACATCTAGCTCTCCGGGTGTCTGCTGGCCTGTCGTTCGTGAGTGATCCCTTCGCCCCCTTGCGGCCGATGCTCTACCGTCAACGATCCCTGGGCGAATGATCCCTCCTTTCGTGTGGCCTCTCTTCTTAACCCCATTTCTTCCATCTGCCAATCATCCCTTCAGACCCTGCGTGGCACCAATTGCCCGCCCATTGCATCTCTCTGTCTCTCTCTGTCTCTTTCTCCCTCTCTCTCCTCTTTATATATTGGTAATGACTAATAGGCTAAGTGTTCACAGAAAATGATCTAGGCCTATAATTATGATCATTAGGCCAACAATTAATCAAATAAGAGTCATAAAACATAAAAACAATACATAGTTATAAGCATCATCGCCGACTACTCCCTCACTACAATTAGTTTCAATTGTTGCGCATCTCTATCAATGCTAGTAAGACTACTGAGATATTAAAGAGGAATTTTGCTGGAAGGTTAGAAATCTAAAAGGTCTCTTGTGGCGAAAATTAAATTCGACTCGGGTAGACTTGTATTATATCATCCGTTCATACCATGAAGGTGCATTTATAAGTTTGGAATCAAATAACATCATCATCATCATCATCATCGTCGTCATCATCATCATCATCATCATCACCACCATCACCACCACCATCACCACCATCACCACTCAAAATGTCTTACCATGGGGCAGTCCTCGATGAGGTGACCCTTCTGGAAGCAAAGATGGCACAGATATGTACTCGGTAGTTTCTTCGTTGACCTTCGAGCGTTGCTCAAGAGCTTCAGTAGATCAGCCAGCTCAGGCATCGTATCAACCAGACCCCAGTTATCATGAGGAGTAGCAAAGGGGTCAGTGGTGGCGGTCGAGGTCGTCGCGATCTGGAAGCAGGCAGCCTGCGTCATCATCTGTTGGGCAGTCGGAGTGTAACGGATTAGGCCTATATTATACCCTGTACCTCATTCTGATGAAATCACAAGTAGGCCTACATCAGCGCCAAGGTCACAGTCGAATGAGACAGAAATGTATATCAAATGTTTCACCAGAACTCTGGTAGAATTCTGTTCTAAATAAAGTAGCTTCACTATTTTTGACGCTTTAGTTTTGTCCCTACGTGCTCTATAGCGGCTGCCCCGCATATAGGCCTCGGCACAGCCAATTGGATCACTAAGAACTTCTATCAGCAATATTGTACTGTTTAGTACACAGTTATCAGATTAGGGTCTATATTTGATGCGCCTACATGTGAATGTTCAGTATTTTTAGCATATCTGCGTATTGAACCAACATTGACTAGTATCCTTGACGGGGCGCAATAGAAACTTCAGTAATGAATTAATTTTATCACCGTCGTTCACGCATTGGGTGTAAGGCATCCTAGAAGTGGCATGCCACTGACGATGACATATAAATTGTCTGAATTACATTACATTACATTGCTCACATAGGCCTACCTTCGCAAGAATTTAGTTACCGCTGCACTTCATAATTAACGGATCGATATGCTTTAAAAATGTAAATAATTAGCAATAATTACCTTTTTATTAACTGGATAATCGAAAAATAACTCCAAGCCGAGCTTCTGATCCTCCGATCACGTGTCCGGTCACGTGTCTTATTCAGCATAAAAGCTACCTTAGCTACTCAGTGTTATGTTTCCGTAAGGTATAGGTTTAGCGCCAATATATCATATATATGATTATATTTTCTACCTTATCTGCTCAATTGCCGTATTAAGACCACCCTATCTACTCAGCACTATATGTTCCATAAGGTGTAGTTTTTGCAGCAATATATCATATATGATTACATTCTTCACCTTAGCTACTCAATTGCAGCATTAAGACTACCCAAGGTACTCAGCCTATATGTTCTTCAGGGTATTATTTTAACACTAGTATATTATAAATGATAATATTCCGCACCTTAGCTCTTCAATACCAGCAAAATAATATCGTTGATTAAGACCACCGTAGAATACTAGGACGTCGTTGCTCTTAGCGTCATTTCGCTTGAAGTCACGGCTAAACACTCATATATGCCTAGTCTCGCTGATAATAATAATGTTAATAATAATAATAATAATAATAATAATAATAATAATAATAATAATAATAATAATAATAATAAAAAAAATAATAATAATTGCAATGCACTATATTGTGAAAATATGATTGTCTGCCTGCTTCTATTTATGAGATCAATAAACACATTGAATTGAGAAATTTGAATATAAAAATTTCTTCACCACATCTTCTCTCAGCATTAAAGCTACCTTAGATACTAAGTATTATGTTTCCGTAATGTGTGATATATATATATATAACTATATTTGATACCTTATCTACTCAATCGCAGTATCAAGACAACCCTATGTACTCAGCACTATATGTTCCATAAGGTGTAGTTTTTACAGCAATATATCATATATGATTACATTCTTTACCTTAGCTACTCAATTGCAGCATTAAGACTACCCAAGTTACTCTGCACGTATCCACAAGATATATATTTTAACCCTATCTACTCATCACTATATGTTCCATAAGGTGTAGTATTTGCAGCAATATATATCATATATGATTACATTCTTCACCTTAGCTACTCAAATGCAGTAATAAGAATACCCAAGGTACTCAGCATATATGTTCCACAAGGTATGTATTTTAACACCAGTATATTATACATGATGATATTTCGCACCTTAGCTCTTCAATACCAGTATAATAATACCGTTGATTAAGACCACCGTAGATTTCTACGACGTCATTGCTCACCCCTCTACTCAGTACTATATGTTCCATAAGGTGTAGTATTTGCAGCAATATATATCATATATGATTACATTCTTCACCTTAGCTACTCAATTGCAGCATTAAGACTACCCAAGGTACTCAGCATATATGTTCTTCAGAGTATGTATTTTGACACTAGTATCTTATAGATGATAATATTCCGCACCTTAGCTCTTCAAGCCCGGCAAAATAATACAGTTGATTGAAACCACCGTAGAATACTAGGACGTCATTGCTCTTAACGTCATTTCGCTTGAAGTCATTTTTGACGTCGTTTTTTGCCTAAGGCACGGTTAAACACTCATATATACCTAGTCTCGCTGATAATAATAATGTTAATAATAATAATAATAATAATAATAATAATAATAATAATAATAATAATAAAAGGCTTTCAAAGGCACTTTTGCCTCACACCCTGAAGACGAGGCCTGACCCACCAGACATTTTCTTCAATTAATAATAGTCCATAAGTCCCTGGGGGAATAAAGTACCTCAGGGCAAAAAAAAAAAAATAATAATAATAATAATAATTGCAATGCACTATATTGTGAAAGTATCATTGTCTGCCTGCTTCTATTTATGAGATCAATAAACACATTGAATTGAGAAATTTGAATATAAAAATTTCTTCACCACATCTTCTCTCAGCATTAAAGCTACCTTAGATACTCAGTATTATGTTTCCGTAATGTGTGATATATATATAATTATATTTGAAACCTTAGCTACTCAATCGCAGTATCAAGACAACCCTATGTACTCAGCACTATATGTTCCATAAGGTGTAGTTTTTACAGCAATATATCATATATGATTACATTCTTCACCTTAGCTACTCAATTGCAGCATCAAGACTACCCAAGCTACTCATCATGTATCCTCAAGATACATATTTTAACCCTAGCTACTCATCACTATATGTTCCATAAGGTGTATTATTTGCAGCAATATATCATATATGATTACATTCTTCACCTTAGCTACTCAAACGCAGTAATAAGACTACCCAAGGTACTCAGCATATATGTTCTTCAGGGTATGTATTTTAACACTAGTATATTATACATGATAATATTCCTTACCTTAGCTCTTCAATACCAGCAAAATAATACTGTCGATTAATTAAGACCACAGTAGAATACTTGGACGTTATTGCTCTTAACGTCATTTCGTTTGAAGTCATTTTTGACGTCGTTTATTTTGCCTAAGGCACGGTTAAACACTCACATATGCCTAGTCTCGCTGGTACTAATAATGTTAATAATAATAATAATAATAATAATAATAATAATAATAATAATAATAATAATAATAATAATAATAATAATATATTGGTATTGAAGAGCTAAGGTGCGGAATATCATCATGAATAATATACTGGTGTTACAATACATACCTTATGGAACATATATGCTGAGTACCTTGGGTAGTCTTATTACTGCATGTGAGTAGCTAAGGTGAAGAATGTAATCATATATGATATATATTGCTGCAAATACTACACGTTATGGAACATATAGTGATGAGTAGCTAGGGTTAAAATATTATATCTTGAGGATACGTGCTGGAGTAACTTGGGTAGTCTTAATGCTGCAATTGAGTAGCTAAGGGGAAGAATGTAATCATATATGATATATTGCTGCAAAAACTACACCTTATGGAACATATAGTGGTGAGTAAACAGGGTTGTCTTAATACTGCGATATATGCTGAGTACCTTGGGTAGTCTTATTACTGCATGTGAGTAGCTAATGTGAAAAATGTAATCATATATGATATATATTGCTGCAAATACTACACCTTGTGGAACATATAGTGCTGAGTAAATAGGGTTGTCTTAATACTGCGATTGAGTAGCTAAGGTATAAAACATAATTATATATATATAATTAATTACGGAAACTTAATACCGAGTATCTAAGGTAGCTTTAATGCTGAGAGAAGAATTGGAGAAGAAATTTTTATATTCAAATTTCTCAATTTAATGTGTTTATTGATCTCATAAAAAAGCAAGCGGACAATGATACTTTCACAATATAGAGCATTGCAATTATTATTATTCTTTTTAAAATATTATTATTGTTATTAACATTATTATTATCAGCGAGACTAGGCATATATGAGTGTTTAGCCGTGCCTTAGGCAAAAAACGACGTCAAAAATGAGTAATGACGACCTAGTATTCTACGATGGTCTTAATCAACGGTATTATTTTTGCTAGTATTGAAGAGCTAAGGTGCGGAATAATATCATGTATAATATACCAGTGTTAAAATACATACCCTGAAGAACATACATGTATATGCTGTGTACCTTGGGTAGTCTTATTACTGCATTTGAGTAGCTAAGGTGAAGAATGTAATCATATGTATATGATAAATATTGCTGCAAATACTACACCTTATGGAACATATAGTGATGAGTAGATAGGGTTAAAAAATATGTCATACTTGGCGGGAAATAATGCTGAGGTTATTTATAGATCACATTCGCGAAAAAACAGGGCACACTTTTTAATTTTCGTTGATAAAAAACGCAAGAGAGCTCAAAATTTAACTAAAACGTCAAAACCTGTCAATATTTGTGATAAAGTATGCTGGGTAATTTGTTTTGAAAATAAGCCACCTAGTTTTTCAGTTATATGAAATATATGTTGTGAGTAGCTATGTTACGTTTTTACATATACCCTGATATAGGCGGTCAAATTTCAGGTCTAAAATTACCTATGAATCAACTTGAAATCTTGACTGGTCTACTGGAAGGCTGGTACAAGACTATGTTATAAGTCTGCTTCCAGGTCAATTTCCGTCACCAAACATCTTTAAATATTTTTTTCAGGACGTCAAACGTTAGCTACTCAGCAATTCTGAGTACTTAAGAACAGTGAGTGGTTAGCGTATAGGTTTTATGGCACAAAGTGAGTAGCCAAGGTGCGATCCAGCCTAATATATATATATATATATATATATATATATATATATATATATATATGGAAATATGCGAGAATTTTGGGAGATTGGCGACGACTCGGGCAGCGCAGTTGAGGATATATAAATATATATAAAAATATATATCAGAGTTTAAGGGGTGGAAACCTTCGAAAGCTATGTGCTTGGACTGCTTCAATCAAGGAAATTGGACTGTTTTTCAGAGGCATCAAAGTCAGCGACCTCTGACCTTCCTCTTGCCGGACTAACCAGATCAAACATTTGTGGGACAGCAATATGACTGCCCTAAAGAACAGGCCGCTTTGAAACTGTGATTCGACACCAATTAATAAATGACCAAGTTCATAGCAGAGAAGTAGGAGAAGGAGGAGTGGCCGCTTGTAATAGATAGGATTAGAGAGAGGGAAATGAAGATGACGATGAAGACGTGCAGATAGAGGGAGAACGGAGAGAGAGAGAGAGAGAGAGAGAGAGAGAGAGAGAGAGAGAGAGAGAGAGAGAGAGAGAGAGAGAGAGAGAGAGAGGGGGGTAAAACCAGAAGCATAGGCATAGGCATAGAAAGAGGCAGAGAGAAAATAGCAGTGGCAGAGAGGAAAAGACAGAGGTAGAACCAGATGCAGAATATGAGAGCAAGATTATTTTGTCCATCCCATGCACTCACCCACCGATCGCCCTAACCCGCCGGATCACCTTGCCTCGATCTCACCGACACAGTAGTGAAGGTTTGGAGTGAAAAGCTAAAAAAAAGTGGAAATGCATAATGGTGAAACAGCGAAAGTTAAGGTTTTCGCCACCACCCTGGTCCCCATGGTGGTAGAGATTCGCCAAACCCTCCACCAGGTGCCCAATGCCCAAACCAACAGTAGTGAATGCTTAGAGTGAACATATGAAAATCTGTCGATAACTTGTAGCCTCCACATCATATTGTCACGGGTAAAAGCGGGTTTACCCGTACCCGTGATGACCCTACCCATACCCGACCCGTAAAAAGCGTATCCGACCCGTACCCGACCCGCGGGCACGACCGGGTATGGGTGAATCCGCGGGTACGGGTATATCCGCAGACCCCTACTGCAGGCACCGCACCCTTCATAATCTCGTTTTCCAGGCATCATCCATTCTTTCTCGTCCGGGCGTCTGAAGTAAGAAAGTTCCTTCTTTTGATCGAGTTGAACAGACTTATTTCCACTCCTGCCGCCTCCAGAACCCATTAGTTCTTCTCTTATCCCGTCATGATTCTATTATGATCTGTCTGAGGCATTTAATCTCGAATGCTTCTATTATTCTTCTTTCATCTTGATAGTCCGACTTTCACAGCCATTCATTGCCGCTGTATCGTAGAGTACATGTACGTAATAATAATAAGAGTGGAATACTAAATAAAAATTATAAAGTTGGTGTTTACGCATAACATTTTACGAGTTCTTGACCCATGTCCGAATCCCAACTTATCTTTACATGACTTGTTGACGTACCCACCAAGGATGACAAGATTGTAAGTATAATCGTAATCTCGAGACTTCTACAGCGCCCACAAAAGCGAAGTCGCGGGAACCAGCTTATTCACAGGCGCTTAAGTAGGCCTAATAAGTATACAGTCGATTGGAATTAGAAAGCCCTAACGGTATGGACTATTTAGGAAGTTTACGGTTCGACCCACCCGAAAATCAATGTGCAATTTCCTCATGCAAACAAACTTATTCTGCGTATAGTTTTATTTGTGTATTTTGCAATCATTTGTTAGTTTTCGAGCCGCTGAGTTGAGGCGTTACCTACTGCTGTGCATTGTGCAAAGACAGTCTTATGTCACTCTCGCAGAATTTGTCAGCCACGTTTTCCCAGTCGAAGGTTGATGTATCTGACCACGCCATTTCTATCGCTAATATTGACATGTTGCGTAATCTATCCTGCGGTATCGTATTATATTGAAGGTTTGATTTGACGCGTCTGACCACAGACGATGATCGCTTGAATTCGACGCTTGAGACAGTGATAGTCTTAGCGATCTGGAGCAAGCCACAAATATCTTCAAAGCTCTCTATAAGACACTCGATCAGCTTTAGTAGTTCTGCGACTGTTTTACGCTTTTCTCTTTGTCAGAGTTGGCTACAATCACCAGAACGCTTGCTGCCAGACCACGCATAGCATCAACGTTTATGGCATAATTTCCAGCCACTGGCTGCACGAGATCCACGTTCATGAAACTCTTTGCTCGGATCGCACGCTTCAACTTCGTTAAATTTATAATTGTGATATTTGTACTAAATTCCCGAAAAAACGCAGGCCTTCTTGTAACCAAACGGCTTCGTAGATTTGTGTTCGTTAACTTAGTTCCATAAGGGTTCCATCAACAGCTTAATCTGCTGTTTCTGCTGATAGCTTCTTACGCCCATCGCCGTAGGCATCAAGTGCACAACAATATTCAGCAGCCGCGTTTTCAACCTATAGCTCCGATTCCATGGCTCAGGTTTCCTGCATAAGCCAGTGCTGCTGCTAGTGAATAATCCCAATCCCAATGGAGTTGCGTGGGCCTACCTGCTTACTGCTTAGCCGATCAGCAGGCCGGCTGGCCTCACATGGTGCACAGAACTTCTTTACGGACAGGATGTCTGCGGTGTATAGTCTGTTTGGACATACCGTCTACGCTATGATAATTAAAGTTGATTTTGTTTTCGTTGACCACTGTCTAGTTTACTATAATACAAGTGACGGCATTACCAAAGGTTGGCTTAGACCCCTAGCCCACCTCTAGCGCCGCCACTGTTCTACACCACAACTACACCTACATGTACCTTAACTATATCCATTGTCCACTCTACTCTTACGGACAACCCTTTTGACTCAACGCAGCGCTCGTGAATAAGCTGGTGCCCGCGCTTGGTTTTCGAGTAGCGCTTTAGAAATTTGGAGATTACGATTACGATCACTCTAACCCCGGCAACCAGACTGGCATAGGCATAGGATACGGGGAGAGTAGTCTCTCAAAATTGTGAGCCCCTCATAACTACGATCCCGTGTCAGCTGACCTGCCTTTTGGACAACCCCTCTGACAAAATACATCGCTCGTGAATAAGCTGGTACCCTGTGCTTGACTTACGAGTGGCGCTATAGATATCTGTAGATAGCGATTACGATTACCTGATCATATGATCCAGCTGGAATGGTATCGACAACTTGACCAGCTCATCAGAATTATTCCACCTGGCTTCCATTCGGATCGCTGACACATTCGTGTCTGGTGAAATATTGTTACGCCGGGTCTCGACAAGTGTTTTCTTCGCGAGATTGACAATTATTAATCAGTCGCTGAAGAGATCAAGTATTGCAAAGGTTAATTGCGTCTCAAAGTTCGATGCTTGAGTTATGATGATAAGACAGTTTTAACTGCAGGTTTGTCAGTAAGTAGGCTATTGCTAATATACTACGCAATTGAGACTTACATGTAGGCCTATAATAAATGACTTGGACTTTAAAATTTATTCATATAATAATAATAATAATAATAATAATATTAATAATAATGATGATGATGATAATAATAATAATAATAATAATAATAATAATAATAATAATAATAAACTTTAGCTGATCTGGTTCCTGAGAAGATATAACACTAGCCACTACTTCCCTAGTTTTTTGTACTTTCTGTTACTGTTGTTGTTTGTTGAAGACATTAAAAATAATAATAATAATAATAATAATAATAATAATAATAATAATAATAATAATTAATAATGGTAATAGTAGTAGTAGTAGTTGGTGTTGTTGTAGTAGTAGTGGTAGTAGTCCTAGCAGTAGGCCTAGTAGTAATAATAATAATAATTATAATAATAATAATAAATATTGTTACGGTGTATTGTAACTGGCCCAGCAGCTGATGAGAAAGAACGCGTCGAAGGAATAAGTTAGTTCCACAATCCACATTGAACCACTCAGCGTCATATGAAACGGAATTGTGGATGGAAGGAAAGTTTGAGGAGAATTTGTTGCCACCGCCTTTTGGGACAAAGTAATGCACTTGGTTACAAGTCATGGTCCTTTTACTAATTAAGTTGACCTTGTGAATAATAACGACATTAGTTATACAATCAACTTTGCTGTCTTAGACGTCAAGGGCCATAAAAGCAAGCGATGTACATTTGGAGTGCTTGTAAGGACGTTTGACACAATTAGCGCATTTGCGAAACTTCCACACGAAAATGAGGTCAGACTTAAAGCCAAATCACTTATGAGTAGTACTATAATTATAAGCTTCATGCTTGTAAATGGAGAGACATTATGAGGAGGGCATCGGACTCCTACGGGCACTGTGCCCATGGTTTTTGAATTGAATTGAATTGTAAACGGAAGACGGCCAACTTATTATAGTCATCAGTCTATTGCAAAAAATAAAAATAATTTTCGTTTATTCAACTTTAAAATTTTGAATTAGTTGCGTGGAATAGTTGATGCCTATAGAATAGTATTTCTTAATTTGCATTAGATCCGTCTGCTCAAAGTGTGTGCCTCATGGAATGTGTCAGATGAACCAAACAAGCAATGCTGCTAAATACTTAAATATTAAGGAGGTTGTGTTTCTGCGCGTAGCCACCTTTTGCAGGTGCAGCTTGAATGCTGAAGTTGCCTTTTAATCGAATGGGGCTGTGCATAGGCTATAGCCTATTAGGCCAGGGTTCTCAAACTTTATTTTTTATTGTAGGCCTACCCAAGTAAAAAATCGAATGACCGCCAGCAAAGTAAGATCAGAGACAAAATGCCATTGCGATGTCCCATTGTAGTGACAACAAAAGTCCATTTAAACATTGGTGACATCGTTTATTAGAGTCGTATAGAGGGAGCAAAGTTTAGTTTGAATCAGGTAATCTTATCAAGAAATTTAAAGCGGAAATTGATCTTTAAACCCTTGTTAGACAGAGCCAACTAGTAGTGCTGTGGGCTTGTTTAGACTAGCACATATTTAAAATATCTGAATCAATATTTGTCAATGTCAAACGCAAATTTACCCCATGTTTTGTTTTTGATAGCAATAATAGTTTAAAAACCAGTTTCATACACATATGGCCTACATGTATGACGTGCTGAAAGGAATCGCAAAATTTAAAGCTCGACCAGAAATTAATCCTTAGGCCAATTCAACTCTCCGCTATTTGAGCTCTAGTCTCTTATAGGCTGAGAATTTCTGGCTTTGGTACTTTCAACTGTTTATACATTATTTGTTACAAAGCTATAGTAGGCCTAATAGGCCTAAACATAGATATGTTGCATGCACTGTGTAATAATTATGTGAGTCTAATTATATGTTGTTAAATAAATAAATGAAGACGAGTATTATAATGTTGCGACGTTAAAATTATTGCTAATCAAGGAAGGATGGGCACAAACCCATAAACTCAAAGAAAATGTATAGCCCATTTCTGAAATTTTTCGCGTACCCTTTACCAACGCCAGGCATACCCCAGGGGTACGCGTACCACAGTTTTGAGAACCCATGTATTAGGATACGTACACAGGTAGGGGAAAGGTAATATTACGGCGTGGATAACTTGAAGATAATTTGATAATTAGCCTAAGAATATGTGTAAATAGTTGTAAGCAAATTTTCTAAACTCGAAAAGGAGCCTTAATTGCAACGAAAATTATGTGGACTCATTGAGAGCCATCAAATGTTTTGAAGACACACGGATGGTTTTGTGCCCCAAGAGGACCGTGGGCGCCAGGTAGGCCTATAAAGAAGAAGATGGAGGGATTTCGACAAGTTAATAACAAAGTTGTTACAACCATCTTACACAAAGTAAAACACAATTTACATCCTTTGAAATTAATAGATATGGCCACTGTAGTCTTCCAATATCGAAATAAAATAACGTTCTGTATTCTAAGCAATAAGAACGGTCAGAATTGATGCAGTGTCCGCTCTGCAGTCTGGAGCGCCTCTGAGTAGAGAGCTTGAAGTGGCGCTATAACAAGTGCACATACAAGCGTAATAACTTCTGTCGACGTTAACGGTATTTGCTACCATTGCTCGTCGTTAAACTCTGGAACTACTGTAGTAACAGGCATCCACAAGATGTCGCTAACATAAATACTTACGAAGATGTTACGCTCATTGTACACACCTTTTAATAGTTTATGTGAAAATCTATATAAACAAAATATAGCCTAAACCGCTGTATACGATGTTTCTGTCTACATCGGAAGAAAGCAGTGCCCCGCGGTTACAATTGCTGAGCTAGATAATAACCATGATGTAAGAATTATCATTTGTTTATTTTGTTTGTTTGTATGTGCACTTGTTACAGCGCCCCTTCAAGGTCGCTACTCAGAGGCGCTCCCGACTGCAGAGCGGGCACTGCATCGTAGTTTCACGCCGAAGCGCTGAGCAATTGCGAGTGAAGGACTTGCCCAAGGTCCCTACGCGGCGACTTGATGTAGATTCGAACCTCGAAAATTCCGGCTTCAAGGCAACGACGCCACCACTACACCACCGCGCCCCACGTGATCATAACTGTGTGAGAGTTGCAACCAACAACCTAATATATTTCATAGGACGGAGTTTCCTGTGATTAGTCGCCAGGTGACGTCGAAGGAGTCAATAAAAAGCAGCATTATATTTGTTCTCTTTTTCAGTTTATTTTTGTTTTTATGAGTTCATATTTTTTCTGTCTGTGATTAGTTTCCTTAATCTTATTTTCGTCTGATATCTCTTAAGGCTTAAACTGTTTCCGTACGTTCCAGGATACTGCTATTTGACCGTTTTACGTATTTTAAGTTGTGTTGTTTGATTGCTGATTAAAATTAACTTGCGTATAAAAGAAAGTTCTCAATTTTGTACTCTAGTACAAAATATGACTAAGTCCAATTATTTGTTAGTTTCCTTTTTGTCTTAAAATCTAGTTTCGCCTTTTTATTTGTTTGGAATAAAATGACTTTATTCCATTTTTATCCCGTTTTTATCGTTTTAAACATCCATGGTTCACGTGTTTTAGATCTCTGTTCTATGAGCGTTGCTCTTTCTATAGAGCCGTTGCACTTTGATTCAGAAGAGGCAATCGACGACGATCGGTCACCAAATGACCTAGAAAGGCTTTTCCATACCAAGGTCTTAGAGACACCAGACTTCACTGACAATGACGACCATGAATTAGATCCGCCCCTTGCTCTTTGAACTTCGCATCGAACAACCTCAGGATCCAAAAATGGCATAAGGTACGGTTGCTCATCGGAGACTGCTCGCAGATTAACCTACACGCACTGCATGGCCTGTGCATGCGACAAGCGCGCCAAGTGTGCATCATTTCTCCTGTCTCAAACCCGTTTTCTTTTCTTTGGGTCTTTCGCATTGGGAGTGCCTCTGAATGGTGTTCACTGTGAGAGGCGCTTTATAAATTGTTGGAAACAAAACAATAGGGCCTACAGCTTGCTTGTTGCCAAGTGTTTACCATAGATAAAAAAAAACCACCTGGAGCGGTCACGATCAAAACCTGTTTAGAAGAGAGAAAAACAGCTACAAGAACCGTTCAGATAGGACGAGGTAAGGTTCTAGAAACTCAGTCGCCGCCATAGGCGCAACCACCCTATGGGACCCACGGGACGCGTCCCCCAACTTTCGAGTGGTCCCCTAATTTTATTATGATGGTTCCCCCAACTTTTTAGGACGCGATTGCACCTATAGTCGCCGCTTTATCGTAGTTGAACGTAGTTGGTGATATTTTTGAATAACGTCTTAGAGAAAAAGCCAGGAACATAATTCCGAAACAGTGTGTGAAACTAGAAAAAAATGACGACAGAGGTTGAATAGATCCAAACATGGGAACAGTCAGATCAAGTCATGTATCAGGAAAGTCGAATCAAACACGATGTGTCCCTTGTGAGATTCCGTACGTCCCTGAGCCAAAAGCTGAAAGTCTGAGAAAAATCAGTTCTACGATGTGTGTCACTTAGAAATATTCGCAACGGTTTGGCTCTGATATTCGCTTGAATCAGTCATTTAACCATAGTTTTATTCCTATTTTAGCGACAATAGTTTTGCATCCAACATGGCCGCAACGAAAGCCGAAGTGAGCCCTGAGGACGAGATGCTCATTACGGTTCCTGAAGACTTGGCTCTTGTTCCTTTGGGTTTCACACTGGACGCAGGTTTACCTACACTTCCCGTTGTACAAGTCAATAATTATTATCATTAGCTACATTAGTTACTTACTGTTCTATATTTTCAGCATACAATCTTTTCATCCTTATCTAACTCTTGAGTTTATCAATAAGTTTGATCAGTGCCTGAAATTCTAGCGATTAAAATTTGCGTTGAGAATAATTTTTTTAAATAAAATTATATGAATGAAGTAGAACGAAAATGACACGCAGTGAATTTTTAATTAAAGTTAGTACGAATCTTCAAATGATCTTTCAAAGATCACCAGAACTTTTGCAATTAGAATGCATTGCTCATAATGTGCAATGGCTCGCGCGCAATTTTAAGGAATGGAACGTGACAAATATTAAATAAATATAATTAAATTTTAATTATATTGTAATTTGCCAACGGCAACCATTATAATTGTGGTCAGATTGGCCTAACACTAAACCTCGCATCGCAAGCGGCCTATATCACGTTGTAACAGTTCGCATGAGAGACAAAATCACATTCGAAATTAAAACTACGATGAACATGCATATTACAGGACACCTGTTAGGCTATATAAAGCGCTTTGTAATCACATTTCTATACCTGACCGGTTCTACTCTTCCTTTCTATGTTTCAATTTTTTTATCAACTTCTAAATACCTTGATTCAACCTATTCGTCAAATCTACTTGGTTAATTGCAAATTTTAACATAAAAATAGTCAAATTATGTACAACTAGCTGAATTACCCGGCGTTGCCCGGGAAATGTTTTTGTCCCCAGCCACGCCTGACCCCGTTCCGACTTCACCATTCTGACCACGCTTTTCATCGACCCCGCGTTAAGGCGAAGTAACGAACCTCTCCGCTAGGTGTACATGTCTGGTCGATAATTTAAGAGATAAACCCGTTAAGTCCACTCGACACGTAACTGAGAAAAACGGCTTTTTCTGAAAAGCCGCTACCATTCACCGCAACGTGCTTCTTTCATAAATTGTTCGATAAAGGAAGTTTTTGAAATCTACGCTAATTTTTTCCAATTATTTGCAGTTATGTTCGCATTATTTGCGTCCATAACATTTTTTGCTGCGCGGCGTAAAGATTTGAGCTCAAAATAATGACGTCATGAGTTTAGTGAACATAAAGCCAACGATCGTTTTTATAACAGCGAAATTTAAAATATGGAAAGATTTTTGGATCGCTTTCTTTATGTTTTTGTCGAGTGGATCAGAAGAAATAAGGCCAGAATAATCATCAGAAATATTTTCGATATAAGTAAATATCACGTGATCTCAAACCGTCATGCCATTGGTTGTAGGATTCTTGTAGGCAATGGAGGCGATGAACGCGAATGGCTTTCGAATCGCTTATCGCGTGTGAAGTTAAAATGTTGACAGCTCGGGCTATAAAGTTTATTGACAGCTGAAAATAGTCGCGTTAAACGTCAAATTTGGGTAACAATCAGTTTGAAAATTTTGGTAAAACGAATCGCTGTAATTTCCGAGCAGGCTCTGGCGAGAAATTCAAAATACATCCATACAAACAGAAAAATTACAAACAGAATAATGACTCTGCTTTATAAGTATAGATGTATTTGATAGTGTATATATAGGCTACCTCTATTTTATGCATATAAAAGAGATAAATAAATATTAATTATATATTAAAAAACTGGTTCAGTACCTTGCTCTTAAGTGCTGTAATATGCCGAGCAAATTTCTGTCCAGGGTAACGGCCTCTGTTGTCATAGACCCTGGTCAAATCGGATCCATCCATGTGTATATATGCAGGTTTTTTGGTTTCAGGTGGATCAGTCACGAAAATTGTTTACAGGTCAAAGGAAGACTACAGAAATGGAAAACGCATTGGGAACGTATGTTGCCTTGTTAATTTTGTAATTATTATCAAGTGTATTGAAATCAATCTCATTAGTCATTACCTTCAGGACCAGAAAGGAAAGGTCCTATGAGAAAACTTTTCACAGGAGCTCAGTCAAAACGAAATCAATAATTCAATTGACGTGACCCACGCTTTAGCCTAACAAATAGAATTTGCAATGAGACTCGGAACAGCCAAGGCCAAGCATGGGTGCCTCCTTCAATGTTGGTTGCACAATGCACAGTACTAGAAATTACGCATGGCCTAAAACAGGGCTTTTTAACGTGCAGTTGTACACTAAATGTGCAGTTCTAAACGGATTTGTGCAGATGTAGAAGCACTTCTGTACAGTTAAAACTGGCAAAAAGGTCATTGTCCTCCGATTGGAAGTAATTTACCATGGAGGATGTGAAAGAAAAGGAGTTGTGCAGTTCTAAAAATTCCTTAAAAACAGCCCTGACCTAAAAATTATAAACACTTAAGGCAGGTCTCACGCCCAAGTGCGTCTTTTGTGGGCGATGAATGTTGTTTTAGGATTTACATAATAATTTGTAATAATAATAATAATAATATTAATAATAATAATAATAATAATAATAATAATAATAATAATAATAATAATAATAATAATACTGTAAATAATAATAATCTTCTTCAGTGCTTAAAGTATGGGAAAATAAGTACCTCTCCTGTCTGTGCTGGCCAATAAATGGTAGCATGACGTTCAGATTTTAAAATAGGTGCATGGATGCCGTCCATGACCACACTTTAAAGCCCTGATCTTCTTTCAATTTCGAACTGACACAACGCACTATAATAATATAATTATGACTACAACAAGTAGCCTAATGAGCGGATGATTACAATGAGTCTATAAGTATTCAACTATCGGCAGCCGTGCAAGGCTTCCACCACTTCCTACTGCTCCGTTCACCAACTCCAACTACCGAATGAAGGATTTAATGGACCTTTCGGGAATTCCTAATTATACGCAAAATCTGATTAATATTCATGCTTATTTGTAGGCGGAGTCAAACGAGGGACTGCTGCGATTGCGCTACATCCGGAGCGGGGAAGACGAGGAGCTGATCAACTTCATCCGGGACCACTGTGACGTCATGGAGTCTGCAAGTGATGCAGACGGATGGTTCCACACTGGAGTTCAGACTCAAAGATTCAAGGAAAGACTGGAGCAGGTCATGGGAACCAAGTGAGAGCAAAGTCTTGCTGCTGATTCTTACTACTGACTAAGACTTCATCCCACCAAACGAAGAGGAAGTGACACGAACATACAAAATTATTCTGTTTTTCGTGTCACTTCCTCTTCGTTTTCTTCGTTTTCTTCTTCTTGTTTTTCTTTTGTTGCTATTCTTGTTCTTCTTTTGCTTCTTCTTGTTCTTGCTTTTCTTGTTTCTCTTGCTCTTCTTCCTCTTCCTGTTCTTCTTGTTCTTCTGGTTCTTCTTGTTTTTCTTGCTCTTCTTGTTCTTCGTCTTCTTCTTCGTCCTCCTCGTCCTCCTTTTCTTCTACTGTTTGTCCGTGTTCTGCATCTCTGGTGGTGTCATTGCATCCATTCATCCATTTTCACCTTCCCCCACACTCCCATCATCACCCATAATTATATATAATATATGCAATATATATAAAAATAGATATATATATATATATAAAATTATATACACCCCACACTACCAACCAATGCACCAAACACTCTACTCTCCTCTCCATTCCAGGATGAAGACAATCTCTGAGCCAGACGCCGTCTACAAGGGTCTCAGAGGATTCTACTCTCGCGTTCCCTCCTGCCGCCCGATCGGTCTCTGCCCTGAGACGGTCGACCGAGCCCTCAACACCGTCAGAGGCTTCGTGCACATGATGCGCGCGAGTGCGGAGATGGGCGACAGTACATTCGATGGAGTCCAGTCGAAGGTCGATCCACAGGTGGCCGCAGCATACGCCATGAAAATAATGACGACAGATGGAGCCACGTTGGCTGAGGAGCTCAGTCAAAACGAGATCGAATGGCCATGTATGAGTGTTACATGTGGGTCTGCACACGCCATGCTTACCGTAAGTGCTTTGCCGTCTGCATCAACTGAGAAGTCATTCATAATTCGCCGCAGAAATATTATAAGCTTAAGCCTATTGCACTGCTTCAGTTACGTTCACAAACATCCAGGAACATTCACGAAAATTCACGAACGTTCACGTAGATTCACGGATATTCAAGAACATTCGCAAACATTCAAGAACATTCACGAATATTCAGGAACATTCACGAACATTCACGAACATTTATGAACATTCACGAACATTCACGAACATTCAGGAACATTCAGTAACATTCACGAAAAATTCACGGACATTCACGAACTGCCTATATCGCGGGATCATCTTCTAAGCTTATCTACAGTCGGATGATTGAAAAGTGACCATCTCACGCATCATTCATCAAGGGTAAATTCATGCAAGCATGGCTCGATGTAAGAATTTGACAATATTTTGTGCATGGATTTTCATTGAAACTTCATTTATGGCTGATGAGTCTCTAGGCTAAAAAGATTTTAAATCGTTTCACGACGGTTCCTGCATTTAGACTTTCAAAAAACTTTTCATTAAATCAGTGGTTTTCAACCTTTTCACAGTGACGGAACCCCACAGACAGAGCCGTTTTAACGAAGAGGCACGCGAGGCACATGCCTAGGGCCTCGCGCAACAGGGGGCCCCCGCAGCGACCCAAACATACTATGTCGCATAACAAATTAGCAACATGTTAAACTTACATTTATTTTACACTGTTTAGTACAAAGATTGCTGTGCTAGCTGTGTCAGCACCATACTAGCCTATAACCTATTATTAACAAAATTTATGTAAAAAATTACACATAGGTCTACGCACATAGAAGGCATGAATGCAAAACCCTATATTCTGAGACTGAAATATTGAGGCCGAAATCGTGTTACATTCAGTGTTCAATATAAGCATCTTCCTGAGGGAGCTCCACCTAGAAGTGCATGACTAATGACTACCCTAGCATTTGGTCAAAATAATAATAGTTTTCAGTTGCTGTTTACATTATTGTAACACCTGAGCTCTAATTATAGGGCTATAGGCTACCGTGATATTTTTCACTATCATGTGATCATAATGATAAAATGTTCTAATATAATATATGATACTATCACATTACAATGAGTATAGTTTACTGCTAATATTTTTACAAAGACTATTTTTGTACACCAAACACTTAGTAAAATAGCATCATTATAGTCTACTATAGTAGGTCTATAGGCTACAGCCTATGGCTTCCCGATTTTGGTAGTTCGACCTTCCTTGGTTTGTGTAACATTTGTAACAATTCTGATAGGTCTAACTGTGTCCTGGTCAGCAATGTATGACCTTTTTGAGCAACGGGAATAAGATATAATTCTAGTGCAATAAAGTCGGGCTTGGACTATGCACGTGTCGGCAGTTATTCATTATACTGCAATGGTATTGCATGGTCCAGAAACAGCAGAACTGAGTTGCAGAACTTGATTCGCAAATAAATTATTATGGCAATAATGATATTATACTAATGAAAATTTTCAACCACTCTTTTTATCAGTACTGAAATAATACAGTAATTTTGTTAAGATCGCAGCTTACAATGCTACCTTTAAATTGTGGAAACTGATAGAAAATGTATTGTAATTGTAAGAATATTTATTGAATTCTGGTCAGCATGCACTGCAATAGTTGAGGAATTTTGATAGAATGGCAGCTTAAAATTCGGCCATAGCAATGTAAACATTTAAAATTTCTGGTGTGGAGGGGTACATTATAGATGAGACCCATAATAGTTACGCAGCTTATGCTTAGAATTATACCCAACCTAGTGTTTGTGCCTAGGGCCCCAAACTTTCTTAAAACGGCCCTGCCCACAGAAGCACTCATTTGCTCACGGAACCCAACGCGTATCATCCGTCGAATTTTTCAAGACACAATTATATGCTATTGCAATAATAGCAGGGCTTAAAGTGTGCCTGGACGGTCATGGACGGCGTCCATGCACTTGCTTAAAAATCTGAACGCCGTCCAGCCACTTATTGGCGAGCACAGACCGGAAAGGTAAGGGGCGTCCAGGCACTTCTTCTGGAGAGGGTAAGGGGCGTCCAGGCACTTATTTTCCCACACTTTAGGCACTGAATAATAGTAGGCCTAATTAACTTCCAATGTTAGAATAATTAATTTATATTTTGAAATTTGAAACTCTGACTCGAAGACATGTTCACTTTTGGTGCAGGCTAGGCCTATACATTTTTAGGCTCCCTGCATTAGAAATGCACTCTGGCACTCCAATGTAGGCCTATTGCAGAGCAGAAACGATGTAAATAGACAACAACAATATTACAGTATTTAGCAGCATCAATTTCTGAGAGATGGAAAGAATAATTATCGAAACATTCTGGAGCATCCATATTAAATAGGTAGGCCTATGGCTATGATTCAATTCAGGTCTAATTCTCGCATGAATCTCAGAGACACAATTAAGCGTTATAATTCGCTGGCCATGCATCGACAGGAATAATTATGTTAGCTTTTTGTTTTAATGGCAGCCATTGCAGGAAATTCGAGATCGCATAGGCAACTTAATTTGTTGAAAACTGCACTAGAATTTTTCGCAAATTTTCATTGTGAGTATTCTTCAGCTTGAGCTTTCCATCAGTAGCAATTTCAATGAGTTCGTATTTCTTTTCAAACTGATAAGACTCAGACAAGAATTAACCTACTTCTTACAAATGGGGTTCTTTGCCAGTCGTCAGACTGCTCAACATACTCTAGTCTAATGGAAACTAATCAATTGTTTATTAAAATAGCAAAAAATCAATGACAAGATTTCCTGGTAGCCTTAGTCTGGTGGGCAGTAGGCCTATTTGGAAACATAACGCAGTCATCTAGATTTCTACGTAACGCACGCCTCTTAAAATATACAAGTCAAAACTTATTATTAGGCCTATTAAAGTAATTCGCAAGACCATTCGCAAGGCCGATGTAGGCCTAGGTCTAGAATCGCGAAAAAATTGTGGCAACTCGCTTAGTCTAAGCTTAGCTTAGATTAATTATACTAATTATTTAACACAGGATCGTGTCAAATACAAATGATTGAAAGCTGCTAATACTGTGAATTGTGAATTCAATTGATGTTTTAAAATTTTATGTCAAACTGCCGCGGAACCCCTGGCCGACGCTCGCGGAACCCTTGTGTTCCGCGGAACCCCGGTTGAAAATCACTGCATTAAATGGTCGCAAAAAACTTCGCTGTAGAAATTGACTTAAATGTTTTGTTGTGTGGTTTAGATTGAGGAAGATGGAAAATTTGACCTCGGGGGTTTGGCTGGCGTCTCTGGAAAAACATTCCTTGGTCTTGGAAAGGCTTTGTGTGGAGCCAAGGTGATTCGTCAGAAATGTTATCCACAATTTTTCCCATCGCATTTTGACCATTATATGCCAGATTTATAATGTAACATACATTGTAACATACATTGTAACATGAGATGGTTTCTTGTGGTTTCTCTTGCGTCGGTGCCTCTGTATACAACACATTTCTTTTAGATCTTCAATTATAACAATTTTAATTATTAGGCTGGTTCGATCATCTCTTAAGCTGATTTTTTGGTTGAACAGAAAACTAGAGATTCTGAAGGTTGTAATATGCAATTAGTCTAAGTCTGAGCTGTTCATTTGTGTCCACTCTGTTCCAGGACTTTGACGATCTGATCGAAATGGCCAGTCGAGGTGACCACACCAAAGTGGACACCATGTCCGGGGATATGAAGGTGAAGGACTGTTGGAATAATTATACACATTCTAGATGGCGCTAGCATAGATGACTGTAGATGACTCTATGTAATTTAGTCTATGTTATACGTCACTTCCTCCTTCTCCTCCGTTCCGTGTTTGTGCTAGTAGTTAAGATGACATGTGACAATCTTTATCTCCTTTAATCGTGAATAAAGCTCTGCATTCCAACAGGTTATGTGCCCAGATGAACGCAGGACGAACCCAGGTCGAACGCAGGTCGAACGCAGGACGACTGGTTAATTCCCAGGACGACTGGTCGACTAATATTTTTCGAGTTTTCTCGTTAATTATCCGAGTCGATAGAAGCTGAAGTTTCTTCTTTGTCTCGCGTCAAAATGGCGGCATTGGAAGAACTACAGCAGCAAGTTTTGAGAATTCAGGAGAAAATTAGCACAGGAACAGGTAATGTAGCGACAACAGTTACTACAAATTCCGTCGGAGGTTTACCGGAAGCGAAGCATCTTGATGGCAAAAATTATGGTGATTGGAAATTCTGGATGCAAAATTTCTTAATTGACGCAGGTTTATGGCGCTGTGTTTCGCCAAAAGAGGGCCAGACTGTTGATCCGGATTTGGACTTACGTGCGTTAGCCAAAATCAATCTCAGCCTAAAACCCTGTTCAACCAGAGTCACGAAGAAATGCCAGACTGCGAAAGCTGCTTGGGACGCATTGAGAGGTGAATATGAAAGCACTGCTCTTGTTCGTCTGATTGGACTGTATTCCAGTTTGTTTAAGACAAATTTTGAGAACTTTCCTTCGATGCAGCAGTATGTAGATCACATTTTGTCAATTGCAGAACAATTGGAATCAATTGGTCAACGTTTTCAGGACAATGTTGTTGGAGGCATAATTCTTGGAGGTCTTCCAGATCAGTATAGGCCTTTAATATTAGGCATCCAAGGATCAAAGCAAGACACAACAGTTGAGTTTGTAAAAAGTCTTTTGCTTCAGGACAGTGTTAAGGAGCTAGGAGCAAGTACGACTTCGGTTGCAACTCATTCAGCATTTTCAATGGGCAGGTCTCAAATGAGCAGGTCCCACAAGGGCATGTCCCAGATGAAAAGTAAGCCAAAAGGACCACGTTGTTTTGAATGTAATCGTTTTGGTCATATTCGTTCGCAATGTGAGAAGGTCAAGGTTAAACCACATAAGAATTCAGCCAACGCGAATTTTGGTGCTATGCCAGCCCAAACGAATTTTTCAGTTTCATCGGTGCAGCCTACCTCGATGAATGATGATTGGTATCTTGATTCAGGTGCCACGGTACATCTAACATCTCGACTTGACTTGCTTAAGAATTTTTCTTCAGATTCTAGTCAAGAGGTTGGAATTGCAAATGGAACAAAGTTAAAAAGTACTGGAATGGGAACATTATCGATTCCGTTGTCAACAAAGAAAACAATGGAAATTTCAGATGTTGTTCATGTACCAGATTTGGCTATAAATCTCTTAGCAGTTAACAGAATTGCTCAGGAGGGTAAAACTGTTTTGTTTGACAAGAAAGGCTGTCGCATAGTTAATCAGCAGGTGAAGGTCAATCCAAAAAGTGTCGTTGGAACTGCCACAGAAGTCAATGGACTGTATCGTTTGAACTGTAAGCAATCTCGTATGTTTGCTGCGCTGTCAACGAACTCTGTAAACTTATGGCATCGTCGCCTTGGACATCTTAATCGGCCTTCTATGCGCCTACTTCGAAGCACTATGTCTTCAGGTGTTCAGTCTGAAGGGACGGCAGATATTCCTTGTGAAGTTTGTGTGAAAGGCAAACAGCATCGCAAACCGTTCAAGAAAACAGGAGCCAAACGAGCGAAGCACGTTCTTGGTCTTGTTCATTCTGATATTTGTGGTCCAATGCATGTTTCATCAGTTGGTGGAGCACGGTATTTTCTGACATTGATTGATGATTTCACGAGACACTCGGTTGTCTATTTTCTGAAATCAAAGACTGAGGTACTGGAGAAGTTCAAGGAGTACAAATCTCTTGTTGAGAATCAGACTGGTAAACGTATCAAAACTCTTCGAACAGATAATGGTACTGAATATGTCAATGAGAATTTTCTGAGTTTCTTACGACGTTGTGGAATTCGTCACGAAACCACGATTCCGTATACTCCTCAACAGAACGGAGTTGCTGAACGTCTGAACAGAACTTTGGTAGAACGAGCTCGAACAATGATTCTAGAATCCGGAGTCAGCACAGATTTTTGGGCAGAAGCAGTAAATACAGCCAATTATCTGAAGAATCGGTCACCTACAAAAGTCTTACCAAATATGACACCTCAAGAGGCATGGACAGGAGAAAAACCTGACCTAAGCCATCTTCGTGTTTTTGGTTGCAAAGCTTTGGTGAAAATTCCTGAAAATAACCGCAAGAAATGGGACTCTAAGTCAAAAGAGTACATCTTCGTTGGTTACTGTGAAGAAAGCAAAGGTTACAGAATGCTTCATCCTGTTACAAAGAAATTCACTCGATCCAGAGATGTTGTTTTCTTTGAATCTCAGTTTCCTGTTCGACATTCGTCTTCAGATGATCCATTTCCAGATGTTGCGGATGACAACTCATCGCAAATTGTCACTTCAGACATTCATAATCAACAGCAGTTTCAGAATACCCAAACTCATGTTGAAGTGGGGGAGTCTGATGGTTCAAAGGAGTTTGGTGGATCAAAGACTAATCTTACTGATGGCTCGAACACTGGCTTGGAAATAAACTCTGTGGAAGAAGATTCTGATGGATCAAATATTTCAGTGGTCAATAAGGACATAACTGATGATGGAGAAGTGATACGAGACACATTTGAGAGGCCAAAAAGAACTCGTATTCCAAATAAGCAAATATTCAATGAGAATTTTGTTGTGCATCAAGCTACATTGTGTAAAAGTACTGATCCAGCAACTGTTGAAGAAGCACTTACTTCTCAATATGCAGAAGAATGGAAACGTGCAATGGAAGAAGAAATTCAGGCACATGTTGAAAACCAGACATGGACATTATCTGATGTACCTACTGGGAGAAAAGCAATTAAGTGCAAATGGGTCTTCAAAACAAAGCTGAAATCTGATGGTACAGTTGAGCGTTACAAAGCTCGTTTAGTGGCTAAAGGATGTTCACAAAAACCAGGCATTGATTATGAGGAAACGTACTCGCCGGTTGTACGTTATACTTCCATTCGTCTTCTGATGGCATTGGCTGCAAAATATGACCTTGACATTGATCAAATGGATGTCACAACAGCATTTTTGCATCCTGAGCTCGAAGAAGAAATTTACATGGAATTGCCAGGTGGTTTTCGGCTGAATGGTAAAACTTGTCGACTAAAGAAGTCAATTTATGGTCTGAAGCAAGCAAGCCGAGCCTGGAATAAGAAATTGGATAAGTTGTTGAAAGAACTTGGATTTGTGCAATCAAATTTTGACACTTGCATTTACTACAGATGTGAAAACGGAAAGATCTTAATCATTGCAGTGTATGTTGATGATCTTTTAATTCTCTCGAACAACAAGGGGGAGAAACAGAATTTGAAAGCAGATCTAATGAAACGTCTCAAGATGAAGGATCTTGGTGAGGCACACTATTGTGTGGGCATTCATATCCAAAGAGATCGTGATACAGGAACGATATCACTTGATCAAGAGAAATATATTGAAGAAGTGCTCAACCGCTTCAATATGACTGAGTGCAATGGGGTTTCAACTCCACTTGATTCGAATCAAGATTTGTTTGGAAAAGAATTTCTTCCTAACAGTCAACAGCAAGAAGAAGAAATGAGAAACATTCCTTTTCAAGAAGCTGTGGGTAGCCTTATGTATGCAGCACAGGCTACAAGACCAGACATCGCATTTGCAGTGGGGGTCATGAGCAGATTCAATAACAATTATGGAAAAACTCATTGGGTTGCAGTGAAAAGAATCTTTAGATATCTTCGGCAGACTGCAAGCACCAAACTAGTGTACAAGAGAACCAATGAAGATTTGATTGGGTTTTGTGATTCTGACTGGGGTGGTGATAAAAGGGATCTGAAATCAACCACAGGATACACTTTTGTTTTAAGTGGTGCCGCAATAAGTTGGAACTCAAAGAAACAACCAACAGTTGCAAAGTCAACAACTGAAGCAGAGTACATGGCTTTAAGCATGGCTGCTACAGAAGCTATCTGGTTAAAGGGACTTCACAAAGAACTTGTTCCTCAAGCTTCAGATGTCGTGGAGATTTTCTGTGATAACAAAGGGGCGATTGATCTTGCTAGAAATCCCGGATATCGACCCAAGACCAAGCACATTGCTGTGCAGCATCACTTCATTCGAGACAGAATTGCAATTGGAGACATTCTGGTTAAACAGATTGAAACAACAAACATGGTTGCTGACTGTTTAACGAAAGGACTGTGTAAAGATTTGCATAACAAATGCATTTCTGGGATGGGGTTAGAAAAATAACACTAACCTAATTTTCTGAGTGTGTATAAAGTGGGGGTGTTGGAATAATTATACACATTCTAGATGGCGCTAGCATAGATGACTGTAGATGACTCTATGTAATTTAGTCTATGTTATACGTCACTTCCTCCTTCTCCTCCGTTCCGTGTTTGTGCTAGTAGTTAAGATGACATGTGACAATCTTTATCTCCTTTAATCGTGAATAAAGCTCTGCATTCCAACAAGGACCGAAAGGAGGTCGACTGGTATGCCGCCATGCCGGACACACATGTTATATTCACCATGGGAAAGCTAGCCGAAGATTCATATAAAGGTATAGGCTGTTAACAATACACTAACGATATTCACCATGTCAAAATTACTTGTGTAAAAGTATCGTTGAGTACGCAATCAAATAATCGTAATCGTAAACTCGAGATTTCTAAAGCGCCACTCGAATGCCAAGCGCGAGGCACCAGCTTATTCACGAGCGCTGCGTTAAGTTAGAAGGGCTGTCAGTGAGAGTAGTTCGTGGTGGTCCGGGTCGAATTACCATAGGATCATTATCAAATGCGTTGAGTTAGAAGGGTTATCCGCGAGAGTAGCCCGTTTGGGGAAGCATTACTTTAGCGTTCTCTTACTAACCAATCCCGATTCTCAATTGACGCTCTTTTTGCAGACATTTCAACAGGTATGTAGGCTAGTAATGAAGCAAATGGTGTTTGGTGATAGCTTTTTATGGATAGCCGTCTTTCAAAAATGCCTTTGCTTTTCAACCGGTGGTCTCAACACGACAATATACTGCTTTCTTGTCATCTTGTATCTTGTGGTATCTTGTTTTAATGGATTACGTAAACAGGATAGTAGACCAAATACAGTCGCTGCGTAATGATAATGTATCTGAATCTGCTTATTCAGGTACTTACACAAAGGAAGACTTGGCAGCCGGTCTCTTGCACATGGTCGCTTCAGTCATCGCAAAATATGCTTCAGTGACAGCTCGACTGAGTCATGCCAAATGTGTCGTCTTCAATGGTTCGTTCGGCAGTCGCCAGGTGGCCAGAGAAACGCTTCAAAAGTGGCTTCTGGAGGAATCACTTCTGCTGCCTTTACTCGGAGTAAGAAAACAAATAAAGGCTTCTATGGCTTTAAATTCTCTGTGATGTAGTGCATCCTAATGGAATTACCAAACTCCAATTACCGGTACTGAAATGGTATTGGATTAGATTCTATTCTGCTCCATTTCCTGTACTCTATTGCACGGATTTTTTTCTATTCTACTCGACTACTCTACTTTTTTTACTTTCCTATTTCACTCAATTCTGTCATATTTCACTCTCGTCGTCAGTGCCCTATTCGTCACTACGAACAATAGCATCATCATGGACAATCTTTCTCCAGAGATCCTTCTGCTGTGTTGCACGCACCACCCGTTCAGTCCCGGACAGTCCCGTCCTTTCCATCATGTCATCCATCCATATAGGCGTAGAAGAGATTTCAGCAGTGGGCGGCAAGATTTTATTTCTGCCCGAAAAATAAATCCGGAATAGATGAATTCGTGCACTTATGGACCTATGCGGTCACGGATCCAGAAAGTTTCGAAGGAGAGAAGGGTGTGGGGGGGGAATCAAGGTATGGCTTTGTCGATACATTTTTCTGACGACCCTTTTAGTCCTCCTCTCAAAATTTATGAAACACTTGCCAGCTGCGTAACTTTAAAATCTGATCACTTTTTTTAGTAACATTCGGTAATCGGTGGCCACGTTCTGTGTAGATGTAAAATGGGAGGCATGACCGCATTGCCCACCCTGGTCATTTCCTTTTCACTATTGCACTCCAAAGTTGTTCCCCACCAATTTCTCTCAACACTTTCTCGTTCCTCTTTTTGGCTGTCCCAGGTAGTCTCAGTTTTCTTCTGTGCGATGCTGTTGTTTCACTCTATTTCGTATTGTTTTATTCTACTTGATTTTGCTCTACCCCATTCTACTCCATTCCAGTTTTCTCGTTTAAAAAATGGCAATAAATTAGGTGTTACTTTGGTTGGTTCGTTTATTTTGCAGCAAGCTACATATTATTGATTCCTATGCATCTATGCTGAAGAATCGACTAAATATTGCTTTTGGACGGTATCGGCTGCGTTAATTGATTGTGAAGGCCATTTTTATTTCTTACAGGAGCAGCCTTTAAAATTACTTGGTTAGTTACTCTGATTCTTTGTAGATGGATGCAATCAAGTGGGTCTTCCTTCCGAATCCGGGCTTTGCCTGTGCGCTTGGAGCATGGTATCGCAACTGGGAACAAGAACAAGAATCCAGAAATAAGTAAATTTTGAGGAGAACCGTGAAATATAATACTACGTGAAGAATTAGATTGATTATTTTGTCAAAAGACGAGAACAAACTAGAAGATCTGGTTAAACAGCGTCTGTTTTGAGTTCCGGTGAAAGAAAGCATAATAGCCTGAACTATCAAGAGTAGTTTGAAGGTTCATAGTAAAATTATGAGTGGTAAGATGTGATATTATAATTATGTTTATAGGTGTTACAATATAACACCTAGTAGGCCAGTATGCTATGTTATAGGTAAAATTATCGCAACTTCATAGAGAACTCGCCAGACAAAGAAGTTGTAACAAAGAATATGAATTTAAAAAATATGAATCTTGTGGCGTAACATAACGATGAATACTGTATGGTAACATGAGTGACATCATTACATAGATTATGTAGTAATAATATGATAATAATAGTAGTCTAATGCATTAGCAGTATGGTTATCTAAATCACCAATCATATCTGAAGTTGATGCCCTGCCTTCCTCCCGACTCTGACTTTCTCGCAACGGGACTTGGAGGCTGTAGCATTCACCATTGACCATTGACCATTTCTGAACAACACTTTTAACTGAACGCAGCACTAACAACCAATCTGGTGCAATGCGATAACTCTAAGAGTAGTGATTTCGAAATTCAGAGATCACTATTATTACAGTAAAGATAAACATGTACCCTAGGATTATGATATGCTATTTAGGTCAATTATTGTTCATTATGCTGCCAGGCAACATAGTAAGACTTATATTTTCACTGAATTATCGAGTGTTGTATGTTAATTATCTATAATAGCCTAAATTATGTCTTTAAATTTCGATATTAATATCATAGAATGCTACTGCGTTATTTCGTCGCGGCAGGGTAGCCGATCATAGCCGTTTTTAAGGTTCTGCGAACGTCGGTGCAAAAAAGCTATCACAGGGGCACGTACGGCATTTTAAAACTTTTAAAGAACTATCTTTGTCACACTTGCTAATCTTTCGTCAATTTCAATTCAGACTGAGATTAATTATGCATCAGACATTTTAAGAAGTGTCAATAAAGCTCATCTGAGTATACAGAGGCAATCAGTGCACCGCACTGAATGGACCTACAGTAAAAAACGGATCTGCAGTCGATTGGTTACAGCGCTCGGTTTATAACCCGGAGTGCATGGACCAAGGTGGAGAAAGTATAGTCGGGAAATTCAGCAGAGCGGTTAATCAGATCTGCTGCCGGGAGCCCAGCCAATGAATTTGGTTTTAGCAGGAATATATAATGCTAGCTGAATTACCCGGCGTTGCCCGGGAAATTTCGGTTTTTAGTTCCCAGCCACGCTTGACCCGACTCCCACGCGGCCCTTTTCACCTCGCTTCGCCTTCTATCGGCCCCAATCCGGTGCTGGGTAGGCCTACCCTAGGTTTTCGGTCCAATCCACTCCCACCCGTCCATGTTTACGCTATAGTGAGCATTTTTGCTAAACCACGTGTCAAAAGATCTGCCCTCGGCGGGAAATGAGGTTAAAAATCTATTGGTTCGTTGAAAATCGATCGACGAAAATTATTGCGTCTTAAATACTTAACGTCGTAACGCGCTATTAGAAAAATATCGGCCATGACGTCATTAATGTATTGATTTGAATCATCAATATATCATCGTTCGTTCAACGAAAATGATGGTCTATTAATATCGATGTGCTGTAGGCAAAATGGCGTGCTAAATACAGCGTTTCGGATGGAAAATTAAATTTTCATGCTCGGGAAAGGGTAAGTGTCTTGAATCGCGAACCCCTTATGGTTTGTTATTGAGTGCTAAAAAGTATTTTTGTAAATATTGGGAAAAATCGGTCGCGTGGATAAGAAGTTTTATTCAAGGATACGATAAGAGATTTTCGATTTTATAGGTATAGATAACAGGGTTCAATTCGACTGATTCTGTCCATTTTGCTGCTGTATACTTGCACCACAAAGGGTACCGGGTGAGGAGAAGTCATCGACTCATGACTAGAACAGACGAGTCCAAGAATTACTGGGGTTAATTAATAATTATACATCAGCAGTTCTGTATTTCCGCAGTATTAACTCACCGAAGCTCAAGGGCGGATACAGAAATTTTCGAAAGGGTGTCAAAAATTTCGGTCTTGGGTCAGAGGAAAAATTCGTCTTGGTCACCGAAAAATCTGATGACCTTTTTAGCCATTGAATGTTGCCCAATTTCCAAGGAAAAAGATACCGTTTTATCCGCCAAAATAGTTGACCTTTTTGTCGTAGAGTGTTCTTGATCCCCTGCACGGATCTGGTGCACGGGCCGCATGGGCGTGGGGAGGGCCCACGGAAAAACTATTCATGGGGGCCACGCCAACTTTCCGAACCAATATAGCTGGTAAAAAATAAAAAATCTAAATGGGGCCATGGCCGGATTGTCCCCTCTGGATCCGCCCCTGACGAAGCATCTATCAAAATCTGTACAGCAATCTCTCTCCTCCCTTTCTTAACTCAACCTATTTTCTTCTCTCGGCCGTTCATAGGCCTACTGCTTACGAGTGCCTCTGAACGCATGACCCTAAAGAGGCGCTTAACGATGTTTCATCACAATGTAGTGCAAGAACTACACCGTGTCTAAAAAAAACTGTGCAAAATTGTTTTTGTCAGAACTTCGCCAAATTTCCACCAATCTTAATAACTTTTGGTAGGTAGACGGCAAAGTGGCTGAAATTTCATGTTATATATAAATTTTCCACCTCACCTGACTCATTTCACCGCACTACCTTGTTAAACACAGATGTACCAATTTTTTCTTATAACGCTTAAATTTTATTACCTGCAACAAACTATCTGACGACTGAATTAGCACGCAATAAAGTAAAATATGGTTTACTTAGCAGAGTGTTTTAATAGGCATGATATATCTGCTTAAAAGTGTTAGAATTGATGCTCGAAATGTGCCCAGAATACACGGACACAAGCTCTTAGACGGCGACGCTACTGGCCGATAGCAGCATCAACGATCGACTGGTCAAAGCGCGCCCACTCGTCAAGCAGGAGCGTTTTGAGATCTTAGACGTTGGCTATTCTGGACCGGTAAAACTTCTGCAGCACACTCCATGTGATAATAGTCGACTGGGTTAAAATCCAGTATATTCGGTGGCCACAGTGTTGGAGAGATGAAGTCGGGCGCCTCTCGCCCCAGGAAAGAGACAAGTGTCGCGCGCTTGATGCGCCGGAGCGCCATCCTGTTGAAAGACAAGAAACTCGCCCTGGGATATCCGGCGTATACATCTGACAGTATCTTCTGGTCAAGAAGGTTGTCGCGATAGTAGGCCTATGCCCCATTCACTTTGACATCCCACTCGATGCAATGGATTTCTGTGCAGTCAAGCTTCAAGACGCCGTTATGTGAAAAATTGATAATCTGTGTTTAACAGGGTAGTGCGGTGATATGAATCAGGTGAGGTGGAAAATTTATATATAGCATAAAATTTCAGCCATTTTTCCATCTACCTACCAAAAGTTATTAAGATTAGGGGAAATTTGACGAAGTTCTGACAAAAACAATTCTGCACAGTTTTTTTTGAGACACTTATTCAGTTCCGATTATACTTATATTCGTCCTTAAGCCCTGCAGCCTGTTCTTGTCTGTTTCGTTCTCTATCTGTCTGAGTGCATTGCTCTGTCTTTATCTCCGTTCGTCTGTTTCATTCTATCTCTGCTTCTGTGAGCTTTGCTCATTCTATAGAGCAACTGCCTTTTGATTCAACAGAAACAGTTGACTGTTGATCGGTCACGGAATGACCTAGAAAGGCTTTTACATAGCAAGATGTTATAGACATCAGAATCCACTGACAATGACGACCATGAATTACATGTAGATCCGCCCCTTGCTCTTTGAACTTCGCCTCGCACAACCTATGGATCCAAAGCATGGCATATTAAGGTACGGTTGCTCATCGGAGTCTGTTCGCAGATTTAACTTACACGCATTGCATGGTCTGTGCATACGACAAGCGCGACAAGTGTGCATCATTTCTGCTGCCTCAAACCCATTTTCCTTTCTCTGGGAGTGCCTCTGATTGGTGTGTACTGTGGGATACGCTTTAAAAATTGATGGATACAAAAGAATAGGGCCGGCAATTTGCTTGTTGCCAAGACAGTGTTTACCATAGATTAAAAAAGACACATGCAGCGGTCACGGCCAGACCAGTTAACAAAAAAACAGCCAAAAGAACCGTTCTCATATAGGACGAGATAAGGTTCTATACAGTGCTTAAAGTGTGAAAAAATAAGTGCCTGGACGCCCTTGCCTTTCCAAAAGAAGTGCCTGGACACCCTTTACATTTCCAGGCTGTGCTGGCCAATAACTGGCAGACGGTGCTTATATTTTAAAATAAGTGCATGGACGCCGTCCATGACCGTCCAGCCACACTTTAAGCCCTGGTTCTATAGAAGCTTAGCCACAGTCTTGTCGTAGTCTCTGAAATTTTTTTAAATAATAATTATGTCTTAGAGACAAATTTCGGAACAAAATTCCGGAAAAACAAATTCCGGAAAAGTTTGTCAAATTAAGAAAAATGACGAGAGAGGTTGAATAAACGTGGGAACAGACAGATCAAGTCGTGTAACAGGAAAGTCGAAATTTAAAAAACACGGCGTGTCCCTTGTGAGATTCCGTACATCCCTGAGCCATTATTGTTGGCTGAAAGTCTGAGAAAAATTAGTTCTACGATGTGTGTGTCACTTAGAAATATTCGCAACGCTATGACCTTCGCTAGAATCAGTCGTTGAAACTTAGCTCTACCCATAATGTTATCCCTATTTTCGCGACAATATTGATTTTGCATTCAAGATGGCCGCAGAGAAAACTGAAGTGGGCCCTGAGGACGAGATGCTCATTACGGTTCCTGAAGACTTGGCTCTTGTTCCCTTGGGCTTCGCACTGGACGCAGGTTTATCTACTTTTCCCGTTGTACAAGTCAATATTATCACTAGTTATACATTAGTTACTTGCTGTTCCATATTTTATCATACAATTGTATTCATCCTCATCTTAGCCTTTGAGTTTATCAATAAGTTTAATCAGTGCCTGGAATGCCAGGGATTGAAAGTTTCACTTTAGAGTAGGCCTAATTGAGAAAAATATGTGTGATGTAGAAGGAAAAGGACACGCATTGTATTTTTAAAGATCACAGGTCTATTGATCTTCAAAATATCTTTTAAAGATCACCAGGACTTCGGCAGTTACAATGAGTTGTTCGTAATGTTCAATTGCCGGCGCACAATTTGAAGGAATGAAACGTAATAGTCGTAATGTAGGCCTACTTTGTGTTACACTTAGCCGAATATTCATATAAAAAATCATACCATTGCGTCGAATTATTGTGGCCGGATTGGCCTAACACTGAACCTTGCATCGCAGGAGACCTATATCACGTGTAACAGTAATTCACATGAAAGACAAAATCACATTCGATGTTCAGACAGCAATAAGCATGCAATAATTATTACAGGCAGTGCTAAAAGTGTGGAAAAAGAAGTGCCTGGACGCCTTTATCTTTCCAAAAGAAGTGCCTGGACGCCCATTACCTTTCCAGTCAGTGCTGGCCAATAAGTGGCTGGATGGCGTTCAGATTTTAAAATAAGTGCATGGACGCCGTCCATGACCGTCCAGCCACACTTTAAGCCCTGATTACAGGATACCTATTAGGCTAAAATAAAGCGCTTTGTAGCCTAATCACCTGTGCCCAAACGTTGATTATCTAGGCCTATTATACCTGACCCGAACTACTTTTCCTTTAGTTTCAAATTTCAATGTTTATCAACTTCTAAATAATATGATTGTGTCTTTTCGTCAAATCTACTCAGTTAATTGCAAATGCAACATATAAACAGTCATAATTATATGCAATATATTCGATAATAATTATATGTAATTATATATATATAACATTGTGATTTTTTGGTTCCAGGTGGATCAGTAACGAAAATTGTTTACAGGTCAAAGGAAGATTACAGAAATGGAAAACGAATTGGAAACGTATGTTTGTATTATTATCATTAAGCTTATTCAAATGCAATCTCATTAGACTACCGTTAACACCAAAATGAAAACAGTCGTCTAAAGAAACTCTTCACAGGGACCCAGTAAAAACGAAATCAATAATTCAATAATTATTTACGTGACCTTTAGCCTACTAAAAAAATCATTGGTAACGAGACTTGTAAGTTCAAGTTTACAATCATGTAAGTGTAGGCTACTCACTTTGTTTGAACAGGGGAAATTACACACGACCTAAAGATTAAAAACAGAATAGGCTGGTCTCCCAACGCGGTTTTTTGTGGGCGCTTGGAAATTTTATAGGGTGATTTCAGATAAAGTGAACCATCAGGTTGAGTGAACCAATTCTGCTAGAAATTGTCTGTGCACCAAACTATTAACGTCAAATTCCCGCGGAGGCTAGTTTTAGATTATACTGTCTCTTGGCTACAAAGTCAGCGGGTTATTTGAAGCATACCTAGCAACTTAATGTTATGGTCGACAGAGAAATGTCGGGTGCCGACGAAACTTCCCAAAATTGAAGTGTACAACTTTTTAAAGGGGGTATAGCAAAAGTCGGTTTGACGGCTAAATACATTGACCTATGCAGGGAATTTTTCTCAGTATGAATTTGGGCATGGGATTGAATAAAAAAAGCAGTTAAATGTCTGATTGAACGATTCCGCGAGCCGTTTGTGCGAGTTTAATCATGCGGTCCACTTTGCTTGCACGCATTGGTAAAGTGAACCACAAAAGTCCAACTAAAGTGAACCAGCGGTTCACTTTATCTGATAGCCTGTTTAATGAATACAGATAGGCCTAAATTAGATATAACTTATGACAGGAATAGAAAATAAGCCCACATTGTAAGCAAATTAATGCTAGTAGGGCCTAATAATTTTTTTTAAATTTAATGAAATTTGGTTTTTGAAGTTTAAGTTATGCATTTATTTGCACCACAATGGGAAGACTCTACCATCACGGAACAAGACATAGGAAAAGAAGGAGAATGAAAGACCAGCAAAATTTGACTCTTTCTGTGAGTTGATGGCAACCGAGAAATAAAGAAAAATTAATAGGCCTACGTGGGACCTAGGTTGTATGGAAAAGACATTGAAACTTTGAAGGACTTCATGCTTTTGCAAAACAGACCTAAACGTTTCATCAGTTAGGCGGGGCAGCCAACTATGTTGAGACTTAGCCAGTGTCTGTTTCAGTGCACCAAGCAACATTGAAATATTGTAGGCCTATTACTTAAATATGGCATCCAGTTGTGAGCATGGGCGTCCGCAGCGGGGCGCAAGGGGGCGCACTTGCGCCCCCCTAGATTTTTCGCATACTTGAAGATAACTTTAAATTATTTGGTTATAATTATTACAACGCGATTTCAACGTGATTATCGGTGCGTTCTACAAGTTAGACCTATAATTATATCTTTATTTGAACGCATAAGTTCTAGTCTAATTCTTCGCAAGTAGGCTACATGTATAGCCTGGGTTCCGTGACAGCTGATCGACAGGGAGCCAGCGCAGAAGGAGCGAGCGACGAAGGTGGAGTGATCGGTTGCTTTCGACAACCTATTTAGCCCCTGTGACAATTGTAAAAAATTCTGCGCTCCCCTAAAAAAATTCCTGCGGACGCCCATGGTTGTGAGACTGTAAAAAGTGTCTGACTCAAGTTTAAATAGTGGTGCTGAGATTCATGCAAAACTGCCTAATCCAACTCTATCAAGCAACTTTGACAATGCCTTAGTTCTTGGTCTCGTTCATGTATCATCATTGAGACTAGATCAACTATTATATGGGTCACCCTGGTAATGCTGATTTTGCTCAGGAGCTGGCCACATCTAGCATTCATGTGACCATTGACTTGACCAGTGACTTGTTCATGGCTATGCAGAATGCGACTTTCATGTCAGGGCTATTCATTGCAGATCTTATTTTGGTGCCACACAGAGAGTGACAATAGGCAAAAAGCATATACAGCAAACCTCCAAAGTTTGAGATGACCAGTGCAGCCACAATGGAATTTGAGGATTCAAGATCATCGAAGAATGCAGTCAAGCATATAACAAGTATGCTATTCAGTGATGGTTAAGGGTTGATTCTCTACAATTTATGATAGGCGTACTGTGAGTTTATGTTAGTCATGTTAGCTACTGTTAATGTCTGTTATGTTAGTTTTGTGAGTAAAGGTTTCTATCTTAGTTCCTACATGTATGTTCAGCAAAAATATATTATGCAATCTACAATAAGATGCAAGAACTTTTGACTCACAGAACTAACATAAGGCCTCTCACAGTATCATAAATTGCAGAGAATCTACTCTTAACCATCATTGAATACTGCAAAGATCTGTAAAGGGTACTGATTTGAAAGTTGCATAGCTATGACTAAGTCACTGGTCTAAGCCATTGGTCAATGAATACTAGATGTGGCCATCTCTTGAGCAATCTCAGCATTACCAGGGTGATCCATAATAATATTGATCTAGTCTCAAAGCATGTGCATGATCTCATGATCAACTTCTAAGCTCAATTTGGGTTGTCACATATTAAAATTGGTGCAAATGTTCACATTCTGCTGTGATTTATATAGAGTATTTGGGCTTTTTGCATTTGGTCACCTTAGACATTGTAGTTTTACACAGGTAAGATCTGGTTCACTTTATCAAAAAAACTGATTCACTATATCTTAACATTCAGGTAAAGAGAACCACTGGACATTAAAACTTTGAATTGGTATATGACCCACTCAACCTCAACACCGGTTCAGTTTAACTACATAGTCTTTTAGAGCAATCTCTGCTCTTTCAAATGATGTTTTTACATTTTTGGTACGACGCTTCTGAAGGCAGCAAAGTGGTTAAACGTGAAAATTTGTTCACTTTATCTGAAATCACCCTATCGGTCACATAATAATAGTTATTAATCATAATAATTATTGAAATAATAATAATAATAGAAATAGTAGTAGTAATAATAATAATAATGATGATGATGATGATGATGATGATGATGATAATACTAATACTAATACCAATACTACTACTACTACTAATAATAATAATAATAGTAGTAGTAGTAGTAGTAGTAGTAGTAGTAGTAGTAGTAGTAGTAGTAGTAGTAGTAGTAGTAGTAGTAGTAGTAGTAGTAGTAGTAGTAGTAGTAGTAGTAGTAGTAGTAGTAGTAGTAGTAGTAGTAGTAGTGATAATAATCGTCGTCGTCGTCATCATCATCATCATCATCATCATCATCCTCGCTCAAGTTCGAACTCACACAACGCAACATAATATTGATATGCAATCAGCCATAAACAGATGATCACAATGAGTGAAATTTAAATATCGGCAGTCATGCAAGGCTCCCACCATGTCCTACTGCTCCGTTCACCAACTCCATCTACCGAATGGCAGAATGAATGAACCTTTTGGGATTCCTAATGATACGCGAAATCTGATGAGTATTCATGTTCTTTTGTAGGCGGAGTCAAACGAGGGACTACTGCGATTGCGCTACATCCGAAGCGGGGAAGACGAGGAGCTGATCAACTTCATCCGGGACCATTGTGACGTCATGGAGTCTGCGGGTGATGCAGCCGGATGGTTCCACACTGGAGTTCAGACTCAAAGATTCAAGGAAAGACTGGAGCAGGTCATCGGAACAAAGTGAGAGCAATCGAGATTTCTCGCAAAGTCCTTGTTATGATTCTTTACTGACTTTAGAAGACTTCATCTTTTTGATCGTCTCTTCTTCGTCGTCGTCTTATTCTTCTTCTTGTTCTTCTTGTTCTCTTTCTTCTTCCCTTTTTTCTTCTCCTACTCCTTCTCCTCCTCCTCCTCCTCCTCATCCTCCATCTCCTTCGCCTTCTCCTTCTCCTTATCCTCCTTCTCCTTCTCCCCTCCACCTTCTTCTCCTTCTCCTTCTCCTTCTCCTCCATCGCCTCCTTCTCCTTCTTCTTCTCCTTCTCATTCTTCCTCTTCCTCTTCCAGTTCCTCCTACTCCTCCTACACCTCGTACTCCTTCTCCTCTTCTACTTCTCCTTCTCCTCCTTCTCCTTCTTCTACAGGGTGGCTCAAAAAAAAACGTACCACCGGGGAAAATGCGATATTTTCGCAGCCGATTGAGCTTTTTCTGCGAAAATTTCGCAATTTGAAGGGGAATGAATATCCAACAATCCCTGAAAGTTTGACTTGAAAATTTTCATTTTTGCAAAAGTTACAGCTTTCAAACTTAAAATTTCGTTTTTTCAATTATCCGGAGAATCATGCTCCAATACATGTGATTTCATTAATATTTTTTGGCAAATTACAACACACAAATTGATGATGATGTCATACGACCTCACTATGAGCTGTAAAGAAACTGTTTTTGAAGCAATCTGCTGGTATTTGGTGATATTTTATAGATTAAGGTCTCAATTCGTGAACCCATTACTGAACGTCACGGGCAAAGTTTCTGCGAAAGATAAAATGGGAACTCGGACTTTGCATGAACAGAGACTGGGACATCGCGTGATCATAGCAAAATACCCAGTGAAAAGTGGAGACTGAGCACTTTGAAGGCTATCTGCAAACATGTTTATGTAACGAAGATCAGATGTCAGAAGAGAGGCAGGAAGTGGTCGCTTGGCCTGATGAAAAAATCACGATTTTCAAGAAATTCGCTTGGTAATCGAAAGGATCAAGTTTGCAAAGCACATCGTGGTTTCGACATCAGATATGCTGGCGTGTGTTATGGCTGCAAGAAAAGACGGCATTTAATCCCATTCAGTTGGTTAGATGTCAAACTCATCTTTGAACTCGCTTACCCAGACTCATTGAAGACCAGGTATGCTCTAACATCTGGTTTTATTATGCAGCAGGACAGTGCGCCTGCTTGCTCGCACGGCAAGGTTGATTATGATGGCGCTACCTTATTGACATCAACTGAAGTAAATGCATTGGCAAAGATGACTAACAAACTCGACCTCAGCCCTCTTGATTATCACGTCTGGGGAGCTATGCTGGAACGCTGCAAGACATTTAATCCCAAGTTGGAGAACATTGGCCAGCTGAAGCAAGTCTTGCTGCTAATGTGGGGTCAGTTGCCGCAGGACCCGACCAACAAGGCCATACTAAGCTTCACAAAAAGAATTTGAGCTTGTGTTAAGGCAGAGAGTGGACACTCTCATTATACCTTACAATAAACTGCAAAACCGAATGCTGAGGTCGTAGGGAAAAGTGATATCATATGACATGGAAATCTACAAGTGACGTAAATTTTCCGCGGATATTTGAAAAAACGAAATTTTAAGTTTGAACAGCTGTAACTTTTGCAAACATGAAAAGTTTCAAATGAAACTTTCAGGGATTGTTGGAAATTCATTCTCCTACAAATTGGGATATTTTCGCAGAAAAAGTTCAATCGGCGGCGAAGATATCGCATTTTCCACGGTGGTACGTTTTTTTTTGAGCCACCCTGTACTTCTCCGTTCCATTCTTCCTCTTCCTCTTCTTCCTCCTCCTCCTACTTTTCGTACGCCTCCTCCTCCTTCTCCTCCTCCTTCTCCTCCTCCTCCTCCTCCTCCTCTTCTTCTTCTTCTTCTTCTTCTTCTTCTTCTTCTTCTGTTTCTTCTTCTTCTGTTTCTTCTTCTTTAGCTTTTCTTCCTCCACCTCCTATTCTTCTTCTCTTTATTCTTTTATTCTGGATCTATCGTTCGTTCATCAATTAATATTCCTTATGCCACTCCTTCTGTTCCTTCCTTTTCACATTCTCCCACAATCCCACCATGCGACATATCATTCAGGCGATCTATCATCCATAAACATAAAATTATATTACGCACCACACTCTATCCACCAAAGCACCAAACACTCTACTCATAGTACTCATAATGATACTTCTTCTCCATTCCAGGATGAAGACAATCTCTGAGCCAGACGCCGTCTACAAGGGTCTCAGAGGGTTCTACTCTCGCGTTCCCTCCTGCCGCCCGATCGGTCTCTGCCCTGACACGGTCGACCGAGCCCTCAACACCGTCAGAGGCTTCGTGCACATGATGCGCGCGAGTGCGGAGATGGGCGACAGTACATTCGATGGAGTCCAGTCGAAGGTCGATCCACAGGTGGCCGCAGCATACGCCATGAAAATAATGACGACAGATGGAGCCACGTTGGCTGAGGAGCTCAGTCAAAACGAGATAGAATGGCCGTGTCTAAGTGTCACATGTGGGTCTGGACACGGCATGATGACCGTAAGTACTTTGCCGTCTATGGTCTGATTGTAAACTGACTTCGGAGCAGTCCGAGAAGTCATTCATAATTCGCCGCAGAAATAATAAGCTTATAAGCTTATTGCACTGCCTCAGCTACGTTCACGAACATCTACGAGCATTCACGAAAATTCACGAACATTCACGTAGCCTACATTTCCGAACATTCAGGAACATTCAGGAACATTCACGAACATTCATGTGCATTCACGTACATTTACGAACATTTACGAACCGCCTATATCGCGTAGCCATCTTGTATCTACAATCGGGCGTTTGCAAAAGTAAATTCCTGCAAGCTTTGCTCGATTTAGAATTATGAGCAAAATGGGTTGCACGGATTTTCATTAAAACTTTATAGAAGGTTGATAAGTCTCTAGGTTAATAAGAACTCAGATCGTTTCAAGAGAGCGGATTGCATTTATAATTTCTAAATAACTTTAATTATACGGTCGCAAAAAACCTTCGTTGTAGAAATTGACATTGACTGTTTTGTCGTGTGTTTTAGATTGAGGAAGATGGAAAATTTGACATCGGGGGTTTCGGTGGAGTCTCTGGAAAGACATTCGTTGGTCTTGGAAAAGCTTTGTGCGGGGCCAAGGTGATTCGTCTGAAAATCTATACACATATGTTTCTTATCGTATTTTGACTAATAGGCTAAGTTTGCTATGTAGCATAATGCAACATACATTGTAGGCCTAACTCTGGTATTTACTTCTGATTTTAATTAATATTCGAGTTCTCTTTTTAATCTGTATACAACATGATGTCCTATTATTAAAATTGGTATTACTATGCTTAATCGATTAAATAGCTTTAACATAAAATTTAGTTGGTTCAATAGAAAACTAGAAGTTCTGAAGGTTGTAATTTGCAATTATTCTGAGTCTGATGAGATGTCCAGATTGGTCCAATCTTTTCCAGGACTTTGACGAACTGATCGAAATGGCCAGTCGAGGTGACCACACCAAAGTGGACACCATGGCCGGGGATATGAAAATCAAGGACCGAAAGGAGGTCGACTGGTATGCCGTTATGCCGGACACACATGTTATATTCACCATGGGAAAGCTAGCCGAAGATTCATATAAAGGTACAGCAACCATACCCACCAAGTCAAAATTAGCATGAGATTCCTACAACATTGCATGCGTAAAAGCATCGTTGAGTACTCAATCAAAATACAATTTTGGTAGGCATTTCTTTAGCGTTGGCTTACGGTACTAACCGATAACGAATCGCAGTTAACGCTGTTTTTTCATTGACATTCCAGCAGGTTTCAGGTTTGTAACAAACGATGTTTGCGGTTGTGTAGATAGCGTTCCGTCATTAAAGACTTTCTACTTGGATTTCGATTTCATCTTCGATCAGGAGCTTAAAACGAGTACACTAATTGTGCTGTCCGTACTCTTAGGACAATTTTTTCCCAGAGTAACCGTAGGCTGTCGGTGGAAAGATAAGGCATCAAGGGAAAAGGACTGACCACCCACCTCTATAATTATGCCAAGGTTAAGAAAATGAAGTCGCTAACGCTCTATGCTCGTGGTTGTTTTTCGTGCTGGCTAAAGCGAACTCGCTTCTCTTCGCTAAAAAAATTTCAACAGCTATTGTTTTAAATGCCTATTTTTCAACAGCTTTTGCTTTTCAAATACCTTTTTTCCCAACAGCTTTTGCTATTCAAATGCTTTCTCCAATAGCTGTTGCTTTTGAAATTTTTTCCAAATGCTTTTGCTTTTCAAATGGTGGTTTAAACACGGAAATAATATTCCTCAGCCTTTGCTTGGCCACGGCGGTGAAAGTTTTTCACGGATAAAGCAACTAGGATCATAATTATGCAGCTGTGCTGCTGTGTAATAATTTGTACTCGAATCGGTTTATTCAGGTACTTACACAAAGGAAGACTTGGCAGCCGGTCTCTTGCACATGGTCGCCTCCGTCATCGCTAAATATGCTTCAGTGACAGCTCGACTGAGTCAGGCTAAATGTGTCGTCTTCAATGGTTCGTTCGGCAGTCGCCAGGTGGACAGAGAAACGCTTCAAAAGTGGCTGCTGGAGGAATCACTTCTGCTTCCTTTGCTCGGAGTAAGAAAACAAAACCAAAGGTTTCTAAGAGTGGCGTGGCTTTAAAGTCCCTGTGATGCAGTGCATACTGATGGAATTACCAAACTCCAGTTATTGTATAGTATTGGATTAGAATCTAATCTGCTACATTTACTCGATTCAAATGCACTAAATTTCCTCCATTCTACTCTACTTCTTTTGAATCTCCTATTTTACTCACTTCTGTAATATGTGAAATTAATCTGTTTCGCATTACTCTATTCTACTCGATTTTGCTCTACCCTTTTCTACTCAATTCCAGTTTGCTCTTTTCCCATAATGGTAGTAAATTAGGTGTTAATTCTGTTGGTTCGTTTATCTTGCAACTAGCTACTGTAACTGATTGCTATACATCCAGTGGCGTAGCCCGGAATTTTTCATGGGTGGGGTTTATGGCCGAAAACCCTGTTTTGTGCTATTTTTTCTTACTTAAATGGAAAAATAACCTTAAAAAAACCTTTTTCCGGAGCCAATGGGGGGGATTTTAACCCCCGAACCCCCCTTGCCTACGCCACTGTATACATCTATGCAGAAGAATCAACTAAATTGTTGTCTTTCAATGATGTTGTCTGCGCTGATTGACTGTGAAATTTCGATTCTTGTATAGGAGGAGCCATTAAATGTGGTTCGTTATTCTGATTCTTTGTAGATGGATGCAATCAAGTGGGTCTTCCTTCCTAACCCGGGCTTTATCTGTGCGCTTGGAGCTTGGTATCGCAACTGGGAACAAGAACAAGAAGGAAGAAATAAGTAAATTTTCAGGAGAACCGTGGAATATACTATGTGAACAATTAAATTAATTATTTTGTCCAAAGACGAGAACAAACTAGAAAATCTAGTTAAACAGCGTCTGCTTTGAGTTCCGGGTACTATAATTTTAATTCACCCTTTTTTCGATTTAATTTCGCAAACTTCTAGTTTGTCCAGAACCCTTTTAATCGATCCAGCTTCTGCTTAGACAAGAATTTGTTCGATAAATCCCGTTTCTATTTTGTCAGTATATATTTTTCATCAATTTTACATTGAAAATTATTCTTCATCAATCCAGCTTCAATTTCAGCAGAATGACTGCACTAACCCTAAAACTAACCCTAACAGACCCTCACGACGCCTAACCTGAGCCCTAACCGACCCTCACGCGCTAAATCCCGCTTCTACTTCGAGAGGAAATATTTTTCATCGAATTTCTATTTCTGTGAGTCGTACACGAAACCTACATCGACACGCTGAAATAAATAAAAAGGGTGAATTAAAATTATAGTACCGAGTTCCGATTAAAGAAAGCATAATAGCCGGAACTATCAAGAGTAGTTTGAAGGTTCATAATAAAATTATGAGTGGCAATATGTGATATAATTATGTTTATAGGTGTTACAATATAGTAGGCTAATACGGTATGTTACAGGTAAAATTATCGCAACTTAATGGAGAACTCGGCAGACAAAGAAGTTAAAGAATATGAATTAAAAGAATATGAATCTTGTGGCGTAACATAATAGTAATGCATCATCTATATCATAATATTATTATCAAAATCATCAATCATATTTGAAGCCAATGCCCTGCCTTCCTTCTCACTCTGGTCTATCTCGCAACTGTGCATGGAGGCTTGAATATTCACGGATATTTCATTGACCAATGGCCAATGACCATGTCTGATGAACACTTTTGACTTAACGCAGCACTTACAACCAATCTGCGCTCGCCTTAAGAGTAGTGATTTCTAAAATTAATATAGATCTAACTATTATTGCAGTAAAGATAAACATGTAGGACCCTAGGATTAGCCTATGTATGTAATTTAGGTCAATTCTTCATTATGCTGCCAGGCAGCTTAGTAAGACTTATATTTTCACTGATCAATCGAATGTTGTATGTTATCTGTTTTAGATTAAATTTCGATATTAATATTATAGGATGCTAATGCGCTATTTCGGCGCGACAGGGCAGCCGATCAGAGCCGTTTTTAAGGTTCTGCGAAAGTCGGTGCAAAAAGCTACGACAGGAACACGTACGATAGAACGACTCGTGACAGCGCTTTAAAACTTTTCATAATAATATTTATCTTTGTCACATTTGCTAATCTTTCATCAATTTCAATTCCGACTGAGATTAATTATGCATCATACATTTTAAGAGGTGTCAATAAAGCTCGTCTGAGTATACACTATACAGAGACAATCGGTGCACCGCACTGAATGGAACTACAGTATAAACGACCCTGCAGTCGATTGGTTAGAGCGCTCGGTTTCAGTGGCGTAGACAAGGGGGTATCGGGGTTACATTGGGGTTTCATTGACCTAGGAAAAAGCTTTTTAAAGGTTATTAATCCTCTTAAATAAGAAAAACAAAACAATTGCTAGCAGCAACAATTGTTTTTCTTACTTTATTTCCTTTGTTACGGTACTTTATTCCCTTTTATCTATTGTAATACTGTTGGGTTGGTGTCAGAAGGGCATCCGGCCAGGCCAACCCCCATCATAAATTCCTGGCTACGCCACTGCTCGGTTTATTACCCGGGGTGCATGGGTTTGAGCCTATACAGTACACCCAAGCGGTTAAACACTATCATATGCAGGAGACTTGAGCAATTCCTTCACTTATCACTCGGCATCATCGATACTTTGTCACGCGATCGTCTATGCCCCTGACCTTTGCAAGGAGAGGAAAATCATATGATGACGGTCGTACTGTATTGTAACGTGTTATTCTCATTACTCATGAAGTCCCTTTGGTCCACGCAAACTGTTTCGACACAACGTTAGTCTAATTTCATAATTTCAGGGACATTTTTGTGTGTAGAACTTGGAATGTTCAATCTTCGACGCTAATGTGATGGAATTGCATCCTATGAATAAATTCAATGTTCTAGATTCACGACTTCGCTTTAAAAGTGGCTAAAAAACTTATTTCTGACGTACAATGGCCCAGAAATGTAGGCCTAACCATCGAAAGACGAAAACACTCGTTTACAAGGGCGGATACAGAAATTTTCGAAGGGGGGGGCAAAATTTTTGGTCTTGTGAGACAGGAGAAAATTTTTTCAGCCATTGACCAAATTTTACGGAAAAAAAATACCATTTCATCCGCCGAAAAAACTGATGACTTTTTTTTTTTTTAGTCATCGACTAATTTTTCGGGAAACATCCGCCGCTGAATCGACGGGGGGCCAAGTCCCGTGCGATTTTTTATTAGGGGGGGCTGATGTCCTGTTTTTCTCTCCCGCTACATTTATTTAATGGCTTGTTGAAACCAAATGGGGGGGCCACGTCCCATGCAATTTTTTAATGGGGGGGGCATGGCCGGATTGGCCCCCCTGGATCCGCCCCTGCTCGTTTACGATTGTTGCAATTGTCGGGTATCTTCGGCATGTTATTGGCGACTTAGTGGTCAACAAAGATCAGGAATAATGAGTAAACAGCATAGTAAACTGCGCAATTAAATTAACAGAAGATGTTGCGCATGACTGAAATCAACAATGCACTGAAGAGTGGTTCAATAGAGAAATTAGGCCTATATGCTGTCTATAGACCCTACATTACACCACAGAGGGGCGCGGTGGTGTATTGGTGGATTCGGTGCTTTGGAGTCGGAGGGTTACAGATTCGAATCCACCTCGCACCGCCTCGTAGGGACCTTGAACAAGTCCATCACTCATAATTGCTAATAGGCCTACGCTTCGGCGTGAAACTCGGATGCAATGTCGGCGCTGTAGGCCTAGTGGGGAGCGCTTCTGAGTAGGTAGCTTAAATGGACGATATAGCAACTGCGAGAAATAAATTAACTAACTAAATAAATCGGAAAAAACAAAAGAACACCACAAAAACTATAACAGCAGAATATGACACAAGAGTATCACAAAGGAAAATCACATAGGAATGCCACAAAAGAATTTATGCAAAGAGTTTACAAATAAGAATATCAAAAAGACTATCAGAAGTGAGTTTCACGAACGAATGTCATAGTTCTCTGTTACATAAGATTCTAGCAGAAGAATTTCCCAAAAAATGTGTCACTAAAGAATGCCACAAAGATTATCAAAAATGAATTTTGCAAAAGAGAGTATCAAAATTAATATTACAAGAGTAAGCCGATCACAGAAGATCTTCGCAGAAGAATAGGCAACAATTTTTCTAAAAAGAATATTATAAAAATTACGCCAAATGAGTATCACAAAGGAATATCACAAAGAACATTGCAACAAATAAAAATATCAGATAATAATTATTACAAAAGATTCAGCATATCCGCATTCCGAGAAAAAGAGATGTCGCACATGTATAGATAGGCCTAAGACTAGTGGCGGGCCTAATTTATCCAAAATGGTCAAAAATATTTTTGGGTGCAGAGATTTTTGTTGAAATTTAATAAGTGTTTAATTAATAGTCCAATGTGTGTTGACGATTTGAAGTAAAACTGTGCTTGTAAAATAGTCGTTGGTGCGATGGTACCTTCCGAAAGAGTTAAGAGAGCCACATTAGTGGTCAGTCGAGAGGAAGTAGCCTATAAAATTGATTTTTTTATACCAGAGAATAAATAGGTTAATTTGTAGAATTGAATGACTGTAACACAATGGTTTAGAATGAAATGCAATACAATTGACCGTATACATCAAATCTGAACTTGAACTCAAAGTGTCATCCTGGAATCGAGCTCACTGTTAAAAAATACAACACAGGTCAGTAGAGGTTGTAGCTTCCCAAAAAAGTCAAGCAGTCGATGACGCATTCGTAAACCCCGGAACCAGAAATTTCGACCAGATTACATCATTACACTCAATGGTACTCTTTCAAACGCGTATTCAACTTAGTGAGTTCGTCATGTGGACAATTGTCTATTAGCCTATATGATTTTCTAAGCATCTCTTCTTGCAAACTCAATTTAAAAGTCTCTACCACGACCGTATCAAAGTCTGCCTATTTGAGCCACTTTATCGGGGGAACGCCGACCTCTCTCATGGCAGATGACCTTTGATTCAACATAAACAGTTGAGTTGTATAGGCCTACATGTATCATTGAGTCGTTGCGGCTGAAAAGAAGGATGTTCGTTACAAACAGTGAATCAACTGATAAAATAGACCACGAATCAGGTCAGCCTCTTGTGCTTTGAACTTTGATTCGAACAATGGCGATGCCAAAACAGAACTGCGACTACGGAGGATCTTGGGCAACATGTCGCAGATGTACATTTTTGTCCAGTATGATCAGATACAAAGGTCCCTTAAGACTATAATAATATTATGGCTGTATGTATAGTCAGAGCCCATCAAATAGCGCTAGAGCCCAGTAAATAGCGCTATCAATTGGCGACACAATAGTAGCACAGTAATTACCTCCTATGTCGTGACAGCCTCAGACCTGAGACCTGTACTCACCGAAAACAAGATTGTCAAGTATGCCGACGATACCTACTTATTGGTTGGAGCCAAAAAGCGGCTTACAATAATATTACCGCCGAGCTGGCCCAGATAGCGGAATGGGCGCAACGAAACAACCTGCAGCTAAACCCAACCAAGTCGCGAGAGATGCTGCTTACTCGCAGTCGCATCCAGTACACTCCTGATCTGATCTCCGGAGTTCAGAGGGTCAATGCGATGAAAATCTTGGGTGTGACCTTCCGGAGTGATCTACGAGCTTCGGGGCATGTCGACGAGGTGCTTGAGGCATGCTCTCGCTCACTCTACGCCCTGAGGGTTTTGAGGACTCATGGCCTGCCTGCTGACGCCTTACACGTGGTAACGAAGGCCACAACTGTTGCCCGCCTCATGTACGCCGCCCCTGCCTGGTGGGGGTCTACTACGGAAGGCGATCGGTCGCGCTTGGATCGTTTCTTGCGCCGAATCCAGCGGATGGGATTTCTACCTGATGCCTCGCCCTCTGCTGCTGATATGGTTGAGGAATCTGACGAGCGCTTGCTCCGCGCCGTCATATGGAACAGTTGCCATGTCCTTCGCGACCAATTTCCCCAAATGACCAGTACGGTTTACAACCTTCGACCCCGACGTCATAATTTCCAGCTCCCGCACAAGGACAACATAAACTTTATTTCCATTTCCTCTACAAGAACGCTTACAACCATTAAATCATTCAATCTCATTAACAATGATCATTTTAGTAAGACGTTTTAATTTCATTTTATGATGTTTGTCTCTCTTGATGTCACTATGTAACCGGGCTGCGGTGTGTCAGCCTGGACGTTTTTCACGAATTAAACGAATATCTATATATACTATAAACACTAGTAATGGTCAGAGACTTTCTTCTGGCAACTAATAGTAACTCTGTGGTCATTGGATTGCAGTTCCTCTACATGTAGCTAGTCGTTAACACGATTTTTTCTTGTTTCGCGGAGTGTCCCTTGTGAGGTTCTGTACAACTCCGAGTAATGGTTGGTTGAAAGTCTGATGATTATCAGTTCCGAGGAAGGGGGGGATGGCCTCAGAATATTTCAAAAACATTTGGATCTTTTACTTGCGTGAATTTGCGGTGGACACAGATTTCCTAGGTAGGTCTAATTAAAATGAACTATTTATCGGGAGATTTAAGTTTTCAAGATTGACAGATTGTGCTAGTTTATTATTCCAAACCCTCAGGTACACAATAGGATTAGGCCTACATGCTCTGAATGTTTGCATGCGTGTGTGCGAATACTGAATGTGCACATGGTTTGGTGTGCACACATGTAGAAACATACCTAAGACGTGTTAACTTTGCACGGAGAGTTTTTGGAAAATACCCAACGGTCCCGATAATAATAATAAATGTTTCTGCACGGTTACTTTGCATAATGCGTGCATAAACCTTTATACATGTATGTGTACATGGTTTCGTGTACATGCATGCATACATGCATAGCCTACATGTATAGTTGTATACCCGCATGAACACCGCACACTATTCAGATAGGCTAAGTATTAACCCTCGGGCTACCAAGGGGGGTGGTTGCCACCCCCCCCCCTAGGTTTTTCGCAAATTTTTCGCGTTCCTTCTGGAATAAAATTTTGAAAAAATTGGTAGCTGTAGAGGGTTCATTGGGACACATTTTGAGCTAAAACTTTTGATGATGCCCCCTACCGTTCAAAAGTTACACCCGGTATACCAAAGGTACCAGGGGGGGGGGTGGATACCACCCCCCCCCTAGAATATCGTCTGTAACTTTTCCGCCCCTTAATATTAAGAGACACAAATTATACCATTCTATAGAGGGAATGTGGGGCTACATTTACATGCTCATTGAGTTGTCTTTTGACAACCGGAAGTGCTCAAAATAAATTAAAATATATATAAAGGTGTTTTATTTTCATAAAATTGTCATGTTTTTACTATTATAACTTATCCATAATTTATTTATTAATATAAATAAATTATGCCATTCTGTAGAGGGCATTTAGGGCTATTTTTTAATACTAAATAATTTAAAATTTGATGACCGGAAGTGCTAAAAATAAATTAAAATGTATAAAAATGTTGGGTTTTTTTGCAACGCGAACCGATATGTGTGCGTAAACGTTTTTCAGTGGCTAAAACATGTTTTTTTGTTTTGATTTAACATAAAACAGACTTATTACTAGTTTTTATAGTTGAATATTGGACTTTATTATATGTAAACTACTTTTTATATATAAATCATGTATAAAACACACAGAATCTAATATATTTCCTATGCGTAAACATACATTTTGTGGAATCGACGGGTACCCATGGTAAAAAAATTCATAATTTCGAGGGGCCTTCATATTTTCTAAACCTAAATATACCATTTTGTGCAGAAATGAATGCTGAATCAAATGGTGTATTACAAGTTATGATATCTCAAACCAAACCCCAAAATCCAGGGGGGGGGGTGGTAACCACCCCCCCCCTTGGTAGTCGGTGTTACAAAAAAAGCTTGGTAGCCTGAGGGTTAAAAATGAACATACAATCAGCGGCTTAGTTACTATGTGTGCAGTGTGTGCAGGGGCCACGGAGATTTTTCAATGATTAATTTAAAATCTAATTAGTAGGCCTAATTCACATTATTTTGTGACAGATGTAGTTTTTGTGAACACACACTTGCATTAGGCTACTTCGTTACTTGACTGACGCCTGTCAGCCACCATGCTATTGTCAGGAAAATCGATCGATCTGTAGGCCTACAGTAACTGAACTTCAAACTTGTGTTTTCATCTCGAGTCATGACAGTCAAATTGCAAGATGACGTTGGTACGTGTGTGAACGATAAGATACATTATAGGCTAATTATAGGCTAGGTGTAATACAGTTTTCAGTTGCGAACACGAAACAAATCATGCCGTCATAAGATTTTCATTGCGCTCTTTTATGCAAAGGTTAAGGGCCTGTATTCTATCTAGCATAGGTGTGATAATTAAATATTATATGTCCGTCTATCTGTCACGTTCGTAGATTTTAATTAGGTTACCGTTAAACGGTGCGCCGCAGACACCTTAGGGCTTAGGCTATACAAGTTGTCACAGGCATGCTCGTGTAGGCCAATTCAGTCATGTCCTAAATAATTATAGTTACGGTACTGGCCTGACATCTCCCTCAACCAGGGTGAGAATTGTTGTTTTTTTAGTTGTTTCAAAACCCTCGCTAGTCTTTCTCATGGTCACGTAAGCTTAGTGACATGTAAGTCTTCGTTTTGCCTTTTCTCAAACCAACTTCACGTGGATCATGGTATAACCCCGTTATTTTTCTACAATTCTCATACTGACCTCAACTCCTCTCTGCTCTCACCCGAAAATCAGGGATACACCAAATTGAGCATGCACGTGAGGATCAGATTTCTCGGAAATTACGTATTGGCCCCAATTTTTGCACTTGCAGGAATATTGACTAACTTATTTTAGCTAGCCTACTATAAAAAAATTGATGATTGTTTCGTTTTTGGAGTGCAAATTGCAAAATAATCATGGACCAGAACTGATAGATGAATGAAACGTTTTGCTGAACAAAATGCTAGATAGAAAACTCTCTGATGCTGTGACATTGTTTTAAGTGGGCATACTAGTAGGTCTAATAAAAAAAATAAACGGATAAGTCTGCGACGTTTAGTTTTGGTGAGCTTGGTTGCAAGAACGCAAAGATACCGGCCTTACAAGGCCAAACAGGGGCCCTATGCGGAACCTTTGCACACGGACCCATGAAAAGCTAGCTACGCCACTGCATACAATAAGTATACATGTAAGTATATGTTGGACGCGGTGGTGTAGTAGTGGGTTCGGTGCCTTGGAGCCGGAGGATTCCAGGCTGGAATCCACCTCAATCCGCCGCGTAGGGATCTTGGGTAAATCCTTCACTCAGAATTGCTCGTGCACTTCGGCGTGAAGCTCCGATGCAGCGTCTGCGCTTTAGTCGGGAGCGCCTCTGAGTAGAGAAATTGAAGGGGCACTTTATCAAATTTAATGCGAGAAATAAATAAAGTATAGCCTATTCATCGCATGCATGTATCTCTAAGTGAGTTTTTGTATTTCACACATGCGTGCAATTGCGTAAATACGTATATATGTGCGTAATGTTATAGGAATTGAAGATGGCTTCACAGCAGAATGATTTGAGCTCTGATGAAGAGGTGCTCCTAACGGTTCCTGAAGACTTGGCTCTTGTTCCGTTGGGATTTGCATTGGACGCAGGTTTGCTTACAATTTCCGTTAACTGACATAATATTATTTCGTCAGTGGTCTGTTAATAATTATTGCGTTTGAGTAGATTCAGATCACCTGACTGCTTTTCTGTTGGCATACATAAGACCATAACTTTTCTTCATGAAACGTCTTAGGATGTGTCCAAGGCCGTAGCTAGGGGGGTGTTTTGGGTGTTTGAACACCCCCCGAAATGGAAAATGTGAAAAATAATATAATGCATTTACGAGCACATGATGTAAAAACCATGAAATAAAACCATGAAAACACCCCCCGAAATATGCCGGATGACTAAAAAGGTCATCAGTTTTTTGGGGAAGGAAAAATGGTGATTAAAACACCCCCCGAAATCAAATCCTGGCTACGGCCTTGGATGTGTCTCTGTTTTATCGAAACACCGTTTGAACATTGAATTAGTGCTATTGAGTTCTGGAGCGCCAATGGTCCATTCTTCTGTGCTATTAGCCTATATAGCGTGCACTATTTAATAAGGATAATTATGTGAGCTTTATTTTGCTAAAGTCGAGCAGCAAAAAACATAAAGAAACGACAAGTTCAAAGCATATAAATGAACAATTTAGCTACAACTTACAAGGAAATTTCTTGCATCACCGTAACATGAGAACGTCCAAAATTATTGTTTTGAATAGAATAGAATTTATGGAAAGTCACCAAACCCTTTTTCCATCCGATCTCCCTGTAGCTTTATAAAATACTCTCAACTTAAATCAATCAACCATTGGACTACCTTCTTCCATTTCCATAGCTCTTTCTCCCCTTTCTCTCTGTCTCCCTGTCTCTGTCTCTGTCCCTATCTCTGCCTTTTCTTTTCTGCCGTTAGGCAAACTATGCTAATCGCTGTGTAATTACTAGAACTATAATTCCTCAGGCCCTTGTCGCACTGTAACGATCTTTTTGGTTTCAGGTGGATCAGTGACGAAAGTAGTTTACAGGTCAAAAGAAGACTACAGAAATGGAAAACGTATTGGGAACGTATGTTTCCATGTTGACCTCGTTATTCAAAATGTTATTTCATTATCTCAGGGTTTACTCAACGCTGATGTAAAGCAGCGCTGTGGGATACAAATTGCCGACAGATCATACAGGTGTCACCCAAAGGTCTCGTTTCTTTCTTGCCAATGCGGCGTCCACTTGCTCCAAATCAGAGAGTGTATACCAATGACGCTAAAGGGCATTGGTTGACTTCTGATAAAGGCAGAGCCTGACGAATGACATGAGTAATCGACTCTGTATTGATTAGTTTACCGAACTGTCCGTTGAGCAGTCGAGGTTCAAATCCTGTCTGGGCAGATATGTGAATCGAGATTCTGGTAGACATGGAAACTCAACCACAAGTTGATCGTACGCTGTCTGTGAGAAGCTCGGACGGCGAGGGAGGGAACTAACGACCTGAACTCATAATATGCCAATGACATCATAAGAAAATAAAGTCGTTATATATATAACATTTCACTTACGGCTGTCCCTCGGGCCATAGATTTCTCTTTTCTTCTTCTCTTCTCTAATGAATATTTCATGCTTATTTTGTAGGCAGAGTCAAACGAGGGACTGCTGCGATTGCGCTACATCCGGAGCGGAGAAGACGAGGAGCTGATCAACTTCATCCGGGAACATTGTGACGTCATGGAGTCTGCGAGTGAAGCAGACGGATGGTTCCACACTGGAGTTCAGACTCAGAGATTCAAGGAAAGACTGGAGCAGGTCATTGGAACGAAGTGAGAGCAATAATCGGGATTCTTTAGAATTTGCTTGTCTCTTTTTCTTCTCCTTCTCATCCTTCCCCTCCGCTTCTCTTCCTGTTTCTCACTTTCTCACTATTCACCCATTCATGATTCATTCATCCATCCGTCCTTCCATTCACCCATCGATCTATCTATCCATCAATCCATCCATCCATCCATCAATCCATCCATCCATCAATCCATCCATCCATTCAGCCAGTCAACCAGCCAGCCAGCCATAGAGACGTGCAGCCAATCAACCAGCCAAATCAATCCGTAGACAGGCGGAATCAAATTTTTACGCAGCCGAATTTTGTAGACATAGCAATAACCTCAAAGAAACCTGGAAAATCCTAAAACATTTGATAGGGACCACTAATGGGGGAGACAGAGATATTTTATCGCTAAAAGTAAATAACATCCCTACTACAGACCCGATAGAAATTGCGACGGAACTCAATAATTAATTTACAGATATTGCACATACCTTGGCTAATAATATTCAAAATTCTAACTCTACTTTTGAGCAATATATGATTCCCTCAAAAATGGACTCCTTCGGACTCACAGAAGTTACTAAGGAGGAGCTGATCGAACTAAGCCATACTATTCATCCATCTCATGCCAAAGGAGTCGATGACATCGATCCTGTTATAGCTCTGCCAAGCCTACCCAATATCATTCATCCACTAGTAGAAATTATAAACTGTTCCTTTAAAACTGGAATATACCCACAATCTCTAAAATTAGCTAAGGTAGTTCCTATTTTCAAAAAAGGACCGAGAGACGAAGCTTGCAACTATCGGCCTATATCTGTTCTTCCTTTTTTTTCAAAATTTTTTGAAAAGGTCATGCATGAGCGCCTCAATAAGTATATTTCTAAGACTAACATTCTTTTCTCCTCTCAACATGGCTTTCAAGCTGGCCATTCTACGTTCATGCCATTAATGAATAAGCAAGACAAAATTTCGGATGCAATGGATAAAAATCAATACTCCATAGGAATTTTTCTAGACTTGGCAAAAGCCTTTGATACCATCAACCATGGCATACTGTTAAAAAAAACTGTCCATCTATGGCATTCGTAACACCCAACTAAAATGGTTTGAGAGTTATTTGGAAAACAGAATGCAACTAGTTAGCTGCAATGGTAGTAAGTCACCTCTAAAAGAAATTAATTACGGGGTTCCAAAAGGCTCTATCCTTGGCCCACTGCTGTTTATTTTATACATAAACGACCTGCCTAGTGTAGCTCCTGATCTAATTTTTCTATTGTTTGCAGACGACACAATATTTTTAACTCTCATTCCTCACTAGAAACATTAATTAATCATACTAACTCTGACCTGGAAAATGTAGCAAAATGGTTTCGCTCGAATAAGTTAACCCTCAATCTCGATAAAACCAATTACATCATCTTTAGGTCACATAAAAAAGCACTTCCTACGTCATACCCTAATTTATCTATATTCGGTACACCTATTACTCAAGTGCAATCATCTAAATTTTTAGAAGTTTACGTAGACCAACATCTGTCCTGGAAGGAACACATATCAAATATCTCAACAAAAATGGCGAAAAACCTAGGAATTCTATCACGCATATCAAAAATCCTCCCACCACAGATCAGAACCTCACTCTATTATACACTCATACATCCATACATATCTTACTGTAACATAGTGTGGGCATCTGCATATAAGTCAAACCTCTTGAAAATTCTTGTCCTTCAAAAAAGGGCAATACGATTCGTTGCAAAAATCCCTTATGGAGCCCACACGAAAGCAGAATTCTTAGGTCTAAAAATACTACAACCAGATCAAATAAGGCAATTACAAATTGGAATATTTATGTATCGATATACCCATAATCAACTACCAGCTACCTATAAAGATTATTTCAAATTCAGGACTGATATTCGAGAGCGTTGCTTGAGAAATTCTAACCCTTTTTATATTCCCTTTGCACGCACTAATACAAGGCTTGCATCTATGAAATGTATTGGACCGAGAACATGGAATAGTATTCCCCTTGATATTCGCTCCTTGCCGTCTCTTCGTCTATTCAAACGGGAGCTTTCTGCCTACATCCAACAAGGAATGTAGACCTCTAACAATCTGGGGAAATACTGTTAATTTCACCTTCATATGGGAGTGTGCACTTATGTGACTGCACTAACTTTATTCCACTTTCCTAACTCACCTTTTGTTGTGTATATAGTATCCTAGTTAAGAAGTTATTGTTCACGAAGCTGCTTTATTTTCTAGTCGGCCGTGCTGTATATTTTTTAATCCAATTCTCTCAGGTGACCCTAGCTAGCGGGACCTTTGGCCCCTTTTGGGTCTCCTGGGTGAGCCGACACTTTTGAAAACTGATGTACACCTATATTATCTGTAATTAATGTGTTGGTTGCCGAATAAAAATGTTATGTTATGTTATATATATATATATGTTCGTTTTATTGAGAAAAAGACATTCTGACAATAACGCTAAAAATACGAGAAAAAAACAACCATCCATTAGCCCTCTTCTTCCCACCTTCCCCCAAAAGCTCACGTATCCACACATTCATCCATACATCTACTTCCCTACCAACCCAGGCGGTCACCCTAACACTAAAATCCGCCCAAACTCTGTATTCACACAATACCTATCCAACCTCCATTCCAGGGTGAAGACGATATCCGAGCCGGACGCCATGTTCAAAGGTCTCAAGGGCTTCTACTCTCGCCTCCCCTCCTTTCGTCCGCTCCAACTCTCTCCAGTCTCGGTCGACCGAGCCCTTGAGACGGAGAGGGGTTTCCTCCAGATGGTACAAGCGCTTCAGAAGCTGGACGGCAACAAAGCCGACTTCATCAAGTCCGACCCTCAGCTGACGGCTGAATACGCGATGAAGCTAATGACGATAGACGGAGCCACGTTGGCCGAGGAGCTCAGTCAAAACGAGATAGAATGGCCATGTATGAGCGTCAATGGTGGATCTGGAAATTCCATGTTGATTGTGAGTACCTTGACTGTGCAGTGTGCATGTACCTGTTGGTGACTTGTGCTGCAATGCTAGGTGATATGATGACTTGCAATTGGAAAATAAGATAAGACAAGTCTAAAGAAGATGCTTTATTTGACCAATTGCCATCTGCACTTCGCTGTACATACATGTACATAGTAATACAAAATTAATATTATATAACTCATAGAACTTTAATAGGCAGTCAGATTTAAAATAAAACGCATAGGCCTATACATGTATATATCCTGTTAAATCCAAAATCGATTGTGCGGTTATGGGTTCATGGCGCAGGTCGTAGAATGAAGCAATAACCGGTGGGAGCAGGTCATGCAGCACATGGCCGGGAGACCTTCCACCAGGACAACAGTAAAGAGTAAAGACTTTTTGATTGATGTGACGCTTGGTCTATTGCGCGTGGAGCAAGGGTCCAAGCTCCAACTTAACCGGTCACTGTGTACGTATCATGGACAAGTCCTTCACTCTCAAGTACCCTTGGCCATCGATGATCTGTCGTGTGGCCGTGCGTGCACTTCTGAACTGCTTTGGGAGGAGCACAGTCATGGGCGGAGTTTGGTTTCCGTTTTGAGGGAGCCAAAAACTTGATCCAGAACGAGCGGCGCCGACAATATTTTCTAGTGCCGGCCAAAAAATTTGACCTTTTTTAGTCATTTGATTGAAAGTTCTTGGGTGGGTGGGCTAAGTCAGGAAAAGATACCATTTACACGGTAAAAAAGTGAGTATGGGGCTTCTTGGGGGGCTTAGCTAGCCCTCCCTAGCCACTGATAAACTCCGCCCATGAGCACAGTATCTGCTTTGTCTCTCTCAATCTTGTCGCCTATTGGTCCACTCCGCAGCTGTGTTCCGTAACTTCTTGGGAGCAATCAAAGTTGTCTCAGGACCTTCTGGTTATAGCTGCTTTTAGCAATTATTACTAAACAGCCTGCATCAGTGTTCTCCGTGTCACAGTCATTTTGAACTGTATCACTGCAATGTCAGATTGTCTCTCTGCCACATCAGACTCTATACAACTATATCACATTACTTTGAAGAAATGCAGCCAACCTAAAATCTGCCAGAGACCAGATTCAACGCTTAAAGCCGTCGGACTTCATGGTATAAAGATATTACAGTTTCCACATCTGAGGTTCAACCCTGCACCAATTTAAACGTGTAGAGATTCGCAGGCGAGTTCATCAAAGACTCGGTTAAAGAAATATCAGGCGAATAAGAATATTCGGTGTTAGGCCTACGTAGTTGTAATTGTGTTTGGATTAAGTTGTGGAAAGTTATTGGTTTCTGTCGCTCTGTGGCGTGTTTAGTTTGCGGAAAACGGGAAATGTGAAATTGGTTGCTTCAGCGGTTTCTCTGGAAAGACATTTCTCGGTCTTGGAAAGGCATTGTGTGGAGCCAAGGTGATTCTTTTCCATTCATTTATTCCCCAAGTACTGAAATTTATGTAGCGCCTCTAATCAATCAATCATTCAGCCAATCAATCCACCGAACAATCAATCATCCAATCAATCACTCAATCTATTTCATCTTCGACCTTTACCTCAATTGTTCACGCATTCGTCAGTTCTCGCATTGAGCAATTCTGTCTATGTTGACCTTCATAAGTCTCGGCTATCTCCTACACAGTCTGTTCACAATGCTGCTGCGAGTCTCATTGTCCGTCTTCCTCGATTCTACCACATTTTTACATTCATGACTGAACAACTGCACTGGATTCCACTCTCTACCGTATACAATTCAAAGTTCTTGTTTGATCTTCAAGCCTAAATTTGGTCTTTCTCCGAAGCATGTTTGTGATTTTTTGCCTCGTCCCCTCTCTGCCACTTCGCTGCATCCTCCTGGGTATTCTTGTTCCCTGCAGGAGGAGGACCGCCATGGTTCAATCCAGATTATTCGCCTGCATTGGCTTCTCCCTATGGAATGAACTTCCCCATCTGTTCGCTCTGTCATCCTCTCTAATAATTGTCCCTCATCGTCTAATCTGTCTCTCTCTGTCTTTCTCTCTGTCTCTGTCTCTGTCTCTGTCTCTCTCTCTCTGTCTCTCTCTGTCTCTCTCTCTGTCTCTCTCTGTCTTTCTCTCTGTCTCTGTCTCTGTCTCTCTCTCTGTCTCTCTCTCTGTCTCTCTCTCTGTCTCTCTCTCTCTGTCTCTCTCTGTCTTTCTCTCTGTCTGTCTCTGTCTCTGTCTCTGTCTCTCTCTCTGTCTCTCTCTCTGTCTCTCTCTGTCTCTCTGTCTTTCTCTCTGTCTCTCTCTGTCTCTGTCTCTGTCTCTGTCTCTCTCTCTCTCTCTCTCTCTCTCTCTCTCTCTCTCTCTCTCTCTCTCTCTCTCTCTCTCTCTCTCTCTCTCTCTCTCTCTCTCTCTCTCTCTCTCTGTCTTTCTCTCTCTTTCTTTCTGTCTCTCGTATAAAAATCTACATTTTCTCTGGGTTGCATTCACTGGCTCTTGTTTGTTACTAGAAGCGCTTTATGAATGGTCAGATGTAATACAACACAATACAATACAATACAATACAATACAGCACAATCATCGCTTTATTGAAGTCTTTGCAAGCCAAGATATACAAAAATACATGTAGATACAACAAAATACAGTTGAAACCCAATTGGAATGCAGACAACAAATTATTATTCTCATTAGATATGATGGAGAAGAAACCTCAAAGCAGATTTGCTCTCTGGCATGAATTTCAACCCCAACTTCTAGGATGGTAGTTGGGCATAATAAACAGATCATCTCATACAGTGTATTTGAGCAGATTAATATGGCCGTTAGCATAATATGCTGTAACATGACATAATGACTTCGATGGCGCCATGACCATAGTGTGCATCAAATTAATCTATGATGTATTTAGAGTGTAGATTAACACAGTTAGTTAATTGGAACAACGCCGAGTCCTGGCGATTGTGCTTCAGTTTTTCTGAGTCTATTTAGAACTATTTAGTTTTGTCCGCTCTGTCCCAGGACTTCGATGAGCTGATCGAAATGGCCAGTCGAGGTGACCATCGCAAAGTGGACACCGCTTGTGGCGACTTTAGGGTCAAGGATCAGAGAAACCCAGATATATATGACATTATGCCGGACACGTTAGTCCTTTTTACGTTGGGAAAGATGGCAGAAGAATCGTATGAAGGTAGAATAACAATTTTCTAATCTTAAAAAATTGGCAAAAGATTTTGCGCAAAACTGTGTAATCATTCCTCGTTACTGGAAAGTTATCAGACTTTTCGTGTGAAGTCCTTGGAAGGATTGTATGTTGATAAATTGGCATAATCTATTTTCTTGAAAAATCGATTGACTTTTTTAGCTCACAGGATTGATATCTGAATGTATTATTTTGTTTATTGTGCAAAAGCATGTTGGCAAACTACAACCTGGTAACTGAATGGCATAAAATAAGCTAAACTAAAGTAAGAGGAAGCACTCAGAAACTGGGTCGAATCGTTAGCTATGCTTAAGTGATGTCTCTGTAAATAACCCTTGAGAGAAAGTAAGTCCTGATATCTCTACGCGGAAGTTTAAATTCATCACTCTTGTCCTGATACGACGGTTGTTCTTTGGATGGAAAAGATCTCAAAGGACTTGGAAATCGTTCTAGGCTATTATATCGGTACCGCCGAAAGCAGCCAGTCCTCAGCCAAACAGACTATCCGAAGAATGCGACATCTCTGTTGAGATTCAAATCACAGCTAAAAACCTGTCATTCTAAAGTACTTGCGTCATGTCACTGATTCTTCGAACACGTGCAAGCTGATAGGTAGAGATTGACAAATATGATTTTAACACAATATGAGAATTGAGGACAAATGACGAGGATTAGGGTCAGACCATGATCCACGTTGACTGGTGGTGTGAAAAGAGGACCTTACTGTGAGTGTGACGTACTACAAGAACTATGGACGGTTGAACATCTTAACCAACTGGCAGTTCTCACCCTGTGTCAACATCCAAATAAGATATTTTGGTTTAATAACATTGATCTCTATTTGGATTTAAAACAGAGAAAGCAAATAGAGTGATATGAGCCCCCTAGTTCAAAAGCGGTTCAACGACAATTTTGCTGTTTCGAGATAATCGACTTTGAAGTTTTGGCCTACTCTGCTTGGTCTAGTTCAAATCGGAATGAAAACGTTTGGGAATGAAAGATTGATATTATAAACTGTAATGGTGCATAAAATCGGCATGGATAATGCCGAAAGTAAAAAATTAGTGAACTTTGGAGAAAATAGCATTTTTATAGCGTGGGTCAGTAATGAATTCACAAGAAAATTCGTAATCTTTACGTCAAAGTGAATCAACTTGACTTGATCCGTTTATGAACTGAATGTTTTACAACTTACGATATTGTACATGTGAATCAAACCGAGATGATCCACTTAGGCTAATCTCTGAATAAATGTTGAAAAACACATACACACTCAGTCAGTTTTCAATTATTGTATGCCAATCTTATAAATATTAATATTGGAAAGCATAAACGCACAAATATAATTCTAGGTCTATGGAACAAAACTTTTTTCCGCCTCACAAGTACAGCTCTGCCACACAGTGCAATTCTGTCACACAAGTACAGCTCTGCCCCACAAGTACAGCTCTTCCACACAAGCACAGTTCTGCCACACAAGAACATATCTGTCACACAAGTATACATCTCTGCCACACAGTGCAATTCTGTCACACAAGGAACAGCTCTGCCACACAAGTACAGCTCTGCCACACAAGTACAGCTATGCCAAACAGTACAGTTCTGCCACATAAGTACACCCAGCCACACAAATGCAGCTCTGCCACACAGTACAGTTCTGCCAGACAGGTACAGCTCTGCCACACAAGTACATCTCTGCCACACAAGTACAGCGCTGCCACACAGTACATCTCTGCCACACAAGTACAGCGCTGCCACACAGTACATCTCTGCCACACAAGTGCAGTTCTGCCACACAAGTACAGCTCTGCAACACAAGTACAGCTCTGACACACAAGGAACAGCTCTTCCACACAAGTACAGCTATGCCAAACAGTACAGCTCTGCCACACAGTACATCTTTGCCACACAAGTACATCTCTGCCACACAAGTACAGCTCTGCAATACAGGCACAGTTCTACCACACAAGTACAGCTCTGCCACACAAGTACAGCTCTGTCACACAAGTACAGCTCTGTCACACAAGAACAGCTCTGCCACACAAGTGCAGCTCTGCCACGCAAGCACATCTCTGTCACATAAGAACAGCTCTGCAACACAAGTACAGCTCTGCCACACAAGTACATCTCTGTCACACAAGTACAGCTCTGCATACAAGAACAGCTCTGCCACACAAGTGCAGTTCTGCCACACAGTACAGCTCTGCCACACAGTACATCTCTGCCACACAAGTACATCTCTGCCACACAAGTACAGCTCTGCAACACATGCACAGTTCTACCACACAAGTACAGCTCTGCCACACAAGTACATCTCTGCCACACAAGTACAGCGCTGCCACACAGTACATCTCTGCCACACAAGTGCAGTTCTGCCACACAAGTACAGCTCTGCAACACAAGTACAGCTCTGACACACAAGGAACAGTTCTGCCACACAAGTACAGCTATGCCAAACAGTACAGCTCTGCCACACAGTACATCTCTGCCACACAAGTACATCTCTGCCACACAAGTACAGCTCTGCAACACATGCACAGTTCTACCACACAAGTACAGCTCTGCCACACAAGTACAGCTCTGTCACATAAGTACAGCTCTGTCACACAAGAACAGGTCTCCAACACAAGTATAGCTCTGCCACACAAGTACATCTTTGCCACACAAGTACAGCTCTGCACACAAGAACAGCTTTGCCACACAAGTGCAGTTCTGCCACCCAAGGAACAGCTCTGCCACACAAGTACAGCTCTGCCACCCAGTACATCTCTGCCACCCAAGGAACAGCTCTGCCACACAAGTACAGCTATGCCAAACAGTACAGCTCTGCCACACAGTACATCTCTGCCACACAAGTACATCTCTGCCACACAAGTACAGCTCTGCCACACATGCACAGTTCTACTGCACAAGTACAGCTCTGCCACACAAGTACAGCTCTGTCACACAAGTACAGCTCTGTCACACAAGAACAGCTCTGCCACACAAGTACATCTTTGCCACACAAGTACAGCTCTGCACACAAGAACAGCTCTGCCACACAAGTGCAGTTCTGCCACCCAAGGAACAGCTCTGCCACATTAGTACAGATCTGCCACACAAGTACAGCTCTGCCACACAAGTAAAATATGTTAATTTGTAGGCCTATATTTGCATATTATACATACAAATTATGCCTCTAAACATCTGCAAGAATAATATGTTAAGGTGTAGATCATATTTGCATGTTATACATTTAAACCCAAAAGCAGTTACAGGTTAAGAATAGCTATGACTTTGTATCTGCATGGTGACACAAACCATATCTCTTTACAATGACCCGTTTAATAACAGCGAACGAAAACAAGATAATTAGGCCTAAGCTTTTTCGTTTAAATGAAGAAATATAGGCCAATTGTTGGCTAGCCTACATTGTAATTGTAATTGTAATTGAACATTTATATAGCGCCGCTCACAGATTCAGTGGCGCTCCCGACCCAAGCTAGTGCTCACCCCTAACAAATAGTATAGTTTTCAGACGTTTACGGAACAGGGGAAGAGAAAGGCCAAGAAGCTCAGAACGGAGCTTGTGAGGAAGGCGGTTCCAACAAGTAGGACCAAGATATGCGAAGCTTCTGGACTGGGCCGTAGCTCCACGCATGCGCGGGACAACTAGAAGGCCATTGGCAGCAGATCGAAGGGCAGAGCGGCCAGGAAGAGTGGAGACCAAGTTACACAGTGCCCGAAGATAAGAGGGGGCTACCCCGAGAAGAGAGTTGCGCATAAGAGTCAGGATCTTGAACTCAATGCGCTGAGGTACAGGAAGCCAATGAAGAGTGTCCCGAATAAAATCAGATATGTGAGAGAATTTGGGAAGACCAGCAATTAAGCGGGCAGCAGCATTAAGAATAGACTGAAGCTTAGAGAGGTTAAGAGAGGAGAGACCAGCATAGGCAGAGTTTCCAAAGTCGACTCTAGAGCAAATCAAAGCATGGACAAGCGCCTTGACCGCTTGAAGGGAGAGTGAGTGGCGGATAGTACGCAATTGTCGCAAGTGATAGAAACATGTTCGAGAGATTCGGTTAACATGATCAGTAAGAGAAAGAATTGGATCCAGAGTACATGCATTGGGAGTTTTCGGGGAACTTGCCCTATGCAAAATCCGAGGCTGAAAAGACCAAAACCTTTGGTGGAAGAGTGAATCAAGTGTGAATGATCCACTATTCCTTATCATAGAGTGCCACTGAGTTAATAAATTTAAGCGCAAAAGTGAATCAAGTCAACTTGAACCACTCTTGCACCAGCTTGCAATCAAAGTAGTGAACATTAAGAATGAATTAAACAGACATGATTCACTAATGAAATTTCGTATGCGTTGATTATTGTCAGTTCTATAACCAATATGTCACAAATACGCCATGATAGAATCCTCTAGCGGCTTAGCTGAATGCACCATCGGAAAGAGCGCATTCGATTTAGTGGAAAAGTGGCCTAAAGTGAAAATCGCAAAAAATGGACTTGAACCACTTTAGAACTAGAGGGTCCATATAATAGAGTCGTTGTGCAATAACCTGCATGTGAATCGATTTGCTCAGGTACTTACTCAAAGGAAGATTTGGCGGCCGGTCTCTTGCACATGGTCGCTTCAACCATCGCAAGGTTATCTGCTGCCACGACTCGTCTTGTAAAAGCCAAGTGCGTTGTCTTCAATGGTTCCTTTCTCAGTCGCCAGGTGGCCAGAGAGGCCCTGCAGGAGTATCTCCTTATGGAGTCACTGATGCAACCTTTCAGAGGGGTAAGATGTAAAATATTTTAGATCAGGGGTTCTCAAACTTTATTTTTATTGTACCCCCTCGCAAAAATATCGAATGATCGCGTACCTCCAGCAAAGTTAGATCAGAAAAATGCCATTGCGATGTCCTCTGGCAGTGACAACTAAAAGTCCATTTAATCATTAATGACATCGTTTATTAGAGTCTAGGCCTAAGCCCCTATAAAGGGAGCAAAATCTGGTTTTGAATCATTATAATCTCATCAGCAATTTTAAAATGAAAAATTGTTCTATAACCCCTGAAAAAAAGAGGAAAGAGCCAACCTATAATGCTGTGCACAGGCTTGTTCAGATTAGCACAGATTTACAATATCTGGTTTAGTATTTGTCAATTTCAAACGCAAATTTACCCCATGTTTGTTTTTGATGGCATGAATAGTTAACAGCTTCACCCAGATATGACGTGCTGAAAGGAATCACACAATTTAAAGCTCGACCAGAAATTAATAATTTGGCCAATTCAACTCTCTGCTATTTTAGCTCTATAATATATAGTCTGAGATATTCTGACTTTGGTACTTTCAAATATTAATTCATAAGGCCTATTTGTTTCAAAATTATAGTAATAGACCTAAACATAAATATGCTGCATGCACTGCATTGTATGTGAGTCTATTTATATGATGTGAAAGAAAGAAATGACGATGTTGCTATATGTTGCAACGTGAAAAATCACTGCTAATCAAAGAAAGATGGACAAAGTCCATAAACTCAAAGAAAATTTATATTTCTGGAAATTTTCACGTACCCCTTACCGGCGCCTGGCGTACCCCTGGGGGTACGCGTACCACAGTTTGAGAACCCCTGCTTTAGATGACTCTCACTTATTAACTTTATAAAGCGATGGGAGTAGAGAGGAACTAATTTTACGTGCGCTTCGGGTTCCACAATATGCACGAGTTGCAATAGGGGCATTGGTAGAAAATACTATTTTTTGTGCTTACGTGATGTATGGAAGGCCTCTTGGTGAGATTTGTTTTTTTTAGTTGCTTGTAGGAGGGGGCCTCAGGCTATTCTTCGGAAGGTCTGAGTTTATCCCAAGTCAGGATAAAGTAGGAGGGTTCCGCGGTGGGCTTGCTACCCACCCGGGTAAAAACATACTCTTGAAACAGAAACGGCGCAACATATTCGCAAACTGAGCAGAAGTGGAGAAGATGCTTCGCCCTATGTGCAGATATGCACAGGAAGGACTAAGTTGTTCTAAATAAGTAGGAGCCAATAAAGTATCTTTTGATGTGATTGATTGCTCTGATAATTTGCAGGAGGAGCAAACCAAATGGGTGTTCGTTCCGAACCCGGGATTTATCTGCGCCTTAGGAGCCTGGTATGGAAACTGGGAACAGGAACAGGAGAAAAGAACAAAGTGATTTGTTGAGGCCAATAATATTATAACTGTGAAATTATTCTACACAGTCAAAGAAATCGTTTATTGTGACTAGTCGAATTTACTAATAGTGTTTGACAAATGGTTTGACTAGGCTAAACCGACATCTTTGGCCGCACGGTTGTCAATAACACTGGTCAACATAGAAATCGTTACTGACTGGAAAAGACCCTAATGTGTAGCATCTTGGTGTGCTGAACACGAATATAACCATAAAAAGTTTTTATTGGCTCTCGTTTTGAAAATATTTCGTATAGCTCATTTCTTATGTTTCACCATGTAAACAACACAGCTTTCACAGTGGTTGAATGGCAAAAGACCATCAATGCCGTTTGCAGTTCCCATGGTGTGGAGAGAGCAAAGCAACCACTTATATGACTGTTACTTCTGCTTGTTCCTCCTCTTTCCGGTGGAATAACGAAGCAAAAGAAGTCGACAATAGTCTACCCAAACATTCCGTCTGCATTGCGACCAGTTCCACATGGTGATGGACTTCCTATTCCAGAACCTCCAGCAGAATATATTTTCGTTGAATCATCTGATGAGGACAAGGGTGAGCCGACATGTTCTTCTCCTGGTCCGTCAGCGTGCAGTGATCCCGATTTTCACTGTGGTGCATCATCAACCCCACACAGAATAACACAGGAAGAACTAAATGACTTTGTTCGTGATTTGGACTTATCCAAAAACAAGGCAGAGTTGCTAGGATCAAGACTCCAACAATGGAATCTTCTAGAAGAAGATGTCACAATTACTTCATATAGAAAGCGCCATCAGCAGTTGGAACCTTTCTTCATGAAGGAAGGTAATCTGGTATTCTGTTCCAATATTGACGACCTCATGAATGCCCTACAGATCACTCATGACCCACAAGAATGGAGACTCTTTGTAGACTCTTCGACACCGAGTCTTAAGGCTGTGCTTTTGCACAATGGAAACCGTCTTCCATCTATTCCATTAGCGCATGCTGTCCACATGAAAGAGACATACGATATCCTAAAACAGCTACTGCATTACATTGACTATAACAGGTACAAATGGCACCTGTGCGGTGATTTGAAGGTAGTTGCCATTTTAATGGGACAGCAAGGATATACAGAATCTATGTGTTTCTTGTGTTGTGAGTGGGATAGTCGGGCAAGAGAGTTGCACTACGTGCGGAAGGAATGGACTCCCAGACAAAACATGGCAGTTGGACAGAAGAATATCCAGCACCCAGCTCTGGTCGAGGCTCACAAAATCCTACTACCACCCCTTCACATCAAACTAGGTTTGGTGAAGAACTTCGTGAAAGCCATGGACCGCACTTCGCCAGCTTTCCGATACATGCATGAAAAATTCCCTCGACTCGGCGAAGCAAAGATTAAAGAGGGAGTTTTCGTGGGTCCTCAGATTAGAGAACTTTTAAAAGATGACCGCTTCAACAACTTGCTGGAGGGTGATGCGAAACAAGCATGGAATGCTTTTCGTTTAGTGTCTACAGACTTTCTAAGGAATGTTAGGGCAGAAAACTACAAGGATCTAGTAGAAGACATGCTCAAGCAGTACCAGAAATTTCGCTGCAATAGCCTATGTCGCTGAAGATGCATTTCCTTCACTCCCATCTCGATTTCTTCCCTGACAACTGTGGTATGGTTAGTAACGAACATGGCGAACGCTTTCATCAAGATATCGCAACAATGGAGCAAAGGTACCAGGGAAAATGGTCCACTACAATGTTGGCTGACTACCGCTGGACACTCAGCAGAGATGCTCCCGAACAGCTGTACAAGAGACAGGGGAAAAAATCTAAGAACTAGTCTATGACCTGGTTTTTACAAATATTAACCGTAAGTGTATCACTATTGGAATGCATTGTGCGATATGAAATTACTTCATTTGAGATTACAAAAAAACTAGAGCCAATTAAGCAATTTCACTGTCATATTCGTGTTCAGCACATAAAAATTGATAAGAACTGACTAATTTCATTTCAGTAACATGACTTTTGTAAAAATTTGTTGTCCAGTGTAATTATTGTTGAAGAAGTGAAAAAAACGAATGCAGACAATTTAAAACGATTGTTTATTTATCTTCAGTTTGTACACAATATCATCTCGGGGCAAAATCTGGAACTCTTGCCTCCATTAGTCATGCACTTTGAAATTGGATTTCTCCAGTGACACGTTATTCGTCATTGACTGGCTCACCTCGAAACCGCAGCTTTTTCATTCGGTCTATCGCACTGGGAGCGGCTCTGATTGGCGTGCACTGTGAGAGGCGCTTTCAAAATTTTATGGATACAATACAATGCTATGCAATACAATGCAACACAATTCAGAACGGTATAGTACAGTAAAGTTCAGTACAGTACAGTACAGTTCAGTTCAGTACAGTACAGTTCAGTTCAGTGCATTACAGTACAGTACAGTTCAGTACAGTACAATACAGTACAGTTCAGTTCGGTACATTACTGTGCAATACAGTTCAGTACAGTACAGTACAGTTCAGTTCAGTTTAGCACAGTACAGTCCAGTTCAGTGCATTACAGTACAGTTCAGTGCAGTACAGTATAGTTCACTACAGTACATTACAGTACAGTTCAGTCCAGTGCATTACAGTACAGTTCAGTAGAGTGCAGTACAGTACAGTACAGTATAGTACAGTTCAGCTTAGTACAGTACAGTACAGTATAGTACAGTTCAGCTTAGTACAGTACAGTTGAGTTCAGCGCAGTATAGTACAGTTCAGTGCATTACAGTACAGTACAGTTCAGCACAGTACAGTTGAGTGCATTACAGTACAGTTCAGTACGTTACAGTACAGTTCAATACAGGACAATACAGTACCGTTCAATTTAGTACAGTACAGTTAAGTTCAGTTCAGCACAGTATAGTACAGTACATAACAGTACAATACAGTTCAACGCAGTACAAAAGAATGCAATACAAGAGAATACAATAAAATAGAATACAATACAGTTCAATACAATATAATATAATATTATGCAATGCAATATCCTATGACAAAATTGATGGTAATTATATTTAATGTCGTTGACCGAATAATTCTAATTCATCATCATCATCAACATCATCAACATCCTTAGGCTCAGTGCCCGTAGGAGTCCGATGCCACTCTCTGTCTGAGTCTGTCTCGCGTCATATTGTTACCCAGCTTCAACCGGTCCGGTCAGCAGGTCTGCTCCATACCATTAACATCTTGAAGCAGCTGGACCACCCTGTCTGATTGAAGAGAATATTGGGAGAGAGGCATGAAGGACAACTTGGGTCAATGCCCGTATGTGTCCCACGCTCTCCCCCGACTCTCTCCACCGGTCTGTCCTGACCGGCCTGTGCATGTCTGCCCCACATCATGACACCTTGAAGCATCTGGGTCGCTATGTCACTTGTGTCGTGGTTTTTGCGGATTTCAATCGTCTTGGTCTTTTACTGCCAGCGTATCGCCACCCATCTGGCAAACCTTCCTCCTTTTGTCCGGGCTTAGGACCGGCACAGGGACGTTGTTGGTTCCCTGTGGCGGAGGATGGATGCAGTTTAACGTCGTGCCCAGGACATTCTAATTACACCAGCATTATTACACACCTCTATATCATTTAACATAGCTTCATATAAAATTTATTATACACCTCTGTTTAATTTTAACATAGCTACATATAGGCACGCTACAACAAGACAAAATTAATATCAGTATAACACTTGGGTGTAACAGTGTTGTCGTAAGCTGTCGTAAAATTATATCCGCATAAATTTTCCAACAATTTCTAGTTGATATATTCCTATGAAGCTGATGACGACTGCTTAAACCAAATATCCTCCGATGTTAAGTTTGTTAACCCATCTCATGCCTCCAGTCACCACTTACAGGTATTGCTCGCTCTGTGTCGGGTACTTGGACTAGTCGAATCCTATCCACTCCCATGGGAGTGCTTCCATTCTCGTTTGCTCGTACCTCAATCAACTAATCTTTTCTTTCTATCTCTGGGATATAATTTACGCAGTTAACCTCGCAAACCGTCTCAAAACGATCACTTCGAGTCACTTCCTGAGATGTGTGATAAATTATAATCAAAACTCGAATTGAACAGCCTTAAAACGATGGTGTTTCTAAAACAAAAGAGCGCGAAATGCTTCAGATAATAATATTATGCAGAAGGCTGTGACTAGGGGACCGCCAGGCGGCTGTCGTATTTCAATTACTAGCGGACCGCCAGTCACGTGTAACCTGTCACATGACCCGAGTCACGAGTCCAGGCGGCCGTCTCATGCTGAATCTGCGAATGGCGGCCATGCCATAACGAATATTATTATCTAATTTGAAGTTCGATTTTTGAAGAAAAAGTTCTTGTAACTAACCCTACCCTATCCCTAACCCTAACCCTATCATGTATATGAAGATTGGTTACTTACTCTGTCCTTAAAACAAGAAAAAACAAGAAAACTTTTGTCCGACATAAAACAAGCAATCGATAACTGCCGCCATTATTCAAGAATGAAGACTCGTGACTCGGGTCATGTGACAGGTTACATGTGACTGGCGGTCCGCTAGTAATTGAAATACGACAGCCGCCTGGCGGTCCCCTAGTCCAGTGGTTCTCAAACTTATGCGGGCCACGGACCGGCAATAATTTTTTGTTGAAGCTCGCGGACCGCTGAACTTGAATGGAAAGAAAAAAAAAGCGAAATAGGCTATGGGGCCTATATAATAAAAAGCCTCTTATAAAAAAAATTTGAGAGTGCATGAGCGGACATGCTATTTCACAGTTCTTTCATTTAGAAAAGTCCGGACAGGCTTTTTTACGATTTTATAATTTTCTAAATGCTTCAGACACATTTGTTTATATTTTAAAATTTCATGTTATAAAATTGAATGATCCACATCCTTGATCAGCGTTTACTTCACTATCGTTTCACCATAGATCAACAGAAATAACACGAAACTGACTGCAGTCATAGATTTTGCAAATTTGGAATAAAGAAAAATTGTTTGAAAAGTCATTTGGCAAATTAGAATAAGGCACTGGTAATGTAGGCCTATTTTAATTTTTTATTTTGAGACAGGCTTTTTTGAACAAATTTTGAACAATTCGAATAATTTCACAATTTAAAATATATAAATTGATAATTAGGCTATAATTCATTTTCACTCTGAGACTTCTTCGCGGACCGGTGAGCAGGACTCCGCGGACCGGTGCCGGTCCGCGGACCACCACTTTGAGAACCACTGCCCTAGTCACTTCGTATGCAGAATCATAAAACTTTCCTTCGTTGTCTCTTAAATTCCCAAAAAACTGGTTCACTACCTTGCTCTGAAGTGCTGTAATATGCCGAGAAAATTTCTGTCCAGGGTAACGGCCTCTGTTGTCATAGACCCTGGTCAAATCGGATCCATCCATCTTAAATTCCTCTAAACAGCTTTTAGTGGAATAAAGTCATCAATTAATAAAGCACCTTTTGTGCCAAAAATCATATCTGACGATATATATATATATATATATATATATATATATATATATATATATAAAGAACCTAAAAACTGTTTTATTTAGCCGTGGCTGGGCCGGGAGCGCTTCTGAGTAGCCTACCTTGAAGAGGCGCTATATAAATTTCTGAAATAAATAAATAAATAAATAAATAAATATATATATATATATATATATAAACGACCTTTGTTGCCAGAAGACGTTAAACTTTTCACCCACTAGATCATTTCGAGTCTCCTTCAGCCTCATTGTATCGTCAACTTCACCATTAAACCGACTTCATCTTCTAGTAATCTAGTTCCTCATATCAGAACAGCTGTGGCTTAGTCCCGGTCCTATACCTCAATTGATTCATCGCTTTGGAATGCTTTTTACTTGATCTAAAATTCTGTCTTTTAGCCCCTTCTTCCATGCTTGTATCAAATTCTATTTTTATGCTTCATTCATTTACTCGTGCATTCATTCATTCATTCATTCATTCATTTTATATAATGCCTCTTCAAGAAATCTACTCAGAGGCGTTCCCAGCCCAGCCACGGCGAAAGAAAAGACTTGAGAGATCTACGAAGCAAAGTTTGACTGGTCAGATGTAGTAACTGAAGCTTTGAAGAAAGTTCATTCCAGATTGATGCCCATACAACCGAGAAAGCTCGGCGTTGTCTGGCAGCTAAGCGAGACCATGGAACCAGTTGTCCCTTCATAGAAGAGCGAAGAGTTCGACGCGCTTCAACGTCGGAGACTGGGTGACAGAGATCATGAAGGTAAGCAATAACCACAAGAGATAAAAAGACTAGAAACAACGCGCATACTTCGCTTATATATTGCATGAAATGTTACTGAAAAGGTGTCCAGTCCAATAGCGCAGCTGATATGTATTAAATATTTTCTGATAAGTTTAATTTTTGTTTTGTTTGTTTGTATGTGCATTGTGCACTTGTTATAGCGCCCCTTCAAGCTCTCTACTCAGTGGCGCTCCTGACTGCAGAGCGGGCACTGCATCGGAGTTTCACGCCAAGGCGCTGAACAATTGCGAGTGAAGGACTTGCCCAAGGTCCATACGCGGCGATTTGAGGTGGATTCGAACCTCGAACCTTCCGGCTTCAAGGCAACGACGCCACCACCGCACCCGAAATGTAAGCTTATTACACAAAACGACGCTATTAACCCCGGCACTGGTCGCTCTCTTGCATTACCTGTACCAAGCCTGGATAAAGGATGAAGGAGTCGAGGCTATTGATCTATGTCATCTCACAGCTTCGTTGCACAGTTGCACTGAAACTACAACAATGTTAAACTGCGCCTGTTCCCTAGGTCAGTCTCTGACGCAGTCTATAGGCACTGGGAAACTATTTTCGTTTTGGTCAATCAGTTAATCAATCAAATATTTTTATTTTGCAAACAAATTGCTTGAGTTCGGAGCACCTCTGAATAGTTTATTTGAGGTGGTGCTATATATTTTATTAATATTTACATGAATGGATGTATGGACGAATGAATGAGTGAAGGGATATATAGATTTGTAGTCATATACATTATATATATATATATATATATATATATATATATATATATATATTAATGTAAGCCGAATTGGAAAAGTGGCAAGTTAGGTTAAGTAAATATCATTCCACAGCATCCGAAAGTTAAGACGTAACGGTTAAACACCTTTAGAAGATGTTTAACATAATCTATTTGAAGGAAAACTTAGTTCGCAAAACGTTTCAGTTAACATCAAAAATTAGTATACCGCCTTCCATCATCAGCATAAAGCTTTGCTTCATTAATTTTTAGGCATAGCGAACCAATTAAGTGATCGCGGTCGGGCTACATGAAATCTATTACGGTGCTAGCCTACCTAGAAAATTTTATATAGCGCATCTTCGGGGTAAGCCATTCAGTGTATTCATTACCCAGATTTTGAGGCGCTCACTATTTAAGATACTTCATAACCATAACTTTAATCTGAAACTATACCACTACTCGTATTATAGTTTGGATGTGCCACCCACAAGATTGTGTAAAAAGGAGGGCGGCCCTAATGAACTGTGTTATAACACATGCAGTTTAATTGAAACTAGGGGAGACCGGGGCTGGTTGCAACATTTTTCACATTTTCATGTGTAACATTTTTATCTTTAGAGCTATCTGCAAACTGTTTAGCCCATATGAATCCTTTATATCTCAGCATCAAAACAAGCTATAGTTCCGATCTCAGTGACCAAGAATGTACCCACAATAACTAACTGAACACAGGGCTCCAAAACGTTGCAACCAGCCCCGGGCCGGTGTTGGTTGCAACGACCCTCGGGGAGGGTTGCAACAGTATGAACAGTAGTCTAGATATCCAAATAAGGCTGCGTAGCCCCGGAGCCAACTGAGGTCCGGGTATGCATCTAGATTATAAGAATGTAATAATTAAACAATTAAAAAATTCAGAGCATCGAGAGCATCAAAAAGATTTTAAAAAACGGTTTTTGTACTAATAATCGTCAAGCGAAAAGTTTGATAAATATTCTCCAGTGGCCTACAACTGATAGAGTTGGACTGGCTACATCTACTTAATTTGGCTAATGATGTTCAAAATTAAATTTAAAATGTGGGATTATTCCAAGTCGTCAGAGTTGTTTTCAGGGACATGTGGAATCGATTCCAGTGTGAGAGTTATGGTTGTCCATCCACCAAAGAGATTGTAAACTTGATTTATTATATATGCCCAAGAAATCGTCTCATAGTCTACAGATGAAGGATCTTGTGTTTGTCATCCACCCGCAGGATTGGCAATCAGAACATCTAGAAATATGTTTCATGAAGTTAACTCGCGCAAAAAACAATGGAGGCACAGAATTCCTACAAACATCCAGTGCAAACCTCAAAGTCTCTAATTGTCTTCTTTCACCGGATGTCAACACACCAATCTGCTTTATGCTTCTGTTTGTCAGAACTTTTAAAAATCCGTTGAACAGTGGTTACATCGATGGTTTCATCGACATTGTAAAATGTAAACGTCAGTTGCTTGGAAAGTTTAACCAAATATATTTCATCATGAGTTTATAGCACTTTCATTGAAGTTTTCTAAACTCGAAGTCTTTGGTGTTCACTGAACCTTGATTCGCAACTGAAATCCCGAAAGACAGTCTTCAGCAGCAGCCGCAGGCATAGCACACCATTGAAAGGAAGTTCATATTAAACTTAGTGGCACTTTGGTAAATACAGCATGTTCACTTGCTTCCACAATAATACATGACACCAACCATCAGCAATATTATAGTCAGCATCTGATTTTGGTTACCTACGGGATAAGTCGGTGTTCTCCATAAGCAAATTTACTTCCTGAATATATCGCCACAATGTTGAATAATCAAATTTGTGGATTAACAGCCCAAGTCTAGCACCACTAATCCACTATCAGTGAGTTCTTTTCTACACCGACAATTGCTTCTTTACTAGCAGAGCCGTAATCAGTTTTCGCTAACAGTTTCTCATCGTCGTGGATAGTTTAGAGGTTAAAAATAGGCCAGCAAAGGTCAATTGATTATAACATGTGACATGGCTTAACATAACTCAATCAGTTTATTAATTTATAGAATGCATATAACCTGTAGTATTTTAATACAATATGCTCTAACTGCGACGGGCAGGCCAGCCATGAAAGCGGCTTATTGAAATAAATGTATGGGGTTGGTTGCAACATGTTGCAACCATCCCCGAAAAAAATGTTGCAACCAACCCCGAAGCAATGTCTAGACAGTGTTATGGAACAAAATTTCGACGGCACTGATTATAAATTAAATGACTAAATGCATTTTCAAGCTTAATTACTTGTGCAACTAATAGAACTAAACCGAAAAATATTTCTTCAAAACATTTGGCTATAGAACGAAAAAACAAAAAACCGAAAAATTTACTTTCGATTGCCAAAAATGATTTTTTAAACTTTTCGGTAGTCATTATCAATTGCCTGCTAAGAAATTAGGACACATTGGCCTAAAATGTATCCTATACAAAATAGTTTGCTTAATTTTGAGTTGCTATTATGTGGTGCCGAAAAATCGATGGTGTTGCAACCAACACGTGTTGCAACCAGCCCCGTTCTCCCCTACTACAACCTAACATTTTAAGCTAGTCATATAGAAAGACCCATTGAATTATGTTATTATCATATTCGTTTAATGCCATTAAACGAATATGATAATAATGGTAACAAAAACTGATAGACACACCGCTATCAGGTACAAAAAGCAGTTGATCAAATACAATATGATGGTTCCCGGACAATTCGTCGCCGGACAATTCGGAGAGGACAATTCGGAGAGGACAATTCGGAACCGGACAATTTGGAGCGGACAATTCGGAGACGGACAATTCGGAGAAAATTCTGGCGTGGACAATTCGGACTCAGACAATTTGGAACGGACAATTCGGAGCGGACAATTCGCCGCCGCCACCACCACCACCATCTTCATCACCATGACCATCACCATCACCATCATCATCATCATCATCATCATCATCATCATCATCATCATCATCATCATCATCATCATCATCATCATCATCATCATCATCATCATCATCATCATCATCATCATCATCATCATCATCATCATCATCATCATCATCGTCCTCGTCCTCGTCATCGTCATCGTCATCGTCATCGTCATCGTCATCGTCATCGTCATCGTCATCATCATCAACATAGTCGTCATCATTATTAGAAACGGATTACTATTTGATTAATTTCAATACTCGAAACGAATTTGTTGAGTACTGCCACCTAGCGAATGACTAAAGCAGTCCTAAGTAGATAGCAAATTTAGTAACGAACAATACGATTGTATGGTTCATGCGTCTATTTACATAACGCATTTGCGGTAATACCAATGTTTAAATATATGATACAGCTTAATCGACTCAAATGATCCATATAGCACAATATTTCTCGCATAACAGATGAGTAATATAACAAGCACTACACAGATCAATTAAACACCATTAAATTGAAAATAATATTGGATATAAATGTAAATTTAGTGGCCAATATTTAACCAGGAATTCCAAGATGTATATTTAAAACTTTTTGTCACTAGCATTCGCGTAATGCTAGTAAAAATATTGACAATAAAGATAAAGGCGAAAGACAAATTACTGTAGGCGTATATCGAAATTGCATGTAAATTATATTATTCGAGCATTTCTTTAGATAGAATGTTAAAGAAATTTTTTGATGCAATCACCAAATTGATCAACAATTTGATCTATATCCAGGGCTTAAAGACTTAAAGTGTAGCTGGACGGTCATGGATGGCGTCCATGCACTTATCCTAAAATAGGAACGCCGTCCTGCCACTTAATGGCCAGAATAACCTGAACAGGTTAGGGCGTCTAGGCACTTCTTTGGGAAAGGAATGCGGCGTCCAGCCACTTATTTTCCCACACTTTAAGCACTGTCTAAGTCTAATCTAGTCTAGAAGGAACATTTCTAAGGCGTTTCTTACTGCAGTGTTATTCAGAAGCGTTCTCAACATGGCAGGTTCATGAAATGAGAGAGGTACCAGAAGCAGCGAAGAGAACTGATGCTGGTGAATTTCCCACCGGAATCATGCCACGAATTGGAGGAGAAAGTTAATAACCATAACCATAACCATCAATTTTATTGCACCAATATAACAAAAACATTTTTACAAAGTATATATACATAACAGTTGGTTACAACCGGAAACCCAGAAGGGATTAGAAGATCCCACTGATAGAGCTACCTATATGCACGCTTACATATTCAAGATGGTAGATAGGCAAGTATACACATGATGCAGTCCTAACTAAAAGTATAAACATTCACAGACAAGACAACATGGTGTTGTTAAGCTATCAAACCTTAACTAAGAAAAGGAATAACACGAAATAAACCTTAACTAGAAAGAAAAAGAAAAGTTTAGAAAGATTAGAATAGTAGTGCTGTTATTGCATATGGGGGAGTAGTCAGAGTGAAGATAAAGAGTGGAGTTACTACTTCAGTCCAGTTAACCGTGCACGAACGTAATTGATGCTTAAAGGAATTAAGATTAGGGTTGCTACGAATATTTTGAGGAATTCTATTCCACTCCATTGGACCTGTGCATTTAATCGAAAATTTCCTAGAGTTAGTACGAGCAGGTGCACTTCTGTATGAGTCAAGGTTTCTCGTGTTGTAGGAGTGGATGTCCGAAGCTAGATTAAAGAAGTTGGCATATGAAACAGGCAGTGTGTTATAAGTATAACGGTGCATAAATTCACACATCTGTAGTTGTTTAATTTGTAAGACTTTTAGGATCCCAAGTTGAATAAATAGGTGTTCTGAGTGTGAGTTATAAGGGGACCCAGCTATTATTCTAGCGATTCTTTTCTGCAAAACGATAATTCTCTTGAACCTAGAGTTATAGTTTGATGCCCATATCATGTTGCAGTAGGATAAATACGGGTAGACCATAGAATAGTATAAGGTAAGCAGAATTCTTCTAGGCAGCAGGTAGGATATTCTTTTTATTATTCCTAAATTCTTAGCTAATTTTAGAGCAATGTGTTCTATGTGTCTGTTCCAGGTCAAATATTGGTCCACATAGACACCAAGAAATTTTACCTCTTTTACTTGAGGAATGTTAACATTGTCTATGCTGACCTTACTTGTTAAATTAGGAATTGTTTTCCTATGAGAACAGAAGAGAATGTAGTTAGTCTTTGTCAAGTTGAGGGATAGTTTGTTAGCTCTAAACCACTCTGATACATGCACAAGATTTTCATTAAGGATCCGAAATAACTCATCATAGGACTTGTGAGAGACGAAGATATTCGAGTCGTCAGCAAAAAGAACAAAGTGTAGGATAGAGGATACATTAGGGAGGTCGTTAATGTATATCAGGAATAATAGAGGACCCAGTATAGAGCCTTGGGGTACACCATATTTAATCAATTTCCAACTTGATGTTGCACCATTACATTTAACTTGTTGTTGTCTACCATTAAGGTAATCCTTAAACCAGGAGAGAGGGATGCCTCTTATGCCGTAGCTTTCAAGTTTCTTAATTAATATATTATGATTTACAGTATCAAAAGCTTTGGTTAGATCTAAAAATAGTCCTATAGAGAATTCGTTTTTATCTATGGCTTCTGTAATCTTATCTTGAATATTTATCAACGACATTGCTGTCGAGTTCGTTTCACATTGAAAGATCCACAGTCCCATGGTTAGAAAAATGCCGGATTCTTAGTTCAGAATTCCGAGCAATTTTCACCTTCTGGAATTAACCGGATTTGCGTCTTCATAAATATCGTGACAATTCGATTGGTATGTTTTATATTATAAAAGCCTTTAATAATTGCTTCTCGATCATTACGCTGCAGGCTACAGAGGCTACAGAGCGGTCAAAAATATTCCAGATACATTATGTTTATTTTCGGTAGCAAACAAAATGTCCAGGGACATAATAATGTCATTGGACAAAAGGTAACCGGACAAGAAGTCCCGAACAAAAAGCTTATGGACACAAAGTTCTCAGGATAAAAATTGACCGATTTTGGGATACCAAAGGGTTTCACTAAGATCTGACATTTGGGCGCTTAAACCTTGAGACGGGAATGCCGTAGTAGGGCCTACTGTATGAACCTATGGTGGAGCTGAGGAGTGTGACCATATTATTATCTTGGGGCTTCAGCATCACTTGAACGCTTAAAGACCCAAGCATGACACAAGCCCAACGCTATTGACGTCCCTATAACGTCAAGGGGACAATTCCTGTTTGCTTTCGGCCAAGAGTTTCGAGTCATGCTTTGTCCGGGCGAAACAAATAGTTATGACTGACGTTCTATGGGACACATTATCTTCACTCTAACAAATACAGATAGACGGATCTATCTTTAGCCTGCAGCACTGCGTGTTTTGTCTAAAGATGCGTAAGAGTCAGCACGAAACCCGCTGTTATCTACCCGGCGTTGCCCGAGCAAATTTAGGATTCGACCCGCGACGGCCACATCCCCACCACACCACACCACACCACACCAACCACACCCACCACACTCTGACCTTTACCGGTACACCACCCGAGAAGTTTGGGTTTTCGGGAAAATTTCCTCGTCCCAGCCCCCACTTCCACCCCTTCCCCACCTCCACCTCTTCACCCCCACCACCACCCCTTCACCTCCAACCACACCCCACCCGTCCACACCACCCCACTCCGCCCCCTACACCCACTCCACTCCACCCCAACCCCCACCCCGCCACCCACCCCGCCCCATAACACCCCACAACAATCCGACCTCTACCGGTACGCCATCATCGTCATCATCATCATCATCATCATCATCATCATCGTCATCATCATAATCATCATCATCATCATCATCATCGTCGTCGTCGTCATCATCATCATCACCATGGTGGTCGTCGTCGTCGTCGTCATCATCGTCATCATTATTATTATTAGAAACGGATTACTAATTGACTCGGGTCTGTTGAAAAATAATTTAGCCCCTCCCACTCCTGGCTTGGCCGAACAGGAGCGTTCCAACACTTAGGCTATTAGTGTTAATTTACCGAACCTGTTGTAGCCGACCTGCGTGTCGTGCGAAGCTGGCCGTATTTCGTATAACCTTGTACCTGTAATCGTTCTGCGGTGTGCCAGATTGAATTTGAATAAACGAATAAAATAAAAATAAAATAATTGAATACTCTAAACGAATTTGCTGAGTACTGCCACCTAGCGAATGACTAAAGCAGTTCTAAATAGATAGCAAAAGTTAGCAATCGAATGGTCCAATGCGATTATAATATTTATGCTACTTACATAGCGTATTTGCGGAAATACTAATGTTTGAATAATTATATGATGCAACAGCTTGATTGATTCAAATGATCCATATAGCACAACAGGGCCGGATTAACCAGTATGCCATGTCTGCCATGGCGGCGGGCCCCCCGTCGTCAGGGGGCCCCCCGTGCGAGAACAACAAGAATTTTTAATGTGCATTTTCCCATTTATTCAACTTCATTTAAAGGACTGTGTAAATTTATGTCAATTGCTGATTGATTTTTATGAGCGAACAATGCACTGCGGGCCCCTATAACTCTCAGAGTACCGGTATAAGATCCCTGGCATAATATTATAATTGTATTGACGAAAGCAAACGATGCCAAACAAAAAAATATTTCAATTTTCCAGCGCTCAAAAAAGGCGAATAGCCAAAGAACAATCTGGTAGGACTGTTTTTAAGGAATTTGTAGAACTGCACAATCCCTTCTTTCCCTTCCCATCCTCCATGGCAAATTACTTTCCAATCGGAGGACAGTGACCTTTTTCGCTAGTTTTCACTGTACAGACGTGCTTCTATACAACTGCACAAATCCATTTAGAACTGCAGTGACTGCACATTTTGTGTGCAAATGCAAGCTAAAAAAGCCCTGGTGTAGGCGGAGACTTGACTTTGGCTTGGGGAGGGGTGGTGAGCGAGCAACCGGAGAACGATCGCCGAGGAGCGAAGCGCCAAGCAGCGGAGGGGCTTGGGGAGGTGCACCTCCTGAGTCCTCATTTTTGATTTGTTTAAATTTCCACACTGCAACAGCCAACAGTGTAATTAATTTTTGGGCTGTCATTTTAAAGACATTTCTCATCATTTCAGTGCTCATAGTCGTGATTTAAGGTTTGAAAAGTCTCCTCCTACTGTTGAATTTTTTTAATTTCTACACTTTAATAGGCTGTCTTCTCAACTAAATCTGCTGGAAGACATGATTATGTCTTCGATAAATGTCCTCCCATTGTCCACATTTTTTAGTTCCACACTATATAAATATGATCGTCGCAATTTAAGCTGTAGCTAGGTCGAATCTGAAAAAATTGCTCATTTTCAATGCTGACGGTCATGGATTAGCACCTCAGAGTGTTTACTCCTAATTGCCTACAATTTTTTTGAAGACTTTAACCGTAACTTTTTAAGCAATTATCTTTAAAAATTACTCATGATATCCGTGCCATTGACGTGGTCTAAGAGTGAAGACTTCTATGAATGTCCCCTACAATTGTTTGAATTTTTAATTTGCAAACTGTGATGGCAGCATTTTAAGCTGTCATCATAACGAAATTGCTCAGTGGATAAAATTGTAGAAATTTATGATACGCTATTTATTAAAATATTTCTGAAATATTGCATGGGGATGTAAGCATCTCCGTCCCCACAAACATTGGGGATCGTGCACTGTTCTCCCTATAGGTCTCCGCGTTACCAAAGTCAGCATCATAGGATTTAAGCCGCTAAACTGAACAATACCTACTGCAATGACGTTTATAAAGTGTCATGTACAAAAATATTCAGGTATTTCAATAAGCTACATATAACTGAGTTTGATTTATATAGTCAATTATAGGCATGTATAAACATGCGGGACTGTAAGAGGAGTAGTGTAAGGGTCGATTAGGGGCCCCCTTAGAATATGGCGGCGGGCCCCCCGAAGGCTTAATCCGGGCCTGTAGCACAATATTTCTCGCATAACAATAATAATAATACAAAGATCAATTAGACACCCTTAAATTGGAAATAATATTAGATATAAATTTAAATTTATATTTATTGACCTTCCGAGGATCCTGTGTGGCCGAGTGGGTTGTAGCCCGCTCGCCGCGCCGGCGGAGCGGGTTCGATTCCCCGGTCGGATCTTTACATACTGCGGGTGGCTCGGTCGCAATATAAACGTGGAGTCGACGCTGAAATCATCTTCGGTATGAAAAAGAGTCGTTAAACCCACACATTTCATTTTATTGACCTTCGAATGGAAACTTGTTTTAAGAATGGTAATCAAGAAAAGTTTGTGAAATAGCTTGCATGTGACAATTACTGCAACATATTAATGAATGTACCCAAGCAAAATATTTGGCATAAATTGTAAGCTTATTAACTGTTAACCATTCTGCTACTAAACAATGAACGCTATAAGACGACGTACAATAAAATTATGTTAAGACTTGATGAACAATGATATTGTTATGACAACGTTATATGGTTAATTTGGACGGACATCATAAATTCATTGTTACTACACTGTATAAGCTGTAAATTGTCGTCAACGGCCTTTGATGTCATACGACGACGTTAAACTTTGGTTAAATAAAAATTCGAATGGTCAAAAATCATTAATTTCTATTCATTTTTGTCACTAGCATTCACGTAATGTTAGTAAAAATAATGACGATAAAGATAATATTATATGAAATCGCGAAAGAGAAGGTGCTGTAGGCCAGTGTTGTCCAACGTGCGGCCATGAGGGCCCCTTGCAGCCCGCGAGGTGATTTCAAGTGGCCCGCACGGGCTCACTAAATTTTTTGCACTTGGTGTAAAATTAATTAAGTACCAGGTAAAGGATAAAGTCACTGGTCGACTTGAGTGTTTATCTACGTGAGGCTGCCATCATCACACCTCTTTGTTCCCATTGCACTGGAAACACTGCCCCCCTCCCGCCATCAACTCTGCCGGGCTCAGATTCATCCGCGAGGTTGGCCAACGTCTCTCGGTTGTTTCTGGAGAGCCACGGGAGGTGACCTTTCTGTTTCAGCTCCTTTCTATCTGTAGGCCTATTCAGCGCTACAACGTACGCCATTGCATTTCGTGGCCCTTTCACTACTGTTGCGTAGGACGAGGCCTGATTTTCTAAGCACTCAAAAAGACAGCTCCAAGCATAATTTTTTGAAATCCCGGGGGATCCTAGCAGGCCCGCCGAGAGGGGGTCAGGGGGTGCAACTACCCAGGGGCCTGGTGACTTTTAGAATTTCTGTCAGCGGGCCTGGATCCTAGCCTTCCTAGGTACCGGTATATACCTCGGGTAGAAAATAATAATAATAATGACTTTGTACATGTATAAATTGCGCCATTCTCCTGGTCAACTAAGAACACAAAACTCGTCAATTAATAAACATGCAACCTGGCGCCAAACCTGGCGCCAAACCTGGCGTTTACTATTATACAGCACCCAGCTGCAGGTAAAAATAAGTATTACGGAGATTAGGGACTCATTTAGCCCAAGTAAGGCTCCCACATCTATTTGTGCACAGCATCCAAATGCCTACAGACCAGACTGACCATAGGTCATGGCAGGTCGTTTGACATAATATTGCCTGTTTCACCTTTGACCTGAATGATGACCTGCCAAAAGATCATTGGAATATATAATTATCTTCTCTACATTTAGTTTCTTTGACCTACCGAATTACTCACGTGACCCTAAGGCAACAAGCTGAAATATTGAGCAGTTGGTGCTGACGCTGGCTTGATTGTAGTACAGAAAAATACAGTACACTGAGTACAGTACAGTACAATACAATAACAATACAATACAGTGCAGCACAATACAATATAATACAATACATGCAATACAGTGCAGTACAATTCAATACAATACAGTACAATACAGTGCAGTGCAATTCAATACAATACAGTACAATAGAGTGTAGTACAATTCAATACAATACAGTGCAGTACAATACAATACAATACAGTGCAGTACAATACAATACAACTCATCACAATATACGTGGTTTCGCAGACACATATTTCATTTGAAATAAAATCCATCTACAACATGAGCAGATTATAGAATTACATGCATACGTGCGCATCTGAGAACAACTAAAAAATTATTTTCAACAGAACACACAAAATTTAATTTTCTTCAATTTTTTCTTCTGTTTCTCGTACCAATGCCATCGAAAAAGCAGCCGTGCCATGAAGATATGTATCGAAACATCATACCGTGATTTGAATTAACCGTTAATATATAGAAATGTGATATAGAAAAAGGTGTGTTAGACATGACTTCTGAACGCCATTTAAGTAGGCCTATCATAGCCCTACGCGGACCAGGGAGCTTCTGTGCTGTAATTAACCTACTCCTTGTTATTATTACTATTGATAATAGGATTTAATAATTCTCTTATATCGGTTTTTGTCATAAATTTAGCGTGCTTACGTTTCTCGACGCGTTCATACAACCAGCTTATAAAAAAATGTTTTCGAAGATTTAAATATCTTATCCGCAAACGACAATCCTGAATGTTGCGGTTGCGGGGCGGGGCGGGGGGGGTATCAAATAAATCAATATTGTTTATTCCAACAAATCTAGTTGTAATATTCGCAGCTAGTTAATTAATTGCATCAACCGGTTGATTGAAAAAATAATAATGGGCGGGTCGTGGTTAGACCGTGAAAAATCCCTCTTCTAATCTATTCTATTCTGTTTTGGAATTTACAGAGCGCCTCTCACAGTACAACCTAATCAGATGCGCTCCCAGTGCGAATAACTCCTGGGAAAAGGAAAGTCTTAAGACAACGGGCAAAAAAAGTAAAGCCTCCAGATAAAATCTGAGCACGAATAATAGTTGGAACGCCACGGTAAAGGGCGGACAGAGGCAATGGCGCGATGTTGGGCTGTGGCAGTCCGAGATCGTGGTACAAGAAGATAATGCCGGTGCAAAGAGTGGAGAGGACGTCCAACGGTAGTTGAGAAAACGCGAGAATAGTCAGTAAATATTCAACGATTTTCAAAATTCCGATTTTTAAAATCCTGACGTAATTAACTAATGCATGTGAAAATATAAAATTCACGTCATGTAAATGTTTGGATGGGTCGTGAGACTGACATGTACCAAACCACTTAATCTTTTATCACTAATGTTTTATTATCATTTCTTAGAATTTAAAACTTGGTTTGTTTACTGTATCGTTTTGCAGTGCTGTATCTTTGCTATTGTTTCTCATTAAAGGGCAAACTCGCTACTTATTCACAACTAATAAAACAGTAGGCTAACTTTCCTTTTATATACATTTCCGCTTAGGCACCTCTGAAACATTCTTAATAGATGCTATATATTCGCTAACGCTAAAGTCTTCACGATTCATGGCTAGGATTAATAATTATTGTTCACTATCACACCGTTCGTTATAGACAACTCAACTGGCGTGCACAATGTTAACAACAAATGTAAAAAAGTCAGCGGTGGTGATAATAATAATAATAACGACAATTTATATGGCGCCGTAACGCGGCCATACCGCTACAAGGGCACCTCACAAACGGCCAACTGCGGGATACGCCTTAGCAAACAGATAAGTTTTAAGCTTTGTTTTGAAAGAGTCCACTGAGGCGGCCAATCTAATGTCCGGTGGAAGACTGTTCCAGCATCTGGGACCAGCAACCGAGAATGCGCGGTCGCCGAAACGTGTCCTCATCCTCCGTACACGGAGGTCGGTCTTCCCAAGCGACCTGAGTCGCAGCCCGGAAGCGGAGGAATGGGTCTCAGAACAGTAGTCGCGGATGTATTCAGGCGCAGTCCCATGAAGCGAGTTGTAGACCAGCAAACTGAGCTTGAACTCAATTCGGAACGGGACAGGCAGCCAATGCAAGACGTCGCGTAGGAGTGGTGTAACGTGATCATATTTTCTCCTATTACAAATGAGCTTGGCCGCGGCATTGAGCACCGACTGAAGTCCGTCCAAAAGACACGCAGGCGCTCCGGCCAGCAGACTGTTACAGCGGTCCACTTGAGAGATGACGAAAGCAGTGACGGCTGCTCTAGCGGCCTAGAAAGGCAAGGACTTGATACAGCTCCTGATGAGACGGAGCTGGCGAAAACAGCTGCTGACCGTCCTAGCCACATGGCGCCTCATGGACAAGTCAGACTCCAGCACAACGCCCAGATCACCCACCGAGGTTGAAGGCGTGATCGAAGCCCCGCAGACGCTGAGCGCACCGGTGTCAAGATGATGGCACCGTCTACTGGTTGCGCACCACATAAAGTCTGTCTTCTCAGGGTTGAGCCGCAGTCTGTTCGATCTCATCCACTCTGCGATCCGCTCAATACCAAGCTCCATTCGCTGCCGCTGGTGTACAGCCGTTGATGGAGGTCCTGACGTGTAGAGCTGCGTGTCTTCGGCATAGAAGTGTGATGACAGGCCGAGACTCGTGGCAAGCTCTCCCACGTCGGCCGTGTAGAGTAGGAAAAGCAGCGGACCGAGCACGGAGCCCTGAGGGACTCCACAGACGAGGTAGCGGACGGATGAAAAAAACCCGTCGAAGAGCACTGACTGTTGGCGATCACTGAGGTAGGAGCGGAGCCAGTCGAGCGCGACCGATCGGATCCCGAATGTTCTTGATAAGCGCTCAACCAAGATGTCGTGGTCGATGGTATCGAACGCGGCTGAAAGGTCCAGCAGACCGAGCAGAGCGTGGTTACCTGCGTCGATCGCCTCGATGATGTCATTGACTGTATACCTTCAGTAGTGCGGTCTCGGTTGAATGACAACTCCGATAGGCCGACTGATTGGCTGGTAGAAGACCGGTCGACGACAGGTACTCGGTCAGCTGGATGCTGGCTACGCGTTCGAGAAGCTTTGACAAGAACGACAGGTTTGAGATCGGTCGGTAGCTCGAGAGATCGCAGCGAGGAAGCGTCGGCTTCTTGAGGCGTGGAGTGACGTACGCGTCCTTGTAGCTCGTCGGGAAGGCACCGGAGGACAGCGACAAGTTGAAGGCTGAAGCGATGTATGGAGCGAGAAGGTCGATGCAGGACTTGAGCAGCCACGTTGGCATAGGGTCTTTCATGGAATACTTGTCCACGGCATCTTTGACCATCTGGCACACAACGGCGGACGTAACAGGGGTGAAGGAGGAGAACCGGTCAGCTGTCGAGATGTCACGAAACACGGGTGGTGGCGCTCCGTCAGTGGCTGATCTCACATCAGAGATAGAGAAACTCTTGTTTATAACACAACTTTTGCTGCTCAACTTCACCGTTATGCTACTTATTATCAGCTGCGCCAGCTTCGCACTGTCATCCGTTCTCTTATGTCTGCTGCTACTCTTACTTTAGTGCATTCCTTTGCTACATCTCGCATTGACTATTGCTGTTCGCTCTACATTGGTTTCCCATCCAGCAGATTGACCTGTCTTGACCGGGTGCTGCGCTCTGCTGCGCGCCTAATTGGGCAAATCCCTAAATATGGTCATGTCTCAAACTACATGCTTGAGGTAATTCACTGGCTCCCTATTCGCCAGCGTATTGAGTTCAGGGTAGCTGCATTGGTATGGCGATGTTGCTAGGGCCTTGCCCCAATTTACCTTCGAGATCTATGCTGCCTTGCATTTGGTATCCAATAACGTTGTCCCCTGCGCTCTGCAGAAAAGAGTCCTCTTAGTCTCTTTTGCTCGTACATGTACAACTACCATGAAGAATTGAGCCATCTCTGTGGTTGGCCCAATGGTCTGGAATGGCCATCCTTATGAGCTACGCCTACACCCTGCATGGGACTCTACCAGGATCCTTCCTTACTAAACTTAGAATTGTTCTTTTTGGGCGCGCTGCAATTGGGAGTAATTTTTCTGAAGGGCGCTATTTAAATTTCCAAATGAACAAATGAATGAGAGAAAGAATGAATGAATGAATGAATGAACGAATAATAGGGTTAGGGCCCAACTGCCTGACAGTTGAATCTGGAGTCGGTTTTGCTCCTTGGACCAGTCACTCAGCCAGTCAATCAACCAGAACACCAGTCTGACTGCTCCAGGAACGATTCCATGTCCTTCGAAATCTTTTGTCGTCAAAGAACCACCGTCGTGCAAGTCTGAGGGCGCGAATGCACAGTAAAATATTTGAATTTCCGTACTAAGATGATCGGAAATTTGCTTCACTGGATCATTTATATACAGGCACATCAAGATCAAGTGCTGTAATATGCCAAACAAATATCTGACGAGGGCAATGGCCTCTGTTGTCATATAGGCCTTCGTCAAATCTGGATCCATCGACCGATTAGCAATTCAACCCGAAATAACTGATTGCTCCATCTTACATTCTTTTGGTTTTATCTTGTTTGTCTCAGAGTAACAGCGTTTGGTTTCCAACCTATTTTTCCAAATAATGAATTGTTTACTGAGCCAAGTTGAGGTAGCACTGTTTCAAAAATAAACCGAATTAGACCTCACCAAACAGAACCATGCAAAGACGAGAATTGACATCTCAAGAGAAACCGCGACAGGAGATAGACGGAATTGCATGACAAGAATCGCATGCGGCCATATATCCCGGTGTGAGAAGTTTCAATGATATGTAATAAATTGTAAACTCCCGATATCTGAAGCTTTGCTGTAACGCTAAAAGACTGGCACCGACTTATTCACGAGCGCTGCGTCGTGTCAGAGGGTTTGTTAAGAAGTCGATATATAGGGGCAGTTGGAGTTCGGTCGCAGCAGAATGAGAGAGACAGACAGACTTGACTGACTGACAAAAAGAAAGAGATACAGGGAGAGACAGAGAGACACACACAGAGACACCCACACACAGAGAAAGAGAGACAGAGAGAGACAGAAAGAGAGAAAGAGAAAGATAAAGACGGACTGACAGACAGAAGCAGTGACAGAGATATAGATTCAGATAGAGACCGTTTCCCTGGACAGATACATTCCTACAGACAGAGACAGACATAGGCAGAGCGACATGAAATAAAGTGGTTTTTGTTCGAAGGACCATGATTGTGGTCGAAGTGGATCGGATGGATTATGGTAATTGTTATTCAAGACGTGAGACTTCAATCTGTAAAGGAAACCACGCAGTGATAAATAGAGCTAAATAAATGGAGGAACCTGGGACAATGACAGTCGGTAGAATGGATATATATATATATTGTCGGTTGACTTACGTGTTTGCGGAATTCTGATCGAAGCTATGTGCAAAGTGTGATATTGTATTTCAGATTTACAAGTTGAGTCAAATTCATAACACAAACGATAAGTAACTGTTCTTTTAAATAACGTCAGATTTCTTTTCCTTCGGGTGTTTGGTTGAAAAAGCTCTGTTTTTGACCAATTCGGATCTTGTGTGTTTTATATACTTTACATTTATATCCTCTGTAACTCCCTGGAGCATGAGGGTTCTTTAGGTTGCCATAAAACGCTCTTTGTAAACTCTTTGTATGTTATTGACTCTTCGCCTTAGCGAAACTTCGGAATATATATTACTGTTAAACCAATTTTAAAGGTGTGTAAGCCGATCTATTCTGTCACGAAATACTCTGTGATTCTAGATGTGGAGTGTATATTAGTGGTTGAAGACCATTTTGACAGGTGTGTAAGCTTTTATCTTAGCATCATTGCCAGTGTTCAGCTATTCATTGTGGCTACATAACCGAATCACTGTTTATTAGCTTCATTTTATAAAATGGTTAAAAATGGTTTAAATTTGATACTGATAAAATCGTGCAAGTTAGAGAGTTGTTCAGAAGAAACAGTCATGAGATGAAACAAGAGTCTTTCATTGCAGATCGAGCGTGTTGGGGTATTGTCGAATGCATGTGAAGTAGGAGTACTCATTCTATGTTAATCGTCAACTTCTACAGCTGGCCTATAATTGTAGGCCTACCAAGGTGCATTCCGTTAACGTCATCTAACAAATGCAGCTCCATGCTGTGTTATAATGGACATTTGTACAACTAATATTCCTTTCATTCAATTTAACTTTCAAGTTAATTTCAATTTTTAGTTGCTAGTAACAAACAACTTCAAAATTTACTTACTTTCTTACCTACTTTTTTTACATACTTAATAGGCTAATTCAACAATAAACCGATTATGCAAGTGAAAACTTTAAACAGGTCTAATGGATTGCGGATGCAATGCATATGCTCCATTTAATAATTATTTAAGTATTTTTATTCGAATGTTTAACGTCATCATCTGATTTATTATGACTAGACAGCAAAGACCGTTTACAACAATACAAAATACGAGGTCAACAGGGGAATCCTGGAATTAAATTATGTGATGCTCGAGTTATATTTATTTAGCGGACGTACAATTAAGAACGGTGTGTTCACGATTTCACTCATTTTCTTAATAGCTTCCCTACTGTAACAGTTGCAGTGGCGTATACGGTGAAAGCTAAAATTAAAATAATGCATGAATAATTATGTATTTCTGCGTATGGCTTGATAAATATTCGTTGCTCGAAGATTCAATTTTCTTACACTCGGCCGACGGAAAAGGCCTAGAGCCCTTTGTTTTTATATCTGTAACGACTATAATTGTGGGTCTGGTGAAAATACTGGTAAATCGTCCCAGTATGGTAATTTACTGCCATGTAGTCATCTTATAACTTCGATGCACATCCTCGAAAATACTTGTCTATATAATAGCAGCGTATCATCATGTCTAGTATATTATTGAATATTTGTCCAACTTCTAATAATACCGGACCAGTAATTAGGTTTGATTAAATCTCATTAGACATGACTGTGTCCACGTGATTTGGTATTCTATTTTCATCTTATAATGTAAGTCCCTCTAACACTAGAGTGGCTTACAACAGATGGATGGATGGATCCGATTTGACCATGGTCTATGACAACAGAGGCCGTTACCCTGGACGGAAATTTGTCTGGCCTATTACAGCACTTACAGACTTTTTAGTGGAATGGTTAAACATTTATTATAACGTATATGCAGTAGATTGACCAATAGATATGTATATATAATATATATATTTATATATCCTTCTTCATACGCATTTGCAGAATATGTGTCAACACACATAATATACATAATTATATGCCTATTATAATATTATAATTATGCTTTGTATGCGCATAGCTATAATTGACTATTAAGTGTTTGTTGTCATGTACTCATAATTGAGTAATTGGAAAAACCACGATCGTTATAATTAACTGGCCAGTGTACACTGTGTTGTTCCGGCCCGGCTGAGACTAAAAGTGTAAATGGCGACATGGCTAAATTCAACAGTCTGGTTGGTTTTGTGTCTGGTATTCCCCATTTAGCAAAAGTCAAGTCGTTTGAATTTCTTGAATTTCTTGAATTATTCTCTAGGTGACAACACGGTGGATTTATGATTTCAAAAATCATAAGTAGCTGTAGAACAGAGTATATAGCGTAACTGATATGTGATAAATTTTCTACATTGGAGGCTTAGACATTCGCATTAACATCAGTGACTCTGTTACACAGTTACCAGGTCACATAGCTACTCGTTTCATAGCTACTCGGTTTCATAGCTACTCGCTTTCATCGCTACCCGGATAAGAGTCGAGGCATGGCAGCGAATTTTGCCACCATTCACGTTCAGGTAATAAATAATACCTAAACGTTAAGAATTTCGTGATTTATAAGTGCTATTGAAAAAGGTTTAGCCTATGCAAACATTTATGATTCATGGATCGATGCTGTAACCTGGGGTGGTTATGATCATAGGCGCAACCACCCTATGGGACCCACGGGACGCGTCCCCCTCAACTTTTGAGTGGTCCCATTGACTTTATCATTATGGTCCCCCCAACTTTTAGGACGTGATTCATTTGGTCCCCCACAACTTTTAGGACGTGATTGCGCCTATGGTTATGATGTTAACCCTCAACAGCTAACGTGTAAAAACTTACGTTACATCTAACCTGGGGTCCAGTTGGACCCCATGGTATTTTTTTAATATTTGAATCTGTAAACACGATATCGATGATGAAAATCAATTCCCCACTATTTCTATTGGTCATGTATGTGTACTTGTTACACCGTCCCTTCAAGAATGCTACTCAGAAGCGCTCCCAACTACAGCGCGGGCACTGAGTTGAAGTTTCACGCTGAGGCTCTGAACAATTGCGAGTGAAGGACTTGCTCAATGTCCATACGAGGCGGCTTGAGGTGGATTCCATGCCCTACTACAAAGTATGCAAATGTCTGCAAGCAGTAGGGATGCCAGAGGGGGCTAGGGTCTAAGCCCCCCCGAAAAATCGGTTTTTTACATGTAAAAATGAAATATTTCCATGTTAAAGCTTATGTAAGTCTATATCCTATTGTCGTAGTGAACATTTGGGTTAGGGTCAGAGTAAGGGTTAGGGTCTGTCTATCTGGCCCTGTCTGACTGTCCGTCTGTCTGTCTGCTTGTCTGCCTGTCCGTCCGTCCATCCATCTGTCTGTCCATATTCTGCTGGTCTATCTGTCTGTCTGTATACGCGTTTGTCTGCATATCTGCCTGCCTGTCTGTCTGCTTGTATGCCTGTCCGTTCGTCCGTCTGTCAGTCTTCTGTCTGCCTGTCTGTCTATCTGTCTGTCTGTCTGCATGTCTGTCTGCCTATCTGTCCATCTGTCTGTCTATATGTCTGTCTGTCTGCGTGTCTGTCTGCCTGTCTGTCTATCTGTCTGTCCGTCCGTCGTCTGCCTATCTGTCTGTCTGTCTGCCTGCGTGTCTGATTGCTTGTCTGCTTGTCCGTCCATCCATCTGTCTGTCTGCCTGTCTGTCCATATTCTGTTTGTCTATCTGTCTGTCTGTCTGCCCGTTTGTCTGCATCTCTGCCTGCCTGTCTGTATACTTGTCTGCCTGTCCGTTCATCCGTCTGTCAGTCTTCTGTCTGCCTGTCTGCCTATCTGTGTGTCTGTCCGTCTGTCTGTCTGGATGTCTGCCTGCCTGTCTGTCTGTCTGTCTGCCCGTCGTCTGCCTCTCTGCCTGCCTGTCTATCTGTCTGTCTGCTTCTCTGCGTGTCCCTCCGTCTGTCAGTCTTCTGTCTCCATGTCTGTCTGGCTCTGTCTGTCTGTCTCTGCCTCTGTCTGTGTCCCTGTCTGTCTCTGTCTGTCTGTCTGTCCGTCTGTCTGTCTGTATGTATGTCTCTATGTCTGTATGTCTTTCTATCCGTCTATCTGTCATTCTGTTTTTACATTTTTGGTATTGAAATATGAAAAAACCTTATGAAAATCACACGTAATTTTTGGGGTCCGCATGGACCCCAGAGGAAAAAATCATAAAAAAATATTGCACCGTGTTTTTAAAAAACATTTTTCAGGAACAGCACCCTAACATAAATGCAAACAATTACATAAAATATTAGGGTAGCAGCCACTTCACAAATATGAAAAAATATACGATGAACATGCTTGGGGTCCGCATGGACCCCATGTTAGCTGTTGAGGGTTAATGGTGATGGTGGTGATGTTTCTGGTGCCGATGCAAAAGATGTTGACGTTGGTGATAATGATGCTTACTGATTATATAAAATGACGATTTTAGAAATTATTCAGCTCCATCGCATCACTTGACAAACGATTTTTTTTCTGCTAAGCAGCTTTGCAGTGCGATAATGTTGGAGATGAAAATGATGATGACGATGACGACGACGACGACGACGATGCTTATAATGATGACGATGACGATGATTATGATATTGAAGATAAAGATTATGATATTGGAAAAGAAGACAATGACGATCGTAATCGTAATCATGATCTCCAAATTTTTAAAGCGCCACCCGAAAGCCAGGCGCAGAGCACCAGTTTACTCACGAGCGTTATGTCTAGGCGGAATGATTATCCAAAGAGCAGTTCAAATGAGGTCCTTGTCCGGTTGACAAAGTGAGGTTGAAGATGACGTCGACACTAGTCACTGATGTCAAGTAGACCTGACGATGGAGATAAAGAGGAATGTTATGATGAAGATTCGGAAGTGTGGGCGAGCATGGAGACCTCCAGTAAAGAAATTCGAAGAACTGTTAATTAGTTTTATTTTATCAGAGGTAAAACATCAGCATTGCGTTTCTAAGTGTTTCCTCGTATCTCCGGATGTGAAAATTGAGTACAGGACCTAGTCATGTTCACATCCAGGGGCTTGAATGATTCTAAGTCACTAAGCTACCGGGATCAACCTCTCAATTTCCCCATCCAGAGGTGGCCTTGCCCCTCCCGACGTGGGTTTTTATGCTCATTTCTGAATTCCCATTGCTTTTGAGTTGACTCAAGTCGCGCCCACCTTGTTTATGGATAGAAACCTCTGCTCTCGACAATCGACCGCTCAATCTATCAATCAATCAATCAATCAATCAGCCAAGCAGTCAAGCAAAGAAGCAGAAAATGAATAAATAAATAATTTAAATTGTCAGTCACTCAGTTAGTCAATCCACCAGGCTATCAGTCAGCCAATCAAGTAGTCAGGATATCTGTTTTACCTTAAAATGAGTCAGTCGTCTGACAAACACTCAATCAGCCATTCATAAGTAAGTAAGTCAGTCAGTCAGCCGTTTAGTCAGTCAGTCAGTCAGTCAGTCAGTCAGTCAGTCAGTCAGTCAGTCAGTCAGTCAATCAGTCAGACAGTCAGTCAGTCAGACAGTCAGTCAGTCAGTCAGTCAGTCATTCAGTCAGTCAGTCAGTCTGTCAGTCGGTCGGTCGGTCAGTCAGTCAATCAATCAGTCAGACAGCCAGCCAGTCAGTCAGTCAGTCAGACAGTCAGTCAGTAAAGCAATCAATCAATCTGTCAATCGGTTGTTTGGTTTCTAGGCTCCGGAACAACCGGCCGCACATAAGTCAGGATCTCAATATTACAACACCAGCGTCATACATTCGCCATCTATCGACCAGCAAGTATTTCCGTCGGAGGGGATAATCGAAATGGAACGCGATTCGGAAGTCTCACCATTGTTGGTAAATTTACACATCCGTCTTTGTTACATATTGACACATTGAAGGTGGGTATGAGATCTTCAATGGTGGAAGAACAACTGCAAAATGTAGGTTATTGTCAGTAGCAATGCGGTTGATTGTGACACAGTTTATGTGCGTTAAATACCTTAAGACAAACATGCAAGCATACATGTACACGTGCAAGATTACATGAATAGTCATAATTATAATACTTTCGTGGATCACTTGTAAGGCGCTATATAAATGGCCTAATACATTAATAATTTACCCATACATGGCTGCTTACAGTGCTTAGTACTCAAACCAGGAGTCTACATAATAATGCGCATGCATACATGCACACACACACATGTACTGTGTCTGGGATGTCAAATTTCTACTCACTCTATTGGACGCAGATAGACAGAGTTAGACAGACAGACGTACAGACAGATAGATACAGACACACAGACAAACAGAGAAAGATAAAGATAGAGAGAGAGTGTGTGAGAGAGAGAGAGAGAGAGAGAGAGAGAGAGAGAGAGAGAGAGAGAGAGAGAGAGAGAGAGAGAGAGAGAGAGAGAGAGAGAGAGAGAGAGAGAGAGAGAGAGAGAGAGAGAGAGAGAGAGAGAGAGAGAGAGAGAGAGAGAGAGAGAGAGAGAGAGAGAGAGAGAGAGAGAGAGAGAGAGAGAGAGAGAGAGAGAGAGAGAGAGAGAGAGAGAGAGAGAGAGAGAGAGAGAGAGAGAGAGAGAGAGAGAGAGAGAGAGAGCACGCTGTCATTGTCAGACGATGATGCTGATGAACTTCGTTGCTAACCCAGTTAGACACACCAGCATCAAAATATTAATGCGCATAATATTCATTATACGCAAAACTTGACACAGACCGAGACGTGATGAAACATGCACACATACAGACCAACATACCTATGTACTTCAGGGTGCTTCTCCCAAGAAGAGAAGACGCAGAAGGCAGCGGGAGGTGGGTGAGGCTCTGACGGACCAACAGCTCCAGTTTTCAGTCCAAGATGTTCCACCGTGGTACCTCTCGATCATTATGGGCTTCCAGGTAATTATATGCCCGGACAATTCGGGGCCGGGCGATTCGGAGCGAATAATTCGAAGCGGACAATTCGGAGCGGGCAACTCGAAGCGGATTGAGGAAATTATTTTATTAAGTAGAAGTTGGATAGATGAAAAAAAGTCTTGCTTCAATAGAAGTTGGACCAGGAAAATAATTCGTGGACGCTACGAATTGTCCTCTCTAATCTGCCTGCCTTAGAATTATCCGACTCCAAATTGACCAGCTCCGAATTGTCCGACTCCTAATTGTCGGGTAACCCCAGGTAAACATCAATGCCACTCTATGTCTCACCTTGTGACCTTAGCAAATATAGTTTATTCTACGATACTTAATTAATTTGAATGAAGCTTGTTTTCTGATGCATTTGCTCCGTGAATAGATAGTGAAAATCGTTGGTTATTCCGCTCCTTGCAAACATCGTATGAGCTTAGTATGCTTAATCATACATTAAGAGCCCTAGACAGACCAGGAAAGGGGTTTTCAGTTGAAACTGAAAGACAATGGATCGGTCGGAGAGTTGTGAACACGAGGATGTCTCAGACAGTGACGGATACAGAAATTTTCGAAGAGGGTGCGGCAAAATTTTCGGTGATCTTTGTTTGCCAGAAAATCTGATGACCTTTGTTTAGTCGTTTGGTCGAAATGTCTGGAAAATATAGGCCACCAGTTTTCCCTGCCAAAATAACTGACTGATGACCTTTTTTTATTAGTCATCTATGGTCTCTCTAGTATCCTACTCTTCGCTCCCGCTATGCATTGATTTAATAGTCTGTTTGAAGCCAAATGGGGGGCCACGTCCCATGCAGTTTTTAAATGGTGGCCATGGCCGGATTGGCCCTAGACAATGGGGCTGTGTGGACATCCAGAACAAGGACAAGACGTGTAAAAGGAAACATACTTTCCATCATAGTCGACCCTTTGCCCAAAGTAAGCCACTTGTCATGGAGTGTGACTACGATTGAGAAATAGAATGGAGCTTTTTTGTAGAATGGTCTGAATGGCATTCGTTGTATCATACATTGACAGTATTTTGAATAGTATGCGTCTATTGCATTGTATGATTGTGCTATTTATAGCTTTTCTTGAAAATGTTATCTGTATTATTTCTTGAAAATGTTATCTGTAGTATTTCTTGAAAATGTTATCTGTAGTATTTCTTGAAAATGTTATCTGTAGTATTTCTTGAAAATGTTATCTGTATTATTTCTTGAAAATGTTATCTGTAGTATTTCTTGAAAATGTTATCTGTATTATTTCTTGAAAATGTTATCTGCATTATTTCTTGAAAATGCTATCTGTAGCATTTCTTGGAATTGTTATCTGTATTATTTCTTGAAAATGTTATCTGTAGCATTTCTTAAAATTGTTATTTGTAGCATTTTTTGATAATGTTCGGAGGTACGGCTGTGTTTCCATATCTGATGTCGGATGCTCTATGCATTGGAGAAAACGATAATATCGTCAAAAGTGAACTCATTGGAACCATTTGCTTTGTGTCTGGAATCTGCACTCTCTTGCAGACGACCATCGGAGTCCGGTAAATCACTTTTAAACCCTCATCTGTGTGTTCGTGTGTGTTATGGGGTCAGGGTAGGCGATTGGTTAAAACTTAATTCAATCAGATGTCGACTTCTGCCCAAATATTGCGCTGCATTTCTGTCTCACTAAATCTTTTAAATACAACCAATACTAACTGATTCCATTGCAACGCAACCTATAGACCAATGTCTAAACATAATAATAAGCTCAGTCTGCTAGATATTTTAATCTAATCTAATCTAATCTTATCTAATCCTATATAATATTATGGTGTAGTCTATGGTCTAGGCTAGTCCTGTCAAATCTAGTAGGGTTTAGTGAATTTAGTCTAATCTATCCAATGCAGTCTATACTATATTGATATCAATGACGTTCAATTATGCATCTTCAACCGATTATCACTCTGTATGTGTGATCATAATAGTAATCCATTAGGAAGCCATGCAGTTGGACACCTCGACTTCTGGGAGCGTCACTTGTTCGTCCGTAGTCTGATTCTGTACCTTTGTTTTGCAGTCTACCGGTTGTGCAAGGTGGATCGTACGCGTTCGTCGTTGCAAGTCTTGCAATCCTACAGCAGGAGAGATGGAAGTGTTCTAGTAAGACATCTTAATGCAATTATGAGCATATAAGATGCCTAAGTATAATTCTTTTTTAAAACCAGTTGCCATCTTAACCCAATAATTAACACAGGTAAAAAAATATACTTCTACATGTAGTCTAAGTATATTATTATTCTTTATTTAACAACTTTCTATATTAATATAGCAATTGTAGCCTACAAGTTAAAATGCAAACATTATTATTATAACATGCATGGTTCAACTGCAATCTTTGTTAAACCAGTTGTTCGTTTGCATTCTTCTGAAATGTGTTAAATCGAGTGCGTAAGATCCACCCATTGGTATGAAATTTTTATCGTTGCTGTCCGGCATGGATGAATCACGAGGACAGGTTATGATGTATAATTGGCTAATAATCAGGTGGGTAGTGTGAAAATGGTGCGTAGCTTCGTTCCCCTGGGGTCTGCATGGTGCGATTGCCGTCGTCTGGGAGTTCTGACGTCCTGATGGCGGGGGAGGGTGGCATATAAGTCATTTCGTGACTATAGGTTCATCCAAACGTTGAGGCTTTTCGGGAAATGCATGAGCGCTCATTGCCTTTCTAAGCGGCAGAGCACTTCTTCGGGGTCACGCAGTCTACCGGTGTCTTTGATTTCTGTCTGTCTGTCTGTCTGTCTCTATTTCTCTGTCTCTCTCTGACACTGTTTCTGTCTGTCTCTGACTCTGTCTCTCTCTTCTCTTTCTCTATCTTTCTCTCTCTTTCTGACACTCTCTCTCTGTGTCTGTCTCTGTCTCTGTCTCTCTCGGACACTCTCTCTGTCTGTCTCTGTCTCTCTTCTCTGTCTGTCTGTCTGTCTGTCTGTCTGTCTCTCTCTCTTTCTCTCTCTCTCTCTGACACTCACTGTGTCTGTCTCTGTCTCTGTCTCTTTGTCTGTCTGTCTGTCTCTCTCTATCAAAGTATGTGATTATTAATACTGCTGCAAAATGGCCTTCACTTAGCGGCTAAATAAAAACTGCTGGAAAACACTCAACTATTTCGGAATGAAAAGTTTCCTCTGATAAAAACTGCAATTGTATTACAATTTTCATCCACGGAGAAAAATTGCATCCCAGTTTGTTGTAGTCTTGATCATACCAGTTGCTACCAGGTTAGTAGTGGTTTAAGGGCTGGTACTGGCTCATAAGCGCCCCTCCTCATTAATATGCAATTAGCCCCGTCCCGTAGGTTACATGGTGTCCGAATTTTTAAAATGACATTCACAATTGAAAGTTCTGAAGATTTTGTCTTCGCAGACTCCGTCGTCAGCAACTCGACCACTTCCTCTCCAGCTTCTGACTTTGTCTTCGCAGGCTCCGTCATCAGCAACTCGACCACTTCCTCTCCAGCTTCTGACAACGCAACATCCGACGAAGAAATATGGAAGCCAAGAATACGAGAAGTCAGTGACCTTCTAACTTTGCACGATTTTTATTATCAACTAGCTTTTTTACCCGGCTTCGCCCGGGCTATGTTAATTCTAAGAATAATTCTGTCACCATTAATGTTAAAATGGCTACATCTGATTGGTTGCAAAATATGTCAGATCTGAATTGTAAGCAAGATGTAAGAAACAGGCCTACAGCATGCTTGTAAGCGTAGAGGACCTAATCAGGTCAAATTCTGCAAAGTGTGTGCTGACGTCAAGATATGGCGGGAAATTTAGGATTTTTTACACTACTCCTCGGAGGTACCCGGCGTTGACCGCAAAATTTGGGGGTTTCGCCAACCCTCCACCCCACCTCGCTTCCCCTCAAAACCATGACTCGCCCCTGCGGGGAGGGTGTGTGCTGACTGTGGGTAGTGGCTCGGCCGCTCTCTATCTCTCTAGCTTCAAGGTTTGAGGTGTAAAGATGCGAAACTGCGCGAATATATGAAAATATAGAAATTTCGGTTTTTCGTCCCCACGGAGTCCCTCGTCGAGAGATCTTCACAAATCCCTCCATTGGATTGTTCCGGTTGTCAATAGCTGCGAAACTGTAGGCGTCATGGGCGGAGTTTGTCAGAGGCTAGGGGGGTTAAGCCTCCCCCCTCCCAAGAAGACCCAAATTCATTTTTTTACCGTGTAAATGGTATCTTTTCCCGGGCTTAGCCCCCCCAAGAAGGCTTTAGCCCCTCCAAGAACGGAAACCATACTCCGCCCATGGCGTATAATTCTGGACAAACACACACTCTCCTTTCTCTATGGTTTCTGCACTGCATGAGAGTGCCTATTAATAACTTGGTTAATACAATTATTGCTGGCTGTCTGTTCTGTTAGCCTATAGTTAAGATTTCTGCGATCTGCGCTCTTGTGAATATTTCAACTGCATAATTGTAGGCCTACACTGAAACCGGTCGCGATTTTGTCAACCGGTTTCATATTCGTGCGATAAGCAAGAATGACGTCATGACATGGCGAATTCATTTTAACTGTAGTCTGATGTGGTTCGTCCAACGAATGGCAACAATTATGGCGAATTAAATCTGTAACGCTTCTCTAAGGCTAAACACGCGCAAATTTAAAATGTTGATATTTCGCTTTTTACGGTGAGTTGAGAGCTGAAAATAGTCATCCTGACCCACAAATTCGCATGAGAAGCTAAATAAAATTGTTTGGTGTTGCGAAATGAATCGGTCTCTGAGCCTTTCTTGCGCCGGACATCCATACCCACAGAATTTCAGAATTATATTATAGATAATACTTTAAATAATCAATAAGAATTGCAATATCAGCAGAGAAAGACCGCGGCGACTATAAGACGTCGTCGAACAAAAGGAACTATTGTTGATGGATAGAACCAGAGTGAGTATGGCCGGGGATGAGTTTGTTCACCCCATTAGTCTTTCTTGAGACCCCATAGTTACCAAGTCGTCTTTTCGTACAACCAAAGCGTGAAGTTACATGGAGCCGCGAAGAACTTCACCACTACAATCGGATTGATATCCCTCTTCCAGAATGTAGACTGTGTTACCTCGACTATTCTAAATATTCTGAACTATCCTCAGGTAGCCTTATTTCCTAAGCCTCTAATCGCATCATTGTTTCTTCGTCTTTCAGATCCAAGGAGCCATAATGGTCGCATCCCTCTTCCAAGTCGTCATCGGTTTCACCGGTATAGTGGGAGCCATGCTGCGCTTCATTGGCCCTCTGGCGGTTGCTCCCACCATCGCCTTGTCTGGTCTAGCTCTCTTCGATGTCGCCTCTAAGTTGGCGGCTAAACAGTGGTGGATCACCCTCGTGTACGTACCCGAAGCCGCAAAAAATTCGCGAGATATTAAATATACAGTAAAGTTGGTGAAGCAGGTATGTAGGTTGATTGGTGAACGCTGTATTATGCCACAGGAACGGTGAGAACTTTTCAAAATTGATTCTGTCGACACCAACAATCTATACTACACTCAGTATTCACCATGCATTCAGCTGAAACGGCTAGAACGCTTTGTTCATACACCTTTTAAAGGAGACCCCTAATTTATTTATTTATTCAACAATGTCAAACACTCACATTTTTTAAATGTCGACATTGACACTGTTGGTGTTGAATGTTACAGTTACAGTCGTTGAATCAGGATAAGTCCAAAATGACCCGTTAGTTATTAGTACAAATAGAGCCCACTCTGAGCGCTACTGACACACGTTTCACGATGGTGAAAATTTTAAACATTGAAAAGGTGTTGCAGTATGCTTAAGCCAAAATGATTTTTTACAACGTCAACGACATAATTTTGTTACCATAATTATTATAATATCCGTACACTCGAGATCTATCCAACAGGAGTCACAATAACCTTTGTACAATGAGAGACTATGATTGAGTGTAGGCTACCACCAAATTATAAGTTGCACAGTAGGCTAGGCTAACGAATTTATGAAAATCACAAGTCAGAACGGTAGGTCTGTTAGGTAACGCATTCGAATACTTGCTTGGCATCAAGAAAACTCCATCTTGAGAAGTTTTCTTAACACGAAAATAGGCATACCACCGATGGATGCATTGCTGAAAAATAATCTGTAACCCACATCAATTCATTGTAGAAATCCATTGTTATTCCAAAAAGATAAGTTGTCGTTTTTAGGACTATTGTCTTGATCGCTGCATTTTCTCAGTACACCAAGAACATCAACATTCCGTGTTTTCGTTTTAAACGTGGAGTCGGCTGCGTCAGGGAAGCCTTTCCATTCTTCCGTCTTTTTCCAGTAAGCCATTCATCGCTTTCATTAGGACATACACTCGTTGATGGAGTGTTGTTTTATTTATAAACACCATATTTAGCATCCAATTTAAAAATTAAACACTAGCGACACCTGTGGCCAAGTAAGTACGCCTGGTGCGAAATGATTTGCACGCGCTTCCATTCCTCTATAAATACAATTATACTTGGGATATAATTATTTGCTAGACCTACTTTATCTTTTGTATGCTGCTCATTTATGACATCGAGCATGTAAAAACACAACAATTCTCGAAATTCACTCCTGTCCTTGTCTATTAAAGAATATTCTTATCTGGGTACTTATGGGTTAATTCACCTGATTTTTTAAAACTTTTTTTATAAATTTGATGAAAAATATTTCCTGACGAAATTGAAGCGGGATTTATCGTGTGAGGGTCGGTTAGGGCTCAGGTTAGGCGTCGTGAGGGTCGGTTAGGGTAAGTTTTAGGGCTAGTGCAGTCATTCTGAAGCTGGATTGATGAACAATAATTTTCAATGAAAAACTGATGAAAAATATTTGCTGACGAAATAGAAGCGGGATTTATCGAACAAATTCTTGCCTAAACAGAAGCTGGATCGATTAAAAGGATTCTCGGCAAACTAGAAGTTGGATTTATTAAAGATAACAACGCTGCAACGTTAGTTCTTGGTGTCTACCGAAATGCTGTTTTAAAAAATCAGGTGAATTAACCCATAAGTACCCTTATCTGATCTTATAATCATAATTTTTATGCTCAGTGTTCAATTTTATTTTGCTGTCGCCTGAACTAAACATTGCCAAAGATAAACATAGATGTAGGTACAATAATTGCCATAAGTCCGTACTGTTATTATTATTTTTATTTGGGTTATTGCTATTATCATTATAATTTTTTTTACCCTGAGGTACTTCATTTCCACAGGGACTTAGGTACTATTATTAATTCAAGAATGAACGTCTTGTGGATCAGGCCTCGTCTTGAGGGTGTGAGGCAAAAGTACATTTGAAAGCGACCAGGTTGTAGGCAGTGGTGGCGCCAGGATTTCAGATTTTTGGGGCTGAAGCCTCGATTTTTCATTTTTCATCCGCCAAAAGTTCTGACGACCTTTTTTAGTCATCCGGCCGAAAATCGTGGAGATATTTCAGTTTTGCATGTAAAAAACCCGGATGACCATTTTTTAGGGGGGAGCTTAGCCTCTGATAGGGGGCTTAGCACCCCTACCCCACCCTCGCGCCGACACCGCCACTGGTTGTTGCGTTGAATAAATATATAATTATAAGTTTATAATTTATTATTATTATTATTATTATTATTATAATTATTATAATTATTATTATTATTATTATTATTATTATTATTATTATTATTATTTTTTTTTTTTTTTTGGTTATTTTTTTTTATTTTTTTTTGCCCTGAGGTACTTTATTCCCCCAGGGGCTTATGGACTATTATTAACTAAAGAATGTATGTCTGGTGGGTCAGGCCTCGTCTTCAGGGTATGAGGCAAAAGTACCTTTGAAAGCGACCAGGTTGTAGCGTTGAATGCAAATGGACAGACGTTGAAAAAGAAAGAAAGCTTCACGTCTGTCGCCAGTGATAGAAGAGATGCGGCTGCGAATTTCACTTACGAAGTCTGAGGCTGAAGGATTGAGTGGGCCCAATGTCTCTATGGCCACCGGCTGGAAGATGTAGGAGGCGGGCAACCCTCCGTATTTCTGTTCTTTGCGGATGGCCGCCTGCACTGATGCAGGCCCGACCAAACAGTTTGGGTGGGTTATGTACGAGGCGGCACAAGTATGAACAATGGTGGCATCCCACGCCAAGTACTTCCCACATGACCAAGGTATGAGAGTTGCCCCGTCCGGCCTCTTTCCATCGGATCTAAAGAGACCCGCCGGTTCCTTGATGCTTGGGATGTCAGCTCTGAGGAGGGCACGCCAAATGATGTCATTTATGGCGTGGTGACGAAGAGAGCGACCCATGGCTCTCCTACAGACGAAGCCATGATGGCCTTCGGGGCCAACTCCCTCGCCACAATGGCATGTGTGAGGACCACACAAGTCCAAGCCCAACCTCAGGCCCACCGCCACCCGGACAGCCTCATTATCCAGGACAAGGCCACACGCGGCGATTGGAAGCGCGGACAGCCAGTCGGCTGAATGGGGACTGCCTGACGCGTCCAGCCTGGCTCGGTCGACTAAACCGACGGCACTTTGGCGGATTTCCGCCTTATCGATTTCAACCAGGGGCCGGTCCCAGAGGCTCTGTTTTCCGGGTAACGGGTGCATTGTCGCCGGCAAGGTGTCACGACGGGCCTCTAGCAAATCCGACACGAGCTGATCAGAAGTTGCCCCACCAACCGCAAGGATGGCAGATTGCAGGTCGAGAGTCGACGCGGCTGAAGCCAAATAGGCAGAAGAAGCCAGCGAAGCGACTCTACGGATGCCAAGTCCGCCATCCTTGATTGGTAACGCGGCCTGCAGCCACTGAAAATCATTAAGAGAGCAGTTGACAATGGTCTCAAGGCCCGTCCTCATGAGTCCGTCTAATGTTACTAGTGCAGGGTGATCAAAGCAGGGGGAGCAGCGGAGAAGGTAACTCACCTTCGAAGCGCCGAATGATGAGCGCAGTAAGATCAGGGCGTTCTGTGAAGGCAACAGACGCAGTCTCTCCAATGCTCGCCTGAACACATCCCCATGACGTGCCAAGGCATCGTCCAGCGCCTTCCCACGAAACAGAGGCGCCCCCAACAAGAGTAGTGCTGTTGCCTCGACCCTAGTGTAGTTCGACAAGGGAGGTGTTAGTTCCAATGTGGCGTCCGGGGAGAAAACTTCGCACTTGGTTGGGTTGAGGTGAAGGCCCAACAGTGGTCCCAATCCAGCCACCAACTGCACGTCCCGGTTCACGGCCTCCGTGTTGCCGCCGAGAGTCAAATCGTCAAGGAATCCAACTTTGAGGTCGGATTCTAGCGACTCCAGCACCGGCTGCAGTGGCAGACTAAAAAGGAGAGGGCCCAACGGGTCGCCCTGCTGGGGGCCAACCTGAGATGACAGAAACAGGTGACCAAACTTAAGGACAGATGGAATCGAATATGCCTGGTGAACAAATGGATAGATCTCTGGAATGATCCTGTGAACAGACTCCAACATGACGTCACGCCGTAAAGTGTTAAATGCGTTGGTGAAGTCCAGCTTCACCAACACCTGATCGCTACGCATACTGCTGGCAAACCTTCGGGTAGCATGGACAGCGGCCTCACAGCCGCCCGGGACGCCGATTCCCAGCTGCAGTGGCGCAAAGTGAGATGGAAGTTTCGAAATTGCATACTTATTTGCACATTTGGCAGCAAGTCTTCGCCAAATGTAGCCAACTGCTATCGGTCTCAATCCCCCCGATTCTTTGTTGAGGGCGATCATATTGCCCCCAAACAAAATTGGTCTAACATCGGGAGGGCATTCGCCGCGAAGCAGCAAGTTGATGAAATCCGATAAAGCCTCGATGAGGGGTTGCTGCATCCCGTTGTGTCCGATCAGGTCCAACAGATGACCTGGTCTAAATCCATCCGGACCTCCTGCTGATCCCGCTGGGAAGGATCGGATTGCCTCTAGCACCTCTCCAGCCGTCACTTGCCATACCACCATTGAAGCAGGGTCGGGTAGGCCCATAAGGGCCTCTGGGCATGGATCTGTGGGGTGTTTATCCTGCAATAGCCTGAGGTTCTCTTCACAGGGGATTGCTGGCTGGGCCCCTTCGCACAAGATGCGGACAGCGGCCTTAATGTTTCCGTCCTCTAACTTGGCATTGACAGCAGCAAGCAATACCTCACTCTGATTACGGCGACCCACACGATTGTTCACAGAGCATTGCTCCTCGCCGAGTGAGCTAGGGTCCGAGAGCCACCTCTCCGTCCGGTTTTTGATGATTTTTGTCATACTCCGACGTTTTCCAGCCCTAGGTGGTTGGGCGAGTATGGAAGGAGCAAAGTCAAGCAAGGCCTTCCACGCCGCGGTGGATTGTGGTGCTTTGCATATGTCGATGAGGGTCGAGGTTAAAGCCTGAGCACAAGCCGGGCGGGCTCCCTTGCATATATGCCTGAGGAGTGGCCCCCTGGTCTCTGAATGCGATATGCGGCCTTCCAAGACATCGACAGGGTCCGGTCTGAGCGGGGCGCACGGCGCCGATGTAACCGTGACGGGCAATCTCGACTGATCCACTCCATCCCCCTGCGTCCCTCCGTCGACCCCAACGTCCGACTTATTCCTCACTCCTAGTGTTCCCTCCAACGGTGGGCGATTTGAACCTGGGCACGGACTACTTCTAGGACCATGCAGATGGACCAGGCTGCCCCCTGAGTGCAGTTGTCTTGCGGCCAAGCAATGGCTGCAAGTGCCCCTTGCCTTGGGAGGTTTCTCAGTTTGAGACATCGATGTAAGCCGGCCAGACTATTCCAAATGAATGCATGCCTTGTTTATGTACGTCAGATGGGAAAAAGCAGTAAGCTTACCCTACTAGTGAAATGCAAAATTACCTTCAAAGTTCACAATGCGTGAACGGCGTGCGAAAAGAACCGTTTAAGAAATCCGATTGAAAGTTATCAACGATTAGCGAAAATCCATCTACATCTTGACGGGAGTTAGACGTAAAGCAAACGAACCGTTTCAAATGAACCGCTAAACATTAAACGCTGAAAGTGCACAGTAGGCTATGCGTGCTGCAACGACTGAATAAAGACAGGTGTGTGGACGTAAACAAATAGCCTACGCCCCCTTTACGGCGCGCGCGCGCACACCAGACGAACACGAAAAGACCGACCAAAACATGGATCAAAAGCATACAAATGGTCACTCAACTTCGTTAGAAAAGTTAAGCAAACTCCAGCGGCAAGAATTCATACAAACCAATCCAACAAGAATGTTGAAAAACCAGTGAAAGTAAACAAAAACTAGGTTAAAATCACGTGCGTAAGAAGCAGAGCGTGCAACCCAGACGAGGCCATTCCAGACATATTATTATTATTATTATTATTATTATTATTATTATTATTATTATTATTATTATTATTATTATTATTATTATTATTATTATTATTATTATCATCATCATCATCATCATCATCATCATCATTATCAACGATAATTATGGTTCTACAACATAGTTTCCTGATTGTCGTAGGTCATTCTGGCCATAGCAATAACTTGGGCGATATGCGCAATTCTAACAGCCACCCACGTCTTCTCAGGTGAGGCTGGTGCGGCCACTGGCCTAAACATCGACATCATGGACAAAGCTGCGTGGTTTCGTTTTCCATATCCAGGTAAACAAACAGAAGATGTCCATTGTCGAAATTAGCCGGAATTTCTCATCGCTATGCATGTGAAAACCGGATCATCGGGAGGCAAGGCCGTAGCCAAGATGTTATTTCGGGTGGTGTTTAATTGACCGTGAGCAAGCCCACAAGCAATCAAAACAACTCACTATTATAGGCTAAGTCACTAAAGGACCTGGAGTTGCGTCCGAGCTCTCGTAGCGGGTTCTGCGAGGCCAATAAGCTAACATTACACACTGTTTGATTAGATCTTACATCAATTTCTAGTAAATGCACTATTTTATTTTTACCCTGTTTCATTTGGGGTGGGGGTGTTCAAACACCCAAAACACCCCCTAGCTACGGCCTTGTCAGGAGGTGGAGAGGATTCTGGTTTCAAGGAGAGGAGGGCAAACGGCCTTTCGGGCTGACGGCAATCGATGAGGCGGACGTCTCCGAATACCATTTTCCGGAATTTTTCTGATGAGCTTTTTAGTATAATAAAAAATTATGACTTTTTGTCTTATACAAATAAATAATGCAGATCCTCGTTAGCAAACTCTGACCTTAGAAATATCTCTTGACATTTTTTTAATTTCTCGTCTTCTTTTGTTTTGTTTTATTAGTTGGCAAGATGGCACTTTCGTCATATAGAAGTTTTCTCCTAGTGACTTTATATACATTTTTATAAACAACACAAGATATAGGATGCCTACCCTCGTTGCTATCGTTGTCCGCACCGTCAGTTTTATCGTCTGTTTTATTGTCAGTTTTATCGTCAATCTTATTCTCATCGTTATAAATTATTATCGCGAAATATGACAAAGAACTGCAATTATAGCCCGTATAACACAATAGAGATGATATTTCTAATGAATAGCAATGTGCCTGACAATTACAGTGTTCCATAGCAGGTCAGCGCCATTTTTTGTTCTGCTCCGTCAGGTCAGTGGGGTTTGCCGACAGTCAGTGCAGCCTCCGTGTTTGGGATGCTGTCTGCAGTCTTCACGTCAATAGCCGGAACGCTGGGGAATTACTACGCATGCGCACGGATGGCGCAGGTACCTCCTCCTCCGATGCACGCCATCAACAGAGGTAAAGTGTTAAAAAATCAAATCATTTATTTGATGACTAATTGAGAAGCTTAGTAGTACAGCACTCAAAAGAGGTAAAGTTTTTTTTATAGCCCCTTAAAAAATACGCTTGTTTTGAATGCTAAGACTATTTCCACAGTGCTGCACAGAAGCTTTGCTGTGGTCTTTCTGGAATAAGTTACCTATTAGTCTCCGTAATAAACTTTTCTTCTCTTTGATTGTGGTTTGGTGTCAAGTCGGGAGCGCCTCTGAGGAGTTCTCTTGAAGGGGCGCTGTATAAATATACGATTACAATTACAATTTCTGCCAATGCGTTTTGTCTTTGGACGGATTGAGCTTAATATCGATTTAGGATAAAATTAATGAATCTAATGCAACGGTTCTACGATGGCTGACGAGTAGGCGAGGCTGATGAGATAAATTCCTGGCCTCTGGGCAATAAGGTTCACCTAATAAAATATCTTAAGGCATTACTGGAGTAGATGTTTCTGAAACATATTGAAATAAAAAAGTGCATCTACGATCTACGATTTTAGTTATATAGCTCATATATGATATGATTCACTTCTCAATTTGAAATTTCAACTAACTGAAGTCACTTCTCTGAAATATTAAATTTAAAATTGTGCTTATTCCATATACTTTGTACATAAAACTACGTTGCCCGGACCCTTAAAAGCAGCCTGTCTCCTAGGTGGCTCTGAGGGTAGGATGAATTAGCGCGCATTCAAGAATAACTGCGCTATAAAAGTTTCCGAGTGAAATGAGAGGAAGCCCGTCACCCATGGGCGCCCACACATAGGTGCATTGGTGCCTGCAGATTGGGGCAAGAGGAGGCAATTTCCCACCGTTGAAAATAGCACCTACTTTAGCTACTGCATGTACTTATCGGTTTTAACAAATTTCTCCGCATTGAAGAACTAATGACATAACTGATGAACAAAGTGAAACTGCAACACCTGCGTTTAGAAATCTCTATGAAAAATACCCATGCTCTTAATAATATTTATTTTCTGCATGCTTTGCAGTTTTATGCTTTTTCAAAAAAAGTTTTCGTTACCTTTGTGTTTTCCCCTCCTTCAAAACTATCTATGATCGCCCATGCATATCATTGCATATAGGAGCAAGTGGGGGATACTTGTCCCTGGAAAATTGCCGCCTTTTTTAACTACCAGTCTACCACATTTTGGTAATAAATAGCAATTTTTCGCGCCTGAGCACTCCTGACACCAATGATGCACTGCGACTTAGTCACTAAGTGAAACTGAACATTTATTTTCTGAAACCTCCATAAAAAGTAGTCTACTCATGTTTTTGATCTCCAACTTTTTGCAATTTCAAACTCTTGTTTCTTATATTGACCATCATGTTTTGCCATCAGCAGAAGATTCTTGTGGGCGCCCATGTCGTCAACTTATTCATTTGTCGTTGTCCAGATTTGACATAGAGAAATTACTAGGACATAGGTGGCGAACCTTTCTGCAATTATTTTGCCATTCATTATGCGCCTATAGGCTAATTATTCGTGTTTCGCATTTTTTGCAGGTATTGGCGTTGATGGCATCAACTGCATAATTACCGGAGCATTTGGCTCCACCACAGCTACCACGGTGTACAGTGAAAACATAGGGGCAATTGGTATCACCAAGGTACGACCGACGTTATTGTTATCGCCATTACTACTCATATTGCTATTAGTATTATTATGACTGTTACTAATATTACTATCGTTATTACTTTTATAACTATTATTACTATTATCATTAATTTATTATCATCATAATTATTAATAGGCCTATATAATTCCTAATATTATTATAACCATTATCATTATTGCTATCATTATAGTAATAATAATAATTATTATTATTATTATTATTATTATTATCAGTGTTGTTGTTATTTATTATTGTCACTGCATTCTCTGTCTGCAAATAGCTTTTTCACCGCCTTCCTGCTTATTTTTCCACTGCGCAGCTCCTTCGCTCTTCCATCGTGAACCGTCTGCAATTACCTTTTTGTAATGATTTTCACTGCACATGACTGCTTTTACAAATGCACAAATTCATTTACAACTGCACATTTTTATGTAGAACTGCACGTTAAAAAGCCCCAAACTTGGCCTATACATGCTGTCTTGTGCGCTTTCAATTGACGATTAGTTGACGAAAGTAAAAAGACATAGTGTCTCTTTTTAATGACCTGCAAATTGCTGGAGTAACGTAAATCTGTTGGTTATGATATAGTCTAATAGACTATCTATTTTCCCAAACAGGTTGCCAGTCTCCGAGTATTTCAGATCAACGCGGTTATCATGATGATATTTGGTGTCTTTGGAAAGTTCTGTGTCTTCTTTCTCGCGATTCCAGACCCAGTTATCGGCGGCGTCTTGATCGTCATGTTCGGTGAGAAAAATAAGAGTTTAAATGCAGAAGCAAATGACCGCAGAGTAAGCTTAAAATAGGATTGTAATTGTGGCTTCAGTGCCTACTTTTTGTTGCGCTTTTCTGGCAAACATTTGATCTAAAGGCAAGAAAAATAATAATTATACAGACTAAGCTACACTTTTTTTGTAATTTTAACCGGTGCCCGAAGCACATCTTTTCGTTCTCTTAATTTTCCGCGTTGGGAGCGCCTCTGTTTAGTGTGCAATCAGAGATGCGCTTTATAAATTTCTATATAACAATACAATACAACTCAATACAACACTTAAGCTGATCAGAAGATCTAAGAGGACGCCCCGAACGGGCAGATAGGGGACGAAGCCTGAGATGACAAAGATACTTCGGAGCAAGACCCATATGAGACCTAAAACCCAAAACAAGAACTTTTGTACAGAAAGAGGGAGTCAGTAAAGATATTCAGTCATGAACATAGGTCTATAGAGATAATCGAGGAACTCGGACTATCATTCTAGACTCTTTATAGAGGCAGCATTGAGCACAGATTTGTTGAACTCGTGTGCGCCCTTTCCTTCGACACGTGTTCGGAGCTCTACATACATAGAGCCCTTTTATTTTTTATGTTTTTTGGGGGGGGGGTTGAAAGTGAATGTTTGACCGTTTAACGTATTTAAACGGTCCCTCCTGCTTCCTTGGCTTACAGATGGTTAGCTCGTGCCAGAGGCCCTGAAGCAGGGGTATACTCTATAGGCAATAGTACTGACTATCATTGCACTGATGCTAAGTCAGTAGTAATGCCCTAGAGCATATTATATAGTTTCACTTTGATCTTGACCAAAAGGTCTAGAAGCGATATTATTTCCAATATTTTTTATACTTATATATGGTCGGTCAGACGCATGAAAAAAGTGTCTAACGAGATCATATTAGCGAGTGTTTAGAGAAATTTACGACAGCTATAAACTTTCAATTTGGCCTTAAATGTCCATTGCACTTTTGACTAATTATCGCGTTATATCTAAGCTATTTCTAGAGAACAAAGGACATTTTATACGAAGAAGTAGATTGTCCCCTATCTAATCTGTGTTAAAAATTACGCGATACTTGCGCCATTTTAAGCCTAGCGGAGGACTTTGAGCGTCGTCCGTTGTCATTAGCAACCATAGTTATAATTGCGGTTTCAATGACGAAAAGCGTTGAATAATGACTAGTTTTAAGCAATTATATTATGAATTGTATGCTGTAAAATGATGTGGAACCTTTTCATTCTGTACGCACGCCACGTAGGCCTGTAATAGGCAATGTCGTAGATATACAATAGTAACAATAGCTATAATGTCAACAGAATCTCCTTACTTCGATCTTTATCCATGCGAGCAACAACGTGCCCAATCCACCTTAATCGTCTCTTTCCAATGATATTTTCGATATCTTCTTTTCCCGTCTTATCCCTTGTGATTGTGTTTGTTAGTTTGTCCCGACCCGATCTATGGAATGCTACAATAAAGAATTGCTGAAAACTTTGGCACGGGTGTTTAACGGCATAATAATATGCTCTCTACTTAAGCAGCTTAACTTACTCCTTCAAACATCTTCGCGCGTTTTGTGTGGCGCAGAATCTGTCTATTTTCTCTTTCATTGATGAGACACTTTAATTTCGGCAATATGACCAATACTAACCCTGCAATAAATTTTTGATTGCTACTTAACGACACCGCGTATTTTACAAAGATTGTCTATATAGAGTTGTTCTCGGCATTTATTCACCATTAAGCTATATAGTCTGCTTCAACACCTTTAAGGCAATGAAATTAATAATTTTGCAGTTATATTGAATTCAATGCAAAGATACAATACAAAATGTATTGTCTCTAAAAGCCAATTAGCAAGTGCACTGACGTGGAGAGCAGCCAATCAATATTAATTGTCTTATCTCCCTACTTACTTACTTACCTACTTACTTACTTACTTACTTACTTACTTACTTACTTACTTGCTTGCTTACTTACTTACTTACTTGCTTACTTACTTACTTTAACTTTAATTTTACAAATGACGCTGTATGAGTTGTTTTCCTGGTGTCCTGAAAACTCCTGATTGCGTGTTCATTGTTCTTTGTCTTCAGGAATGATCACAGCCGTTGGAATCGCCAATCTTCAGTTTGTTGACCTCAATTCATCTCGCAATCTTTTCATCATCGGATTCTCTTTCTTCTTCGGACTCACGCTGCCTCAGTATCTCGCTAATAACCCAACACTGATACAAACAGGTTTGTAAAATATTTATGTGGTCCAAACTTTGATCTACTAAGCAGTAATAAAACAGATTATAACCCTGAAATTCTTGCTCCGTTAAATTATAGGCCTTATCTTATCTTATCTTATCTGACCATTTATAAAGCGCTTCTCGCAGCACGAGCCTTTCAGAAGCGCCCCAGTGCGTTTAACTCCGAGAAAAAAGACAAGTTTTTAGACGAGAGAAAGACGAGGATACACTACCAGAGAGGATGGCAGAGCGAACTGATGGGGGAAGCCCATTCCACAGGGAGGGACCAATGCAGGCGAATGATCTGGATTGAGCCATGGCGGTCCTGACTCGGGGGACAAAGAGGTCAAGCCGATCAGAGGACCTAAGAGGACGCAGTGAAGTGGCAGAAAGGGGGCGGTGTATCTGATCACACAGATACTTCGGAGCAAGACCCATTTGAGACTTAAGGACCAAAATCAGGACTTTAAATTGAATACGGGCCGAGAGTGGAAGCCAGTGAAGTTGTTCAGTCATGAATGTAGAAATGTGGGAGAATCGAGGAAGACGGGCAATGAGCCTAGCAGCGGCATTGAGTACAGATTGCAGAGGAGCTAGGCGAACCTTAGGCAGTCCAATAAGGACAGAGTTGCAATAGTCGATCCGGGAACATACAAAAGCATGCACAATTGAGGTAAAGATCGATGATGAGACAGATTTGCGAATAGCCCTGAGACGCCTTAGCTGGAAATAGGAAGAGCGAGTAAGATTGGCAATGTGCTCAGTGAAGGTAAGAGAACTATCAAGGGTGACACCTAGGTCTCGAACACTGGAAGAGAAGTTAAAGTGAGGAAAAGTTTGAGAGAGCAGTGAATAGTCGAGTTTTTGAAGCTGCTTAGGAGTGCCAAACCAAATCAACTGGGTTTTGGAAGAGTTCAAAGAAAGACGATTAGACGACATCCACAGATGAAGATCTGACGGAGTATTCCAAACTCAAAGGATCAGTTTGGAATACTCCGTCAGGCCTACACCCGTCTTAGCTGTTCAGTCCCCTCTGACGATCCGAACCTACGGCAACTGGGCCCGGACCTCCTTTGAGTTTGGAATACTCCGTCAGACAACCCCTTAGACTCAATGCAGCGCTCGTGAATAAGCTGGTGCCCTGCACTTGGATTTCGAGTGGCGCTTTGGAAGTTTGGAGACTACGGTTACGATAAGTTCGGAATGGATTGCGTTGGAAATGGCTGGAGTTGTTTTGGATAGGAGTTATTCAGTTGTTCAGATCAATTCAGAATATTCTAATTTCTCAGTTTCTCGTCTATTGCAGGTTTACCGGTTCTTGACCAGATACTAACAGTCCTACTGAGTACGAGTATGTTCGTTGGTGGACTTGCAGGATTAGTACTGGATAACACGATTTCAGGTTCTATTATCAATATCATTATTATCATGAACAGCATTGCTTTTGTTTTTATTTGTGTGAATTGCCTTGTAATACTATTATACGGTCTCACCCGAGATTTTACTTGATGCGAGTTTTCAAGGCATCGTTACGCGTCCATTTGATTGCCATCGGCTTAGGTTGCATGGTCGCCTGCACATTGGGGCACGAGGGGCACTTGCCCTCCTCTGGAAAATTTACTATTATTTTTAAACTAAGTTAACTACCTATGGTTTTTAACTAAATAATATAGATATATTCAATTACACGTAGGCGATAACGATACTGATGATATACAAATTAAATCTTAGAAATTCACATTTAGAAAACTATGTAAACTATTTGTGTAATAGAATTTATCTTTTGCATTCTACAAGTTCTTGCTAAAAAATTCGCCTTGACCGTTTGTTTTGCCATTCCTGCAAAAATATCTGAGAACCATGGTAGGTTGCGCTAATAATATATAGGTGGTGATGATGGCGATGATGATGATGATGATGATGACGACGACGACGACGATGATGATGATGACGACGAGGATAATGATGATGATGATGATGATGATGATGATGATGATGATGATGATGGTGGTGATGATGGCGGTGATGATGATGATGATGATGATGATGATGATGATGATGATGATGATGATGATGATGATGACGACGACGACGGTAATGATGATGGTGGTGGTGTTGGTGGTGGTGGTGATGATGATGAAGATGATGATGATGATGATGATGATGATGATGATGATGATGATGATGATGATGATGATGATGATGATGATGATGATGATGATGATGATGATGATGATGATGATGATGATGACGATCCGTTTTAAGGCACCGATCACGAACGCGGTCTGATCAAGTGGCGCCAGATGCTAAACGTCGAGAATCAACCACAGGAATTGATGTCAGAGGAAGCACACGAGGAGAAGGTTCAGGCGATCTACGACATTCCCCTCATCACACCCATGCTCAGACGACACCGTTGGACTCGATTCGTGCCATTCCTGCCGACATTCGACGAAAGTCTCCTGTCTATGACGCGTTGTTGCAGACGGATAAGAACGGAGGTCGTCTGAGGGAAAGACTTTGCTGCGATTTCAATGCGAACTCGGACTTTGATGCAATTCAGTTGTCATTATTTTTTTTATCCCAGATTATCCAGAACAGCGTCTGCTGCGTTTCACAGGCCAAATTGAGTAGACATAATTATATTTGTTTGTTTGCATGTGTAGTTGTTATAGCGCCCCTTCAAGCTACCTACTCAGAGGCGCTCCCGAGTTCCGACTACAGAGCGGACAGTGCATCGGAGTTTCACGCCGAAGCGCTGAACAATTGCGAGTGGAGGACTTGCCCAAGGTCCCTACGCGGCGTCTTGATGTGGATTCGAACCTGCAACTCTTCGGCTGCAAGGCGACGAACACATCCACTGCACCACCGCGACCCAATGTATTGTGCCATGTGTATAACTTTACACAGCGCCTCTCACAGTGCACACAAATCAGAGGCGCTCCCAGTGTGAAAGACTCTCCATGCAGTAAAGAGATTATACATATATATACACAATATTTTATATACATTATATATATATATATATATATATATATATATATGAGACGGATAAAATATGTGATTTTGGTACCAGTTGATAACGGAGGGAGCTGATTCCAAAGTGCTGGAACAATAAAGGCAAAAGCTCAAGTGTTGGTCAAAGCTGTCCTTGGTCGTGGGACAAGGAGATAATGTCTGTCACGCGAACGCCAGTTCTAAAACTTATCTATAGACCATAATTATGATTGTGATTGTCACATCAGAACTGAACACCAAAATTAATGTTGGATGGATGGATCCAGATTTGACGAGGGCTTATGACAACAGAGGCCGTTTCTCTCGAAAAAAATTTGTTTTGGCATAGGCCTATGCAGCTCTTACCCAAATGTTGTGTCATATTAAGACCATAATAAAGAAGAACAGCTGTGCTATTTGCTTGTTGACTAAAATTAAATTGCATAAACAAGGATTTCAATTTTAAATTGTACAAGACGCAACAAAGTCCATTTATTTTCACATTCCTTTTTTTAGGAAAGCTGTTGTCGCGTTATTATAGTTCGATACATTCCGAAATGCTATCCTACATTAATTTTAAACACCTTCAAAATGGTTGCCATAGATGTTATATTTATTGACGATAAATGTGTCATGATTGAAGTAAGTACATGGTGTTTTTCCGTATATTATTATACCTTAGGCTACGTTAATAGTAGGCCAGAATTAAAATCAAAATTACAAAGATGTACCAGAGTGACCGAAGGATATAGCCTAAAATATTCAAATGTCATGGTCTACTGTAACAGTATCAAACGCTGCACTAACGTCGAAAAGTGCTAAGAGAGTCAGCTGAGAACGATCGATGGCTCCGTAGACATCAGAATAGAGTCGGAGAAGTAATGTCTCAGTTGAATGACCTCTTCGGGAGCCAGACTGGATTTATGTATGTATACATGTGTGTGTATGTATGTATGTGTCATGTGAAATTGCATAGACAACGAATCAGCGATTAAAAAATGCAGATGCCGTTTCAAACTTGCGGACAACAATTCTTATGATCAGTTTACAAAAATTGTAAAGGTGTACAAGTCTATCTTAGCGTCATTATTGGCATAAAATTAGTAGTATCGTTGTGGTGACCAGTGATTAAATTAGATTTCAGGAGTGGGGAGGGTGGGGAGGGGTTCCCCCAGGTCCAGGAATGGGAATTTCCCCCACAGAAAATAGAGAGTTGTTGTTCACACGTACATATGCTACCTATTATCCCCAGAAAAATTAAGCATGCAACATTCCTCCAGAAAGTTCCACGGCTTCTGTTATGTATAAATAATTACTATATATACATATAATACATAATATATATGTCATAAATTTTATCAGTTCGAAGAAGCATTGTACTGCGAAGCATTGATGTTAACTACGATGACATGGTCAACAGAATAAAAATTATAGAATTTAGAAAATGTCGACGAAAAGACAAAACATGTCGTCAGAATTTTTGGTTGTAAACACATCAACGTAGCCTACAACACGCATTTTTCTCGGGAAAAGACTAAAAATTTCATGAGAAAATATCCGGTCAAGGGATGTCGTGGGTGTCTGGCTGAGCGGTTGCCGCCCCCAGAGTCCTTAATCTTCTCCCACCCTCCTCAGTGAGTGGAATTATATTAAACACTGTGGGGCCACACAGTTTGTGGTGATATTTATTCATTTATCCATATCTATAGCGCCCCTTCAAGCTCGCTACTCAGAGGCGCTCCCGACTATTGCGCGGACAGTGCAGCGGAGTTTCACGCCGAAGCGCTTAAGCAATTGCGAGTGAAGGACTTGCTCAAGGTTCTACGCGGCGACTTTGAGGTGGATTCGAACCTCGAACCTTCCGGCTTCAAGGCAACAAGGCTCAAGCTCTCTACTCAGAGGCGCTCCCGACTACAGATTTGGGGAAAACCTAGGGCGAGTGGATACCCCCCCCCTTGGTAGCCCGAGGGTTAATAGTCCGTCTAATGAGAAATAATCTGGCAAATAATTTCAATTGCAAACAGCTAACTATATAGGCATATTTTAAAACTCTTCCTCGAGACTTTCGTATTAACTGTCTGCTTTGAGCTTGGCAGTATTGTAACTGATCGCGGATTGTCATCCTGCAGATAATAAACGAGATAGCCTAGGCTACAATAGAAAGTCAGTTGAGCTTGGCAGTATTGTAACTGATCGCGGATTGTCATGCTGCTGATAATAAACGAGATAGCCTAGGCTACAATAGAAAGTCAGTTGAGCTTGGCAGTATTGTAACTGATCGCGGATTGTCATGCTGCTGATAATAAACGAGATATATCCTACAATAGGAAGTCAGTCATTGTAAACGAGTACGGACGAGGTCAGGGGCGGATCCAGGGGGGGCCAATCCGGCCATGGCCCCCCCCCCATTTAAAAATTGCATGGGACGTGGCCCCCCCCCATTTGGTTTCAAGAAGCCATTAAATAAATGTAGTGGGAGAGAAAAATAGGACATCAGGCCCCCCCTTATTAAAAAATCGCACGGGACTTGCCCCCCCCCCCCGTCGATTCAGCGGTGGATGTTTCCCGAAAAATTGGTCGATGACTAAAAAAAATAAATAAAATAAAAAAAGTCATCAGTTTTTTCGGCGGATGAAATGGTATTTTTTTCCCCGGAAAATTGGCCGACGACAAAATTTTTTTCTCATGTCTCACAAGACCAAAAATTTTGGCCCCCCCTTCGAAAATTCCTGTATCCGCCCTTGGACGAGGTTCGTATATAAACAAGAAATCCAATCTTGCAACCTATAAAGCACAATAATTATTTTAACGACTCTATGAAAGTCTATGAGATAGATCGAGTATACTATAGAGTATTGCTGAATGCGGTAGATTTTGAGAAAGCACTCTATTGTGAGATCCAATTAACTTTTACTAGCCCACGGTGTATATTTATGTCAGCGTAATATTCTGCTTAATAAATAGACAAGAAAAATTTGTGGACTATAATTATTATAGCCCACAAATTTTTCTTGTCTATATAATTTATAATGCTCACTCAACAGCGGAATTATTTTACATGGTTTATACAACGGCTTCAACGGTACCGTAGACTTGCATCACAGGTCATTGATTTCGTTTAGCTCAGTAGCTGTTTATCGAAGCGAGGCACAACTAAAGAAAGGTATGTAAAAGTGATCGCTCATTTATCTATAGTTCTCAGCAGAATAGTTGAATACTTGCGAATTTGAAGACACTTTATCATCGTATATTGCTGCGTAGAGTGTGATTGACGTTTTGAGAGCCAGCAAGCTTAATTTTCTCGGACTCGGCGTATAAAATTGACTCCAGGCACGACTGTGCAGAGTTTCGGAACTTGGATGCCTGGGGCTCTCTTTATTAGCAAACCCCTCTGGCAGATCGGCAAAAACTGTAAACTAATGTTTATAACTGAATGAGTGAGTGGGTTGGTGGGTTTGGGTTGGGGAGACGACAGAGTGAATTAGTGTCTCTGTCTCCGTCTCTGTATGTCTCAGTCTCTCTGTGTGTCTGTCTTTTCATCTGTGTATCTGTCTCGGTTGCTCTTTCTGAATATCTGTGTTCGCTTCTGTCTGTTTAATTGTATATATGTCCCACCCAGGGCCTACTACGCCATGGGGGGATGGAAGCAGACTGCTTCCAATTTGGGCCAGGGGGGGAAAGGTTTCCCCCCCTGATGATAAAGTTGAGTATAGAAGATTTCCTCCAGAACATTTTCCCCCCGGTATTCCCCAGTATCTGCCATTGACTTCCATCTGGTAAATCCCCCAAACATTCCCCTTCCCATCATAGCACAGGGTAAATTTTCATTTAATTTGACTTTTGCTTAACACTCACATAAATAATATTATAATTATTTGTCCTTGCACTTCCATCACATTCGCCATTCGCGCGCATCAGGTCTTGCCACGTGGGGGGGGGGTGTAAGTAGCCTGATCCAACTTGTGCCAGAGGGAAACCCCCCCTATTGATATATGGGCATAAGAGATTTCCTTCTGGACATATCATCGGTATCTCGCTCTGTACCCCTGCACACCCACGGTAAATTCCCATTGAACGTTCATCCCGCCATCTCAAGGGTAGGCCTAGATATTCATTTAGTATGACCTTTGCTTTATCCACTTACATTTGTCCCTGCACGTATATGGCACTCGCTCTCACAACTCCTAATTAATTACATTAATTGTTAAAAAAATTATATCTACTGACACTGCACTTGTTTTATAATATAGGTTTCAAATAAAATGAACGATATTTTTCAGAATGAATTTTAGTGATAGGCTATGAGGCACAGAAGCAACAGTAAATTAGCAGACCTGCTTTTGTTTATATTAGGCCTAAAGGATTTTAGTCTGTTTAACTCTTTCGCGGCGAATACGGTCGATTGTGACCGTATAGCAAAAAACGCGGCCGTTTGTCATATAATGTAGATATATTTAGAGTTCTGTTTATATATTTCGCTAGAGGACATGTTGACGATTCAAAATATATCCTGACGTGGGTTTTCCCAAATGATTTGATGAAGTTATAAACGAAAATACAGAGTCCCTCGGTACGAAAACTATGGCCGTATTTTGTAAACATTTATATCCAGCCATTTGCATACATTCGTCCGTGTCTGCGGCTTCTTGGACGTTGACCATTTCGCTGTAATTATGTCTTTTTATCGGCCAAGTTCAGACAAAATGAATTATATCGTTCAACAAATGATATAATAAGGTCTCAAGCACAATCATTCTAGACGATGCAGAGGTTTCCATCAGACCACGCCGATTTCATCATAGATTAGGAAAAACATCGCTCATTTGTAGTTCTTTTTATTTATTTAGGTCTTTCAGTCCAGTTAGATACATAAAATTTATCAGTAAGGCAAACTGTAAAGGATCTATAAAGAAATAATTCTCTATATTTGAACATTTTGGGATAGAAATGCGGCGACATCTCTGCATACCCATTATTTTGCCAATGTGAGCGTTGATTCATATCTTCCAAGTGCGTATAATATAAAACCATTTTTCGATTAAATTCACAATTTTTTAGCCTTTCACTGTTCGCTACAAGCTTGTCATACAATCAGTTACATTTATCACTGGTTCATTCCGATTTATTTTGTTCATAGATTTTAAAAATTAATTTTTAATGTTATAAATTTAATTTTATTTTTAATAATATTTTATATATTTATTAATTTTAAGGCAAACACGTCAATTAATCTGATTTTTCAAGACAGAATATTGTTGAGCGATCAAATACGAACAAAATGATATAAGACATGTCAATATTTCCACAGACTCTAAGTGTTTTTCTATATATGAACCAATTATGGTTATATTTATGAAAAACAACTTAGCTGCGATAGAGTTAAGTAAACATTAATCAAGCAATAAAAGCTTGGCTGGTCAACAATTGAAGTTCAAAAGCAAGTAAAGCAAATGGCTTATATTGAAGTCTGTACAAATGCAAATTGCTTACACTTTTGAAGCCTACATTTGAGGGAATGTTCGAGGAAATTGTCATATTGAAACGCTCTGGTGGAATCCAGAGAGGAAATTACAGGGAGTGGTCCAGGGAAATGTCCATGGGATTTGTTTGGATCCCAAAATGGATATTGCTGAGTATTGTGCAACTGACGGTTGACTATTCAATTTGATATAGGCCTACCAAAAGAAATTTATATTTTAATGAATGCTGAACTTTTCCAAACTTCATAGGACTAAGTACTACTACAGTGTCGCACTGTTAACCCATAATGAGAAATTTTAGAATGTTACAATTATATTGTGCAAATTACAAAAAATTAAATAATGGAGAGGCTACATTTTATAATATCCTTAACCACATTTCTGAGCATTGAATTCACGAGCAATTTTGTGAAAATGACAGCTTAAAAGGTATAATTACAGCATGCAAATCCAAAAAAGTGAAATTTTCATGACTTTATCGTTCATAAACAGCTAGCAAACAAGAGCCTAAAACATGCGCTCTAGTCGATGCAAACAGCTAAAAATGCGTTGGTTTCTGGGGCTCTGCCCCAGACCCCGCTGGAGCTTACGACGCTCCCCCAGACCCCCTAGTCGCTATATGGGTCTCGTGCCTTCGGCACTCACAGCTTCGCGCCTTCGGCGCTTACAATATTATATATAGGCACAAAGTTTATGTTAGGGGGGGACTGCTTCCAGCGTCCAGGGGGGGATAGTAGGCCCTGGTCCCACCCACTTTCTGTCAGCATTTCTGTCTTTCTAATCGACTGTCGCTGCCTCTGCATGTTTATGTCTGTCTGCCTCTGTCTGTCTATTTGTGTGTGTCTGCTTGTCTGACTGTCTTCTTCAATCTTTCCATCCTTCTGTCTATGTGTCTGTCTGTCTGTCTATGTTTGTCTGTCTGGTTGTCTATTTGTCTGTGTGTTTGTCTGTATCTCTGTCTGTCCGATTAATGCTGAATCCGAATGCCTTGTAATAAACTTGTTAAGTCTAAAGTGCACGCGGTTTATTCAGAGATAACACCAGATGCCATGGCACCATGCACGTCCCTATAGCTCGTTGTCGCCATTATTTACAACCATATAAAATAACTCTTGAATTCCACGCAAGTGCTCTGCTATCTATCGGTCACACAAAACTGCCATCGTGGCAGACTGGTTTAGGCACATGCTCTGCAGGATGTGACTTTGCAGGCGTCAGGGTTAGAATCCGTGTGCCACGAATCGGAATTCGAAATGTTTAGATGCTGACCGTGTTTCGAAATTCATTTAACTTCAAGGTAACTATATATACAGACTGAGGCGGTCACTATTATGATGGATTTTGACGCTTCACATTATAAGTAAGTTAGTAAGTAAGTATTTTCTTTGTTGGTCCACTTGCAAATGCACAATGCCATGGGACAATAATATCAACAGACATCCGACTAGGTATGTATGCCTTACTTTACTTTTGCACTGTCCAATCTTTTCCTATCTTACAATAAATTACTTTATCTTTCTTTTGATTGCCTTACCTGACATTACATTACATTACACTTTGCAGCACTGTTTGCTGATGTAATTTGCATGTTGGCAAATATCAAATTAATATCATCCGAAATATCGTTACACCGCAACATTAAATTGCTTGCTAGGCCCATGATAATAAAAATTATAATAAAATATTAATTTATATGCACAATTATCTATATTTATTCTTCATACATATATGCACACATACACGTATAATTATATTTAGAGATATACACGTATATCTATGCATTATAAGCATGTGTGTGTGTGAGTGTGTGTGTGTGTGTGTGTGAGTGTGTGTGAGTGTGCGTACGACTGTATAAATATGTATGTATGCATGCATTTAATTATGTTGAATTTATTGACTCGCATAAATATTTTCTATTGAGATACGTACGCGTTTCCTGTTTGAAATAGACCACTTCAACTGAAGTGATTGCAAACTATAGCATGAGTAATCCTTCATATGCATATCGGTTCCATAATTTATGCATGAGTGGGTGTACATTGATCGTTGTGTCTACTTTATGGTGATATATATATATATATATTATGGTGATATATATATATATATATATGTGTGTGTGTGTGTGTGTGGGTGTGGGTGTGTGTGTGCGTGCGTGTGTGGATATTTGCATATGACATTATCTGCACGTATACCATTTGACTTTTAAGTATATTTACATGTAGGCTACATCGCACAAGTCATTGATACTGGTCTACGTATAGGCCACTTATAATTGGCCAATAATTATAAACCACGTGCGTAGGACTGTGTATAGCGGCTTCCCTGGTTTGTTCCGGTCGGCTTTGAATCAGATATCAGAATTGAATGCATGGACTGAGTGCAGAGAAACCTTATTTATACAGATTGAAGTTCAAGCCCCCGGGACTGAGTGGAACCATAGTCTGAACAGTGAACTTCTACAATTCTCTTGGTCTGCCTTTTATTACTGTGCTTGTGTCAATTGCAGAGGTAGCGACTTCATAAACTAACGTTGCTTATGTGAGATGTAATATTCTACATCGAACGTATAGATACTCGACTAGAAAGCTAATCGCTAACTACAGGACTACATGATTATATACTCGGTTGCATTGCTACTCGACTACAAAACTACTCGACTACGAGTTGAAACATGGCGGCCAAGAAGCCAGTGAATTTCGCCGATATTCATATTCAGGTAATCAATTCTATTCTGTTGAGAGAATCGTAATCGTAATCGTAATCTCGAAACTTCTACAGCGCCCACAAAAGCCAAGTCGCGGGAACCAGCTTATTCACAGGCGCTCAATCAAAACAAAATCGATAGGCAGCGGGTCAAGTCCGGAGAGTCAGGCAGGCAGATAGATGGACGGCTAAGGTGGGTGATGTTTAGAATTGAAATGACGAGGGATGTGATGAGAAGAGGAGGAATCAGGATAGGATTTGTGAAAGAGCAATGTTTTCAGTTTTGAGTGAAAGACCTGTGGGGAGATAGCGAGAGGTGGAGTTTTGGTGAGTTCGTATGATGGGTCGGAAGTTTGCCGAAGTGCTGGCGGAAGCTTGTTCCAGAGAGGTGGAACGGCAATGGCTATGGAGCGGTTTGCAAATTTCAGTGATGAAGTGATGGGAGGGCGAAGCAGTGTAATGGAGGATGAGGAGCGTGTTGAACGAGGTGGCTGGATGGTGAACAACTGACGAAGGTAGAACGGCTGGGATGATTGAAGTGTATTGTAAGTGAGTGAGAGGACTTTGTATTCGATGCGTTCAGGTATTTTGAGCCAGTGAAGTGATTTCAGGACAGGAGTGATGTGGTGACGTTTGGGGGTTTTCGTCACTGCACGGGCGAGGGCATTCTGGATAGCTTGGAGGCGGTTAATTTGGGTTATATCAATGTTTAGGAAGAGAGAGTTGCAGTAATCAAGTTTCGCATGAACTATGGATGTGGCTATTGTGGATGCAGTTTTAAAGTCGAGCATAGGTCGGATTCTGCGGAGATCTCGTATGTGCATGAAACAAGTGCGGGAAAGTTGGGTTATGTGGTCGGAGAAGCTATGTTCTGTTCAGACAAATGAGTGAAAACCTTTGCACACCTTTGTTTTGGTAGATCTCGCTTTAATAAATAGCAATTGAGCTACACTGTAGCAGTATTATCAAACAGTTCATGTGCAGTTCCCATGAAGCCGTTGGACAAGTAAAGTTTTCAGTTAAGAGCGTTAAATTATTATTTCTTGATTTAGTGTTGCAAGTTTATTGTACGAAATGGCTTCGGCTCTGCATGAAAATAATGGAATGATGCTGTAGCTGCGGTTATGCCTGTTGAATCGCTGATAATGGTGATGACGATAGTGATACTGAGAGTGAAAATGATGATTATGATCATGATTATGATGACGACCAGGGCCTACTACGCCATGGGGGGGATGGAAGCAGACTGCTTCCAATTTGGGCCAGGGGGGGAAAGTTTTTCCCCCCCTGGGAAAAAAGTCCATCTGTCATGGACTTCCTCCTGGTAAATCCCCCGAACAATCCCGTAATAACACAGGGTAAATCTTCATTTAATTTGACTTTTGCTTAACACTCACATAAATTTGTCCTTGCGCTTCCATCACATTCGCACCCATCAGGGCTTGCCACATGGGGGGGGGAGTAAGTAGACTAATCCAACTTGTGCCAGATGGAAATCCCCCCTAATGATAGATGGGTATAAGAGATTTTCTTCTGGACCCCCTCTGTTCTACTCCTCCCCTCACACCCACGAAAATTCCCCTTGAACGTTCATCCCGCCATCTCAAGGGTATAATTATAAATTATTCATTTAGTATGACCTTTGCTTTACAGTCACATTTGCCCCTGCACGTATATGGCGCTCGCTCTCACAATTCATAATTCGGTCTAATTACATTAATTGTTAACATTTTGTTAAGGTATATTATTGTATCTACTGAAACTGCATTGGTTTTATAATATTGCTCTCAAATAAAATGAACGATATTTTAAGAATGAATTTTAGTGATAGAAGGCAAAGAAGCAACAGTAAATTAGTAGCCTACTTTTCTTTATAGTAAAGGTTTTTAGTCTGTTTAAGTAAACATTAATCAATCAATAAAAGCTTGGTTGCTCAACAATTCAAGTTCAAAATCAAGTAAAGCAAATGGCTTATAAATTCCTCCCTCAAACATTAAAGCACTATTGAAGTACAGATAAGCACTATTAAAGTCTGTACAAATGCAAATTGCTTACACTTTTGTAGCCTACATAATAGGCTACATTTGAGGGAAATGTTCGAGGGAATTGTCCTATTGAAACGCTCTGTTGGAATCCAGAGAGGAAATTACGGGGAGTGGTCCTGGGAAATGTCCTTGGTATCTGTCTGGATCAGAAAATGGATGTTGCTGAGTATTGTACAACTGACAGTAGACTACTCAATTTGATATACCAAAAGAAATTGACATTTTACTGAATGCTGGACCTTTTCAAGCTTCACAGGACTACTACAGTGTTTAACGCACTGCGAACTCATAATGAGAAATTTTAGAATGTTACCATTATATTGTGCAAATTTAAAATAATTAAATCATGGGAGGCGACATTTTATGATATCCTAAACCACGTTTCTGAGCATTAATTCACCTGCAATTTTGTGAAGATGACAGCTTTAAGAGGTACAATTACAGCGTGCAAATCCAAAAATGTGAAATTTATTTTCGTAACTTTATCGCTCATAAACAGCTAGCAAACAAGAGCCTAAAACATGCGCTCTAGTCGATGACAACAGCTAAAAATGCGTTGGTTTCTGGGGCTCCGCCCCATACCCCGCTGGGGGAGCTCACGACGCTCCCTCAGACCCCCTAGTCGCTATGGGCTTCGTGCCTTCGGCACTCGCAGCTTCGCGCCTTCGACGCTTGCAATATAGACAAAAGTTTCTGTTAGGGGGGGAATGCTTCCACCTCTCAGGGGGGGATAGTAGGCCCTGATGACGACGACGACCACGATGACGATGATGATGATGATGATGATGATGATGATGATGATGATGATGATGATGATGATGATGATAACGATGGTGTTGATGATGATGGCTATGACTACCACAATGATGATAAGACGACGACGACGACGATGATGATGATGATAATGATGGTGACGATGATGATGATTATGATGATGACGACTACGGCGATGACGACGACTACGATGATGATATAATTATGATCATCATGCTCATCATGCCGACGTAACCATCGAGATAGTAAGGAATGCCATTAAGGGCGGAACAGTGGACGTGCAATTGCGTAGATGAAATCGGTTTGATGAATGATTAGCTTCTAATCCGTCTGACTTTTCATATCAAACATCCTTCCACACCATCGGATGTTGCTAACAAATTAGTCTCGTGATGAACGTGGAATTTATCGGTAAGAGACTTTGGAACTCATCTGTCTTTTCTCCATCCGCCATTCTCAGAATTTCCCCGAACAACCTCTCTAACACAGCGCTCGTCACTCGTCAGGTATATGCTGTTTGAAAATAAATAGCGGCGACAGCAACGTGATCGCTGTAAAAAATTGGTTACTTGTATTTACTATAATAGTAACGTGGAACAGTTATTAGGTGACACGTTTGTTTTGATAATGCATCGCCGAATTAAACACCTTTAAGAGACTTTCTACAGACACAATATATTTCCTCAACCGTATATTCGTTATGCTTTCAACTTTTCCTAATTTCGTAACTTCCATTGTATCTAGCACCTAACGCTAGCCAGAGGCGTATCCAGGTGTGGGGCAAAATTGGCCACGCCCAATATTGAGAAATTTTCACAGGACGTGTCCTCCCTCCCATCAGGTTCGTTCAGGCAACGAATCAATGCAACGGGAGAGATAAAACTTAGCATATGATCCAATGTTTGAATAAATTTTCAAGCTACAGGCAATGCAGTGAGTGAAAAGTAGCATATGTGTAGAAAGAAGGTCTTTAGCTATTTTGTCGGAGAAAACTGTATATTTGTCTTGCCATATCGACCAATTAATAAAAAAAGTCATCACTTTTTTACCAAAGATCAGCAGCGAAATTTTTGCTACCCAAGATCAACAATTTTTTCCCCCTCTTCGAAAATTTCTGTATCCACCTCTGACGCTAACGACCCTGGGAGTCACAAGACTTGTACAGAATAACGACAAATCTGCACTAATACCGCAAAGCTGATGTTTTCTATAATATTGGGTTGAAAGATCTCGCGCGTTGGATTCACTGAATTTTTTTTATCAGATTCGAGGATATACTGCAGCTATATAAAAACGCCTGCATTCACAATATTGTATCTATCCCGCCAACTCGTTCATCTTACATTGAGTGTCATTTGTTAAAAGGCTAAATCGGAGCTTGCTCCGAGCAGTGGCAGACTGCACCCGCACCCACTCCACCTCGCCCCACCCATGTGTCACATCTGATAGGTTGGCATTCTCTCTAGTGCCAGCAGGATCTGTCATTTGAAGCACCTGTCTTGAAGGCGACTCCCAGAGTTCACAGGCCAGGCTGTGTCAGCCCCACGTTCAGCCGAGATCCTGTTTAGAATCAACAGCGGGTCATAATATATCGTACTTGTTCCTGACCAAAGCATGTGAGAGATGCATTGCCTAAGGCGCTAAATTGAAGACTTCATGTCACACATGTAACATACATACATGCATACATGCATAGGCCTACATACATACATACATTCGCACATACATACATGCATACATACATACATACATACATACATACATACATACATACATACATACATACATACATACATACATACAGACAGACAGACAGACAGACAGACAGACAGACAGACACACACACACAGACACACACACACAGACAGACAGACACACACACAGAGACACATACATACATACATACATACATACATACATACATACATACATACATACATACATACATACATACATACATACATACATACATACATACATACAGACAGACAGACAGACAGACAGACAGACAGACAGACAGACAGACAGACAGACAGACAGACACACACACAGACAGACACACACACAGAGACACATACATACATACATACATACATACATACATACATACATACATACATGCATACATACATACATACATACATACATACATACATACATACATACATACATACATACATTGTACATTGTACATTGTACATGCGTACGTGCGTATGCATACGTGCACACGGGCATATTATAAGCATACATATACGTATGCAGGCCCGCCGACAGAAATTCCGGGCCCCTGGGCTGAGCAGTCACAGGCCCCAAACTATCTTTAGACTTATTGAGCAAATTTACACAAAAACAAATAAAATAACAATTGTGTGGGTATGAATGTACGCTAATGCTTACATTTATGATTTTAATCAGTTCGTATTATGTTAAGGATCTAATTGTCAAATGATATGGCAATCAACAAGCATGCAACTTTTCTGGATTTAACTGCAACAATATCTCTTGTTATATCCTGGTATTTCTCTATCTTGTCTGCGAACCTAGAAAATGCACTTCGGAAATGTTCTTTCTTCATCGCCTGGAAAATTGTCCAAAAGTCTTGGATGACCGTTTTTTATAGGCTTAATAGCAGCCTATAATTGTCGCCTCAATCGTTTGTGTACACTGTACAGGCCTAAACGCGGACCCTGGCGGCAGAGTGCCAACACCAAAACAATGCCTCTTTACAGTTTCCATAATTTCAGCATTTTCATGATTCTTATTTATGATGCTTTCATTTGGAATTAAGATACTAACACCACAAACCTCATTTTCCTCCTTTCAGTTATATACGATCATCATGCAGGCAGGTTTAATAATACACTAGAATCAACCGATGTAGGAGTAGGCCTAATTACGGGCTCTGATTGCCTTCTTTTGAGATTCTGAATTGAGATAGTGTGCTACTGTATAAGCTTGCCAATTTTTGCCTTTTAAAACTTATTAGCTTTTGCTTTTCCTTTTGTGCTCCAAATTTGTGTTTATTAAATATTCCATCGTTGCGAGAGAAACTTATCATTTAGATTTGTTCACTTGCGATTGAAATCTGACAACGTATAATTTAGCAAAAGAACGTTCTGAGACGGAGGTGAGCGTGTTGATTGGCAAAACACTGATAACTAAGGTAATGGACAGTAGCTTGAAACTTAAACCGTTGTAGCAGTGTAACAGTAATAGCCCAAAATAGGCTCTATTTAAAACAACATAAATCACACAATAGGCTATAGTAATAAAAGTGAAAATAGGTTGGAACCGCTGCTCGTAATCAACATAGGAAACATATTATAATCACTCTTGCCCGGGCCCCTCCGGGCCCCTAAAAGTAGCCGGGCCCCTGGGCATTTGCCCCCTCTGTCCCCCCCTCTCGGCGGGCCTGTACGTATGTGGGCCTTTGTGTTGTGGAGGGGGTGTTTGTACTTGGACACTATCTCAGATGAGAAATGTCAATAGGCATCCGACCCATTGCGGTTTGCTTCTTCCCATTTTCATGCGGATATTGAGCGGATTTTCCCCCATAAATTATTATGCATAGGTCGTTGAAACCCGGACCTCGGTGATTTATCGTCCCTTCAATGAATTAACCTATCCTGGGAAATGTAAGAAGTAAACAAGCGGAACAGAAACGAGTAAGTTGTCAGCCGATTGTTGAAAGACATTTGACTGATCTGACCTGCAAGTGTCGGGGAATTTTGCACCTCACTCTTCGCCATTCAAACTCTTATTATTCAAATTGAAAACATGCTAACACTTCACAACTCCACCACTGGTTGCACTCTGCCAGTGCCAGTCACAAGCCTGGATAAAGGTGGAGGGTCTTTGTTATCACACAGTGACGCTAAACTGCGAACACACACCCACACACACACACACACACACACACACACACACACACACACACACCCACACACACACACACACCCACACACACACACACACACACACACACACACACACACACACACACACACACACACATACACACACACACTAACACTTCACGCACATCCACTTTACCGTCGTTCGAATTCAGAGAAACTAGAAACTAGGTAACTGAATGACTGACTGCCTGACTGGTTGGCTGATTAACTGGCCGATTTTCAAGCCGACTTTTACATATGTAGACTGACTGACAGTGTTATAATCATAGTATTATTTTTAGTTGAGGATTTATAATGCACCTTTAGCCTAATAAGGTGAACCGTTCAGAAGCGCTCCTAGCGTGCAGGACCCCGCGAGAAGGAGATGGCTTTGAGAAGAGAGAACAAGGAAGACAGATTACCAGACAGAATTATTGTAGAGTGAAGAGAATGAGAATGCACATTCCAAAGAAAAGGACCCATTGAGACAAATTATCGAGGCCGTTGAGCCATGGCAGTTCTAGTATGGGAGGGATAGGCGACAAGAGGTCAAGTCTATTGGAGGAAGGCATTAGGTGTACGGTGGGAGGAAGCTGAATGAGGCCAGAGTGTAACGTCAACCAGATGTTTGGGGCAAGACCACGCTGAGTCATGACGATCAGAGAGAGGATTTTGAAGTGCGGGCTAGCGTTGATGGGAGACGACAGAGGGACTAACTGACCGGGTGATTGACAGAACGCCTGCATATATAACTGACTGACTGACTGACTGACTAACTGACTGGCTAAATGACTGGCTATCTGAATGACTAACTGTCTGTCTAACTGACTGACTAACTGACTGGCTAACTGACTGACTAGCTGATTGGCTAACTGATTGACTAACTGGCTGGCTCACTGACTGACTAACTGACTGGCTAACTGACTGATTAACTGACTGATTAACTGACTGGCTAACTAACTGACTGGCTAACTGACTGGCTAACTGACTGATTAACTGACTGGCTAACTGGCTGACTAACTGACTGGCTAACTGACTGACTAACTGACTGATTAACTGACTGACTGACTAACTGACTGGCTAACTGACTGGCTATCTGAATGACTAACTGTCTGTCTAACTGACTGACTAACTGACTGGCTAACTGACTGACTAGCTGATTGGCTAACTGATTGACTAACTGGCTGGCTCACTGACTGACTAACTGACTGGCTAACTGACTGATTAACTGATTGATTAACTGGCTGACTAACTGGCTGACTAACTGACTGGCTAACTGACTGGCTAACTGGCTGATTAACTGACTGGCTAACTGGCTGACTAACTGACTGATTAACTGACTGACTGACTAACTGACTGATTAACTGACTGACTGACTAACTGACTGAATAACTGACTGAATAACTGACTGACTAACTGACCGTTTATGCAACTAGATACATATACATGTAGCTACCTAGCTAACCGACTGACTAAGTCAAGGATTTTCAAACGGGACGTCGGCCAGGGTTCCGCTGCAGTTTTGATATAAAATTTGTATAACACCGGTTGAAATTACAATAAGTAATTAGCAGTGAGTCGAATTATTTCACAGTTTTCAGTCATTCTTCCTTAAGTAAAAATGTCAGTTTATGTATTACTGGGGGCGCGGACATTTCCCCCCCTGAACAAAACCCCCCCGGACAAACCCCCCGGACAATCACCCCCCGGACAATTCCCTCCTGATTTAGCCTAAGACATTAACCCCCCTGACAATCCCCCCCCTTTGCTTCCATTTAGGCAAAAATGCGTTTAATTAAACTTCTATCTAAATAACAATTATTTTTTCCCATCCAGCTCCAAGCAGGAATATTAAGCAAGAATATTTTCATCAATCCAGCTTCCATTTAAGCAAGAATATTTTCATCAATCCAGCTTCCATTTAAGCAAGAATATTTTCATCAATCCAACTTAGGACACTTAGGACCGCCGTTTTATAGTAATACCACTTACACGCAATATGTTCGACAAGAGGGGGGAATTGTCCTACCCTGGGGGGATTGTCCGGGGGGGTTTTGTCCAGGGGTAAATGTCCTACACTCTATTACTGTACTGATTATTAGGCCCTATGCTGTTATAGGGCCTACAGCATTCTCATATAATTATGGTTCTGCATGTGAGTTAATATGCGCATCAGTCTTGTTATTCGGAGGAAACATGCATCAAATTGCATTTGCTATTCGGAAATCACAGAACATAATATTTGAAACAAGAATCGAGGGATGTAACCAGCGCAGAGTTTGGGACTCGCCTTCAAATGAAGCTGAAACTTCCTTAATATGTAAGCTTATAGGCTGAGCATGAGATCCCTGCCCCACCATAATAAATAACCTGGCATAAATTTCGCCATAAACCTGACGAGGGATGTTTTATAAATTATAACACATCACAACTAAATTGGTCAAAACACTGCTCTAGAATGCAGCTTATTCCCATTTTTCAATTTGTTCAATATTTTATCCATTTGATAGTATTAGTTTTAGAGAAATACTGCAGAAATGCAGTTGTTCTTTGGCATGCAGTGCTTTGTGCACTGGACCTTCACCTATAGAATAAGTTTACTAAAGCATGTAGGCTATATCCGTAATGTGCTATTATTATATTGCCAGAAGTGCAAATAACGCAAGAAAACGCATTTGAAGTCTAAAAGCTGCTAAGTTTACAAGTTACATGTACAACTGCATGTTGTTAATATTTCATGATGCAGTGGACGGGTGAAATGCGCAAGCAAAACTCATACATCATCCACACAATAAAGAAGCAATTAACCAATAGATCGATCATTCAATCATTCGATCATTCATACCATTAATTAATGAACCAGTAATCGATCTATGCAGCAATCATTATAAGTCAGTCAGTCAGTCAGTCATTTATTCAGTCAGTCAGTCAGTCAGTCAGTCAGTCAGTCAGTCAGTCAGTCAGTCAGTCAGTCAGTCAGTCAGTCAGTCAGTCGGTCAGTCAGTCCATCAATCAATCAATCAACCTGTCAATCATTTGATTGGTTTTTTAGGCTCCGGATCAACCGGAAGCACCGAAGCCAGGGTCTCTTTATTACAACACGAGCGTCATACCTGCTCCATCTATCGACCAGCAAGTATTTCCGTCGGAAGGCATCGCGGAATTGGAACCGGAAACGGAAATCGCAAAGTTGAAGGTAAAGCCATAGATCCTTGTAAGTGGTGGCTGCTTTTTTAATCTTTACAGCAGCATCACAATTTTCATTCCATAACCCATAATTATGATTACCTCGCGATACACACTTACACATTCTTTCAAACATGAACAAGCTTACATAATTAGCAAAAAGCATGCCATACATGCCGTTTATACATACGACAGTGATATTAATACAACACTGAGACCAGCTTTAATAACTTGGAATAAGTCCAAGCTATTTTTTTGACACAAAAACATTTTTACTGCTACTTTCGTCCAGTTAATATTAGCCTACACAATAATCAAAGGAGTTGCATGAAAAAATTTCTGGGTCTCTTTCAATCGACAAATTAGGCTACAAAGGATTTTTCCGGAAATTATCAATTTCAGTTGCTTGAAAACAAAACAAGTTCATGTTTAAAATGGTAACTTTTACGGTGACTTTTTGACAATTTCATTTGCAATAACCAACCATTGCAGCAAGCATACGTAGGCCTACATTATTTATTTACATACACAGTTATTTACATATACATTTTCTTACACACACACATTGCACATAGTGGTGGCGTCGTCACTTGAAGCCGGAAGGTTCGAGGTTCGAATCCACCTCGCCGCGTAAGGACCTTGGGCAAGTCCTTCACTCTCAATGGCTCAGCGCTTCGGCGTGAAACTCCGATGCAGTGTCCGCTCTGTATTCGGGAGCGCCTCTGAGTAGAGAACTTGAAGGGGCGCTATAACAAGTGCACATACAAACAAACAAAAACAAACATTGATCAAGAAGCGAACATTCTCTAGGATGCGGAACCAAAGAAGAGGAGACGCAGAAGGCGAGCGGTGGGTGAGGCTCTGGCAGATCAACAGCTCCAGTATTCAGTCCAAGATATTCCACCATGGTACCTGTCAATCATTCTGGGCTTCCAGGTAAGCATCCATACTAGACTATCACTCACCCTGGCATGAGGCATCAGGTAGTCTTGTATATCAAAAAGTTAATCATGGCATTTCTTGGACCTATAGATTGTTTTCCATTATTTGTAAACTTCCCGGTGTATAGTAATCATACAAAATTGGACATTTTAGTTTCTATGTATGGACTATATCGCAAATAAGTTCAATCTCAGAAATAATGGCATACACTTTGCAAGTAATAACGCTATTTGAGATTTTAGAATTGGTACTTTTAGATTGCTCAAATGTGTTATTTCAAATGTTCAACGCACCCAAGTCCACTTTGATATGCGAGTCTGTGACGCGTTAGATAATGTTCAGCATGTAATTTGAAACATTATACTTGATAATGTTCTGGATGTAATTTGTGGCATTATTTGAATGTGTTCTGGATGTAATTTTTAGCACTATTTGATGATGTTCTGGATGTAATTTGTAGCAATATTTGATACTGCTCTGGATGTAATTTTTAGCACTATTTGATAATGTTCTAAATGTGATTTGTAGCACTATTTGATAATGCTCTAAATGTGATTTGTAGCACTATTTGATAATGTTCTAAATGTAATTTGCAGCACTATTTGATAATGTTCCAAATGTAATTTGCAGCACTATTTGATAATGTTCCAAATGTGATTTGTAGCACTATTTGATAATGTTCTAAATGTGATTTGTAGCATTATTTGATAATGTTCTAAATGTGATTTGTAGCACTATTTGATAATGTTCGGAGCGACTGTGACCAATCCTCTGGTCATGTCGAAATATCTGTGTATCGGAGAGAACGACAATCTCGTCAAGAGTGAACTCATTGGAACCATTTTCTTTGTGTCGGGCATCTGCACTCTCCTACAGACCATCATCGGAGTCCGGTATATAATACACTCACGCCTGTTCCGAACTAATTAAGCTTCTTTTATAAACACAAAGTTAATCCGCTCCTTTGATCACTTTCCTTAGTAGGTAAATGAGTAAATATAGGCTAAGTAGCTTGTATACTTGCATCTGATAAACGCATGTGCACCACTCAGCCTCAATGATATCTAATCCAACAATGTTAAGGCGCCTGAGAGCTATTCGCAAATCTGTTTCATCTTCGATCTTTACCACCATTGTCCACGCCTTCGTCTGTTCTCGGATTGACTATTGTAATTCTGTCCTTGCTGGCCTCCCTAAGGTCCGGCTAGCTCCCCTACAGTCCGTTCTCAATGCTGCTGCGAGGCTCATTGCCCGTCTTCCTCGATTCTCACACATATCTACATTCATGGCTGAACAACTTCACTGGCTTCCACTCTCAGCTCGCATAGAATTCAAAGTTATAAGTTTGGTTCTCAAGTCTCAACGAGGCCTTGCTCCGACGTATCTTTGTGATCTCATACTTCGCCCCATTTCGGCCACTTCGCTGCGTCCTCTTAGGTCCTCAGATCGGCTTGACCTCTTTGTTCCTCGCGTCAGGACCGCCATGGCTCAATCCAGATCATTTGCCTGCATAGGTCCCTCCCTATGGAATGGTCTTCTCCCATCCGTTCGCTCTGCCATCCTCTCTGGTAGTCTTTCGTCATCTTTCTCTTGTCTAAAGACCTGCCTTTTCTCTCGGAGTTGCACGCACTGGGAGCGCTTCTGAAAGGCTCTTGCTGCAAGAAGCGCTTTACAAATGGTCAGATACGATCAGATTGTTTGATTTAATAATAATATTATAATTTCACCTTTTCCAAGTATAGTTATATCTGTGATTGGTGTTGATTTCGTTTGTAGGCTTCCGATCGTCCAAGGTGGAACGTTTACATTCGTCACTCCGAGCATTGCGATTCTGTCACTGGATATATGGAAGTGTCCAGAACCCGGAACAGACGGTACGAATCATTATTATTATTTTTTATAGGCGTTTAGGGACATTTCAGCAGTGGGGGCCAAAATTTTACTTTTGCCCGAAAAATAAATCCGTTGCTCCTTCAAACATCTTCGCGCGTCTAGGGTGAAAGCTATCCGGGGGATGAATTAATCTATCCCCCCGGATGGAATTAACTGGTCTACACTATCCGGGGGGATAAACCATTCTACCCCCTTTTTTACAAATGCGCATAATAAAAAAAATTATGCTGTAATCCAAATTTAAAGTGACTCTAATTGTTTTAAGTGTCCTAAGCAATGTTCAGATAAAGGCAACTCGAATTTATTAAGTGACTCTGAGTGTTCTTAAGTGTTTTAAATATTTTAAGTGCTCTAAAACAGGGCAAAACAAATTATATAGCCTAGTAGGAATAAACACACCTGTTAGTGTCATTGTTCAAAACAAAACAGATGGAAATTAATTTGCAAAAAAATACACGCGAAAGCGGTTTTTTCGACTTTTTTTAATTTGGGGAATACAATTAATACGGGGGATATTCTATTTTGTTACACCGGCAGTGCACCAGAGTATTTGCCCCTTAACCACTTCTCTCGCGTGTGGCGCAAGAACGGAAACTCTGCCTTTGTACAGAGACATAGGCCTAAGGGTTGTCCAGGCTAACAAAATTTAATGTCCATCCAATTCCAGTTGCTAGGAGCAGTGGCGCAGCTATCATGTGTGTAGGGCGTGCAATGTCCACGGGCCCACGACCTCCAGGGACGCACATAGATAATTGAATTATTATAAATCAATTCAGATTATCAATAATTTGTCCCAATTAGTAAGTCACGTTATTTGGTGACAGATGCAGTTGTTGTAAACGCACTTACATTATTTCTTTACTTAACTGTCACCGGCAAGTCACAGTAGGCCTACTTAAGCTGCTACTGAACTCCTTTTAACGTGTTTTTCGTCTCGGGTCATGACGGGTCACGTTGCAAATTGATGTTAGGGCATGTAAAAAACGATAATAAAGGACGTCAGTTGGCTTAATAGTTAACATAGTTTTATGTTAAAACGTGGTTCAGTTACATGGTCACTTGTGTCTCTGTCCTGGCTATGCCCTGCATGGCAAATGTTTGGCGCAGCCTCTGGACGTCAGCAGCTTGAAACATAATCCAGGAATTTGAACAACAGTTACATTGTCAGTATTGTAATAAAACTTCATTCCAATGAGATATCACTGCAATTAAAGCATTTGATCTATCTGTCTCATTCTTACAGCATCCGTATCTATTCTGTCAGTTGTATTGCATGCATTGTTTGACCTAAGTATCAAACGCCATTGATTAGTTTTATAATTCATTTTGACTGCAGGAACACAAGGAAGCAGGACTAAGGGTCGAGTTGGGGCCATGCTGGACCCTTGCACTCGGTCCATGAAAAGATACGCTATGCGCCACTGCCAGTCAAGACATTATAATTATTCAAGTGGCGCTATATAATAATTTGCACTTACGATTACGATCAAATAATAATTATCGCATTGTCATCTACTGCTGGTAAAGTTCGTGAACAGAGAATGTAGTTCGGATATGAAAGCCGTGTACTGCAAACCAGTAATAAGGTGGGTGATACACATGTGCTGCAGCACCCAGGCCTGCAGCTCTGAGGGGTTCAATGGAGCCATAATTATGTACGTGGTGGACCGGTGGATTGTCAGAGGAGGAGGGCCTTTGAAAGATATTCACAGCTGCACTCGGGCAGTCGCTGGTCTTAATGCGATCCCTGTGTCCTGGCTCCAAAAGATTACATGTTTAACGGCACTGCCGTATCAAAGATGATTAGTGTCGCCCTCCTCCTTGATCCAGGCGTGGGACTGGCACTGGCAGAGTGCAACCAGTGGTGGAGTTCACGGTTGATTCACTGGTGGTTTTGCTTTTGTAGTCATCGGACAACTCAATTCGACCACTTCCTCCTACGACAACGCCACTGTCACTGAAGAAATCTGGAAGCCAAGAATCCGAGAGGTCAGTCAACTTCCACCTGCGCAGGTTTTTTTAATAACAGCAATTATTTGCATGGCACTATAACTGGTGTACATGTATTAGCAATTCTTATTCGCACCTGAAACTAACAGCGTCTTGTAGGCAGATAAGTAAGTGAATATATTTTCTGTCGCTCCTCTTGCAAATGCACAATGGGACAGTTATTATAATGCATAGAAGTAATAACTGGTAATAGAAAGCGAAAATGAAATACGAAGTTGAGTTAAATGACTGATATAATAGTTAACGTCAAGCAAGTCATCGATTTAGCATTCTGGAAACAAATCCCTCAACAGTCAGTGAATTACAGTCATTTTTAATTTACTTGCAATCTGACCAATTTTGTAGAGTAATATCAATTATTGTCCTATTGTTGAATTTTTTTAAATCGCCACTGGTACGCATTTTCTAAGTGAAAAGCCTCAAGTGCTTACCCTCTCGAATTCGAAGTTCGAGTTAGTATTTTTGGTGATCAGTAAAGGTTATGAACTAAAAAAGAAGAAAATCGATTCGAATTCAATTGATTCTTTCAATAATATTGAGACGCAGTTCGACGTGAAAAGACTGGACAGCGTTTTGAATGAAAACTTTGCAATCACTATAATAATGGTTCCATCCTTTTCTCTGTCTTCGTCAATTGATATAATTTCCCAACTCAACATTCAAAAATAATATTATTATGCTGCAAGTTATGGTCAACTTAAACCGCTGGATGTCGCCACACTGGATAAATCGTATTATCTAAATAATATTCTTACATACCTTTAAATATGAAGTAATAAATCTTATATAAAATACGATAATAAAATTCTGAATTCACTCCCAGCAAACATAATAATTATTATTGTCTTCTCTAGTTTAATAATAATATTGAGACGGAGGCCGAGGTCAAAAGGCAAGATGCCATTTTAAATTAAACTGTGTGGGCCTAATCAATTTTATTGGCTTCCATCCTGATTTTTTGTGTTCATCAATGACCTTATTGTTTCCAATGTCATCATCATCATCATCATCGTCCGTGGGTTCAACACCCGTTGTTTCCAATGTAGAATTCGAAATTATTTATATAAGCTATGATCGGCGTCAAAGTCATAGCAGCCGTTAGATGTCGCTAAACACTGGATAAATCGCATCACGCAACAATTATTGCTTCACACCTTTAAATAGACGATATTAAATTCTATAGAATGCATGCGATTAAAACGCTGTAATTTGTTAATACCCACTTTGAATTATTGTCGCCAACGACCGTTGATGCCGTTATACTTTCAAATTCAAATTTAAATTTATTGCTCCACCCAAAAACCCAACAATTACACGTTATGCAATGTAAAAAAATGATTAAGAGTATGAATGAATGAGTAATTAGATATGCACAGAATTAGAAGTAGGGAAACAATAGGAGCCCTAAAGGGAAGATCCTGCTATAGGTAGGATTCATAGGTAGATGGCTATTCATAGCAAAGGTAATTGGTGAGTGCAACTTAAGTGTAAGTGTGACTTCGAATATTATGAAAGACTTTGTCTCTGTCGACCTAGGATGTCATTATTGTCATAAAATGTTTACAGGATATATAATGGATACTTGTTTCTTGACAGGTTTTAATGGCATTTTATTGCTAATGGGATATATTATAAGCTACCCGGCACCCAAATAAATGAATTGATCGATTAACTGATTAAGTAAGTAGGTATATATAAGTAAATATGTAATAAGTAAGTAAGTAAGAATATTCTTTATTATGCCACCAGCAAACGCACAATAGTTTACAGAGAAAATAAATAATAGAAAACATTTATGCAAAGTTATAATAACATTCGCATAATAAAACTGTTTCTGGCAAAAAGAATCAACTCCAGGAAGTGTCAGATAATGTAGTCTTGGTCGAGTATTGTATGCAGTGACCTTATCGGGAGGGAGGAGATGGTGAAGAATGTGACAAGGATTTAAGAGTATAGAGCGGAAAAGAGCAGAGTCAGCTATGTAAATGAAAGACTAAGGCTATCGTCCATTCTATATGCGGGTCTGCACTCCTTGTTGGGAAAGCATTCGCTGTACAATTCTCTTTGTACGAAATATTATGTTAAAAGTCTCTGGATCAATAAAATGATGGTTTAAAATATAAAAGAAAGGGTCAGACTTCGATATAATATAAAGAAGAATTCCACCATAAGATGTCGCTAAGCTTAGGATAAAACATTTGATGTTGGGTCACCTTTAGGCAACTTACTTGCTAAGCGACATAATAATTTTGAAATCTTCACGACAATCGACGCTTGTTGAATTTTGCTAGTACCAAGCACTGGATAAAGCAGCCACTTTTATTATCGCTAATTAAACTTAGTTAAGGACTTAAGGTGTTGTTCTTACATAATGTATTTTCAGATTTTATTAACACTATTTAAATATAATTCTTACACAATTGTCCATTAATTATAGACATAGCCTCATAGGTCATATTCTTCGAGAAGAATTATATTCGGAATAGAAAAAATTATTTCTAACATCTCACTTTTTCTCTATGTATTATCAGGAAGTAATTTTGACATGCCAAGCTTTTTACACAAGCATATTAGCATAATATGATCGATTGTTTTGGGCAAGTGGCACTCAGAACACAGGTTTGTTGAGTTCTTACATAGGCCTACATCAACTTCAGCCAAGACGTCTAAGGCCCAAGTTGTCAAACGATGTCTTCAAACTCCCAAAACAGATAGACCAACTTCCACCGCATGATGTGGCTTAACACATGAGAGATAGGATAGTATTATGCTGGGCTTAGACACCTTTAGATATCTTTTAACAAAAATTGTATATATGACGTTCTTGCACAGTTTGGTCTAAGTGTAACGAATGGAAGTTCTGCTAATGATTTTCACTTCAAATGCAATAACAATAATATTACTGAAACCAGTATGCATAAAATTATTCGGGTAAGCTATACACTGCTAGGCTATTAGGTCATTTTGAGCCGCACTTTTTTACTAACATTATAACCGACTAATCAATTAAACCGTGTCAGCGTTTTTAGTATTTCCGTTAAGGCCAAAATTATCGCTTTATTGCCTTGATATTGATTTAATCTCAATAACTGCAATTACCGATCGTTATTTTACTTGTTAATCTTTTAACTAGAACTTCCATTGGACATTATATGAAAATAAGTCGTCAGCTTAGGATTATTTTAATCGTCAGAATTAATAAACGATTAATCGATTAATTATTTAAGAAATGAAAAATGAGGTCGATGTCTATGGCTCTGGAAATCGCAAGATAAGTAAGTAAGTTTAATGAACCGCCTGCAAACGCACTGCGGGAACATCGATCAGTTATAAAAAGCAGTGAAAATATAGATAGGCCTACATAAGTAAATAATCATTAGACCTAATAAAGTGAGTGAAAATGCAGTTATTTTCAATGTTACAAAAATGTAGGCTAAATAGGAGAATGAACTTCGATGTATGGAATTAAGTCTGTTTTATTGTACCCTTTGTTTTCATAATACACGGAATCCGCCTGTAACTTTGAAAATCACCGTTCTCTGTGAGTGCCAGTCCCAAGCCGGGAAAAGGAGGAGGCGCAGGCATAGGCGCAACCACCCTATGGGACCCACGGGACGCGTCCCTTCCAACTTTTGAGTGGTCCCCTAACTTTATTATTATGGTCCCCCAACTTTTAGGACGTGATTCATTATGATCCCCCCAACTTGTAGGACGTGATTGCAACTATGGGCGCAGGGCTTTTTTTAAACGTGCAGTTGTACACAAAATGTGCAGCTCTAAATGGATCTGTGCAGTTGTAGAAGCACTTCTGTACAGCTAAAACTAGCAAAAAGGTCATTTTTCACCGATTGTATGTAATTTACCATGGAATATGGGAACGGAAAGAAGGAGTTGTGCAGTTCCAAAAACTCCTTAAAAACAGTCCTAAGGAGGCGTCAAGCGACCATAGCATTCATTATTAGTTCGTTACTCTTTGTAAACTACTAAACACGTCACTGCCGCAGTTGTGCGGCGCCAGTCAAAAGGCTGCAAAAGGAGGAGGGCAGCACCTGTAATATTTCCCATGTTCAAAATACATACAATTCCTAAGTCGCTTGTCGTATCAGTGTTTCTGCTTCTTCATTCAGATCCAAGGAGCCATAATGGTCGCATCTCTCTTTCAAGTCGTCATCGGCTTCACTGGTATAGTGGGAGCCATGCTTCGTTTCATTGGCCCTCTGGCGGTTGCTCCCACCATCGCCCTGGCTGGTCTTGCTCTCTTCGATGTCGCAGCCACCTTCGCAGCCAAACAGTGGTGGATCACACTCGTGTACGTACTCACTCCTCAATTAATTAACACGATGCGACGTTATTTATTATTTGTTTAACATGTCAAATTATTATTGTACCATACGAGAGGTGAGAAACTGGTCAAAATAAGTATTTCTATATACAACAACGGTTTTTATTACCGCAAGATAATTTCGTTAGACGTCAGCCACAAGGAGATTAAGAGATTCGTTAGAGCGCTTTCTTTAGACACCTTTTAAACGAATATCTGATGCCATATATATATATATATATATATATATATATATATATATATAAACGCGCATTAAAAGCTTTATTATCAAAGCTGTATTTTGCCAAACAAATTTTTTCGAGGACAACTTTCTGTTGTCATAAGCCCTAGCCAAATCTGGATCCATCCATTCCTGATAATGTGCCATCTGAGGCATCTTGAGGGTATTGCCTACCAATCCTACAACAATTACTATAATCCTAACCAATGTCGTTAATTATTGGTGTTGAGAAAAAGGTCACACCGTTTCGAGCTGCAGTATTTCTAAAAAAAATTGTTGACCATAACGGCCTATAATTATATATGGTTGGCATAAGCTGTCTGTATTATTGCTTGTGTGTTTCCTTACTTGCTTAGTATGCCCGGTTGACGGGTTGGCGAACATTCCCGTGACGAATTGTCCCTGGACGAAATTTCCGCATTCCCACCTAATAGCAATTGTAGTAGTTTCTATTTGTGGTACTGTGTCACAATAAGATCATTAGAGTCGCTCTCCCCTTCATGAAGGCTTTTGACTGGCATTGTCAGGGTTAGAATAGATTACAGATTAAATCGTAATGCGTGGGAATTAAAATCGAGTTCATACTGGTCTAGTAAAAAATGGTCTTGAATATAATTATTGTACGCGTTGTCTGCCTCACATACTTAAAATTTACACCTTAATTGAGGTGTGGTAATGATTACTTAGCCACTTTCATTATTTTGGCTAAGTGTTTGACCAATAACTCACTGGTGATGTGTTGAATATCTGTAGCTATTTGCGAAAGTTGTTAATTTTTTAGTTACACTAAAAATCAATTTTATTGAAATCAGTATTTTCCTTAAAACTTTATACAGCGCAACGGTTTATGAAAAAAATCATCAATCGAAATTCTGTTTTACAAGCACTTATAGCCATCAATCTGACTTCTACTTATTTAGGCAAAAAAATTTCATCGAGACAACTTCCATTTATGCAAGAATATTTTACGTCAATTCCTAAAAACTTCATCGCTCCCGCTTCCATTTAAGCATGGATTTAAGTGGGATTTGAATTGCGGGAGGAAGTGATAAGAAAGGTTGACAAATAAGTGTCAATTTTCCAGAGGCATGCAGGTAACCTTTTTCCTCTATATGCATGCGCCCAGGAATTCTTCAGCACCATTTTAAATTCTCGCAAATTCTGATTGTATTCGTGAATTGCATGGTCACTGTTATTAATTAGGCTACTTGATATAATTTATAATTTCACTTGTTGAACAATCCGGTTGACAGACCGCAAACGACGATAATAATGATTGTTTAATTGACAAATTTCGTTGTTTACAGAACCATTGTCTTGATCGCTGCATTTTCTCAGTACACCAAGAACATCAACATTCCGTGTTTTCGTTTTGAGCGTGGAGTTGGCTGCGTCAGGGAAGGCTTTCCTTTCTTCCGTCTTTTTCCAGTAAGCCATTCGTCACTACTAGTTCACTCGTTGTTGGAATTTTGACCATAAATAAGCTAAAAAGTAGTAATTATTGTCGATAAGAATAAATTATAGAGAATTAGAAAGATAAAGATTTCTTGTCTGGTGCTATCGACCGCATAAAGTGTAACATAGTCGTTGGAACAAAGTCGCGTTAGTATATAATGTCAGGTATACCATTGTCCTGGGCACGACGTTAAACTGCATCCATCCTCCGCCACATGTGGGGAACCAACAACTTCCCTGTGCCGGTGTGGCATGAAATAATGTCCGGCATGAAATATTGTCCGGCTCCGCCCACTTCCGTTGTCAAGACAGTATTTCATGCGGCCTATGTATGAGATATTGTCCGGCATGAAATCGTGTCCGACTCTGCCGTTACATGTATGCCATTGGTCACTAGCCTAAATAGCCTACAAAGCACCAATCAACAAGTGGACGTTGACGCCAAGATAAACCTTGCAGCGCACGTGTAGGGAAAGCCGTTGCTAAATAGGCTACCGAGGTTCCATTGTTTGAAGCCAATGAATTTGAAACCTGGGCTGCGTTGCTACCTCGATCTCTCCCCACGCCTCCCCTCTTGTTTCCCTATTGAATTCAGGCAGCGCCCGACCCTTCCACACCTCCCACCCAAACTTTGGCTAACAGGCCCAGTTTCTTTAAGACTGTTCTTCACCGTAGGCAAACTGTTGGCCTTGCATCTGGCCATCAACAATACGTGGGCTCAATGTGTGCAACACTGAGGCCCATGGAATTGTTCGACAGTCGCTGAGACGTGGCAAAGTCATGGAATGTCAGTTAGCCGATGCCCGCGTATATAGGACAAATTACACCAGTGGGCCACCATCGGGACGACGAGGCAGGCTGTCTGGGCTACGACTAGGCTAATAATTTAATTTGCCCTATTTGTCGTAATTATAGCTCCCAATTTTTATGGGACGTTGGAATTATTATTTTAAGTATTTTAGGTCTTTACCGGAAACGATATGTGGTTACTGTTAATAGCAAGTTCAAAATATAGATGTTGATGTCTATTATTAGATGGACAGGCTGCGCTGGAATTATTATCTTTGGTATTTTATGTCTTTCCCGGACAAGATTTCATGATGCTTTAGCTTGACAGTTGCTATCTGATGTCATCGGTCACATGAACCAATGACAACGCTTTCCGGACATAATTTCATGCCGGACAAGATTTCATGCCACACCGGTCCTAAGCCCGGACAAAGGAGGAAGGTTTGCCAGATGGGTGGCGATACACTGGCAGTAAAAGACCAAACGATTGAAATCCGCAAAAAACCACTACACAAGTGACATAGCAACCCAGATGCTTCAAGGTGTCATGATGTGGAGCAGACATGCACAGGTCGGTCAGGACAGACCGGCGGAGAGAGTCGGGGGAGAGAGCGTGGGACACATACGGGCATTGACCCAGGTTGTCCTTCATGCCTCTCTCCCAATATTCTTTTAATTCAGACAAGGTGGTCTAGCTTCTCCAAGATGTTAATAGTATGGAGCAGACCTGCTGACCGGACCTGTTGAAGCTGGGCAACATGACGCGAGACAGACTCAGACAGACAGTGGCATCGAACTCTTACGGGCATTGAGCCCAATGATATTGATGATACCATTATGCATTTTTGGAGAGACTTGCCTGGTATATATTGCGTACAGAACATGGTCTGGATATCTCAGACACGCAGAAGAGATAGGTTAACAGATGTTGTCTTGGTATTAAAGTAGTTTCATTTTAACGATATTGTATGATAACAAAGACCATGAGGGTCACCCTCTTCCTTTTGGGACTGGCACTGCCAAAGTGCAAGCAGTGGCGGAGTTTTGAGTTGTCATTTTAGACCTATTATATCGCAGATTGTGTCTCATTCTTTCTCAGGTCATTCTTGCCATAACAATAACGTGGGCAATATGTGCCATTTTGACCGCCACGCACGTCTTCCCTAGTGACCCAGCCGCATGGGGAGCTGGTGCCGCAACCAACCTCCGACTGGACGTCATGGAAAAGGCTCCGTGGTTCCGGATTCCATATCCAGGTAAAATACCTTGTGGAAATTTATCATTTTTATTATCATTTTATCATTTGGCTAAATGAAATTGCAATTCTCATAGCAACGTGCTTAAGGCCGAATGGTTATCGTCTAGAATATTGTCATAATTATCATCACCCACCTCCCAGACTTGACACATCTCAGTTCATCTACTCTGACTTCGATGCTATCTGTCAACTGTGGTTAGGGTTCCACGTGTGAGCGTGAGCCCACCGCGGGTGACTCGTCCGTTTCAAATCTAATAATGCACTGATTCGTTAGATAGTGATTATCTAATCTCTGCAATATTTTACGTCATAAAGTTCTGGTTAATCCTAAAAGCACCTCTGACTAGTTTGTTTCTTTATGTTGAGCTGCATAATATCTATACATGTAGGACCTACAGGACCTACAGGCCCTACAGCTACAAAGCGCAAGACCATCGTCGTAACTTTTAAAATAATTATAGGGTCCTGTCGCTATCGTTATCGTTATATCATTGGTAAGGGAGCGTCGGAGGAAATAGAGATGTCATGTATGGTTGCACGCTTGCATCGGTTACTATCATGTAATTTCACTGCTAACTTGTCAGTTTTAATCAGCCATCTGATATTTTTATCGGACAATAACATTGTCGTGAATCGTGATCTTTTGTTAGTAACACAAATACATATCAGAGCCATTTTGTTTTACTCTGTCAGGTCAGTGGGGTTTGCCGACGGTCAGTGCCGCCTCCGTCTTCGGTATGCTATCCGGGGTCCTTGCCTCCATGGCCGAGTCGCTGGGCGATTACTACGCATGCGCACGAATGGCGCAGGTTCCCCCTCCTCCGATGCACGCCATCAACAGAGGTAGGGTCTGCAATGCATGCTGTGGTAATTGTAGTTGTGAATTTATGTGGCGCCATATCAAGAGAAACTCATCGCTCTCCAGTTAAATTTAACTTGAGTAGTTGTATGAGTGAGAGTTATAGGCCAAACGCGTGACCTGGATCACGTGTCCTACGCTGATGCCCTACTTTGCATATAGCCTGCGCAGTTGTGAATTTCCATGGCGTCTTAGTCGTCGCTATCCAGGTTACTTTAAGGATGCTTAGTTATTTAATTATGAACTGTTTCTTCATATAAAATATAACTTTTCGTTTCATTGGATTTTTTGTTTTCTTTGAATTTCTTTAATTCGTCGTCTGCATCTTCATTTATTTACTTATTTATCTGCATGGTAATTTTTGATTTCTCCATTTATTTTGGATTTATTTTCTAATCTGCTTTTTCATTTGTTTCTTCAATTTGGGCTTATTTTCAGATGTTTTTGCCTTTCAAATAGGCCCTCGTTTAATCTGATATTGCTTTTGTTTCATCATTTAGTTTCGATCTTAACACTCGAGTGCCCAAGGTATTTTTTGGTACACGAAGGCCCAAGGGGGGGGTCCGCGCGGACCCCAGCGTTTTCATGGTAATATCTTGAGAAGGGAGTGGAATATTGTTACAGAATTTAGTTCTATGTATTCCCAGATGAATTTGCAATCGATTGATGTATCTTATACCACAATAACACCACCTGGTGTAAAATAATAGTGTAAAATCTCTTGACACACATTTTATGCCTGCTTGCGTCATTTACCGAAGGAAGTCTATCGTTTTCATGCTAAAATCTTGAGAAGGGATTGGAATATCATAACAGAATTTAGTTCTATGTAATCCAAAATGAATTTTCAGTCGACTGATGTATCTTATATCACAATAGCACCACCTGGTGCAAAATAATAGTGTAAAAATCTCATGATACACAGTATAATGCTTGCTTGCGTCATTTACCGAAGGAATAGCCGCAAATCTTGCGGTACCCTTAGTATACGATGTGGTTGTGGGGTACAGGGTTGGACAATACTCACGCAAAATATACCATTCGATGCCCAAATGGTTGCTCTAGGAATACCTAAAAGCATTTTTGCATATCTATAGCCGTTAAAAAGTTATCCGGAAAAAACGGGCCTGGGGTCCGGTCGGACCCCCCCCCTTGGGCACTCGAGGGTTAATTAATTTTCACCTTCATTTTTCATTTGAAGCATATTCAATTAATCAGTTGCTTATTTCGCACATTTATTTATAGTCGTGTGCTCTTATTTTCCAGGTATTGGCATTGAAGGCATCGGATGCATAATCGCCGGAGCCTTTGGTTCGGGCTCCGGAACAACATCGTACAGTGAAAACATTGGTGCTATCGGGATCACCAAGGTATAGGACTGATGCTTTTATTATTATTATTGTTAATAATAATAATAATAATAATAATAATAATAATAATAATAATAATAATAATAATAATAATAATAATGAAAATAATAATAATAATAATAATAATAATAATAATAATAATAATAATAATAATAATAATAATAATAATAATAATTAATAATAATAATTAATAATAATAATAATAATAATAATAATAATAATAATAATAATAATAATTAATAATAATAATAATAATAATAATAATAATAATAATAATAATAATAATAATAATAATAATAATAATAATAATAATAATAATAATAATAATAATAATAATTAATAATTAATAATAATTAATAATAATAATAATAATAATAATAATAATAATAATAATTAATAATAATAATAATAATAATAATAATAATAATAATAATAATAATAATAATAATAATAATAATAATAATAATAATAATAATAATAATAATAATAATAATAATAATAATAATAATAATAATAATAATAATAATAATAATAATAATAATAATAATTAATGATGATGATGATGATGATGATGATGATGATGATGATGATGATGATGGTGATGGTGATGGTGATGGTGATGGTGATGGTGATGGTGATGGTGATGGTGATGGTGATGGTAATGGTAATGGTAATGGTAATGGTAATGGTAATGGTAATGGTAATGGTAATGGTAATGGTAATGGTAATGGTAATGGTAATGGTAATGGTAATGGTAATGGTAATGGTAATGGTAATGGTAATGGTAATGGTAATGGTAATGGTAATGGTAATGGTAATGGTAATGGTAATGGTAATGGTAATGGTAATGGTAATGGTAATGGTAATGGTAATGGTAATGGTAATGGTAATGGTAATGGTAATGGTAATGGTAATGGTAATGGTAATGGTAATGGTAATGGTGATGGTAATGGTGATGATAATGGTGATGATAATGGTGATGATAATGATTATGATAATAATGATAATAATAATAATAATAATAATAATAATAATAATAATGATAATAGTGGTACCTTTTCCAACTGGGACCTTGACCCACACAAATGGGTCGCCGTGGTGAAGTGGACATGTTCGTTGCCTTGCAGCCGGATGGTTGCAGCTCGAATCCACGGCAAGGCGCCCCGTAAGGACCGCGGGCAAGTCCTTCACTCGCAATTGTTCAGCGTTTCGGTGTGAAACTCCGATGCAGTGTCCGGGCTGCAGTCGGGAACGCCTCTGAGTAGAGGGCTTGAAAGGTGCGCTATAACATGTACACACACACACACACACACACACACACACACACACACACACACACACACACACACACACACACACACACACACACACACACACACACACACACACACACACACACACACACACACACACACACACACACAAACCGACAAAATGATCCCTACGGCTATGTATTATACGCCGATACTCCAGCGATGACGAATTCAAGCTAGTTTCTTTATTATTTAGTTTCGCTTTGTGGGTTTTATATTTAAACCTGTTGATTGCATTGTGTTTCTCTTAACTAATTTAATAGTCTCACGTCAAAATATTTTTTGTCAATTTTCTTGATTTTGCTGCATTTTTTATTCATTTTATTTCTATTCAGGTGGGTAGTCTGAGGGTCGTCCAGGTCGGCGCCGTGATCATGATGATATTTGGAGTCTTTGGAAAGTTCGGCGCCATCTTTGTCACCATTCCTGACCCTATTATCGGCGGCGTCTTTATCGTCATGTTTGGTGAGAAAAGCTGGTTTGATGTGTTAACTAAGTTTTATGATGACATGTTTGGATGACATGTTTGCTGAGAAAAGTTGGTTTGATGATTGCGAAAACTAGATCTTAGGATGTCATGATAATTATGTGAGAAACCAGAATTTAAAACGTTGCGTTTGGTATGTAAACTGCAACCGGCATTTCAAAGCATCATGCTTGACAGGACAACGACTAAAAAAGACGAGGAAACTGCTTTATCTGTGATAATTATTCCAATGATATGGAATGGGCTCCCACTGTCTATATGCCTTATGTCTAGGATTTGCTCAGGTGTATTTTATCGCAGCCTCAAAACAATACTTTTCAGCCAGTTGGGTCGGTAGCGTTCCCGAGTCTTCATTCATTGATTAATTTCTATAGCGCCTCATCAATGGGATTGTTGTTGGCGTTCACGTCACACTAAAAATTAATGTTCAAATATAATCGGTTTTGCCGTTGTGACAAATCCATTCTGTTTGAACAGAAAATCGCGCTTCCAATAGAGCAGTATTATACGGTGATCCAAATTATTATACTTTGACTCTAAGCGTACCTATACGCCTAATAGGACAACAATTGGGTCGTCTAAATGAACACTTTATTTACTGCAATTATAGCTGTTATCAACACTCATAATTATTATGTGCTACCGAATCCATCATGACAACAAAGTAATGATTTCAGTTGAATTTTATTTTATAATATGAGGGAGAGTTCTAAGGGTTGAACTGTTGAGAAGCGGAACCAGCACAGGGTAGGCTGCAGGCTGATCGAGCGAAACCATTTAAAGGGTGCTTTTGATGAAACTCGGAGTATACACTATGCTCCTGAATAATGGTGTAACGTAGCCTGATAAACTGTTGGAATGGAACCATAGAAATTATTGCTTCGTACAATGTACATGTACTTACGTCATTTTTAGAAATGTTGTTTGTATAAGCCATTGTCTTGATTGCCCTGAAAGCGTGATCTTTGTCTTCAGGAATGATCACAGCCGTTGGAATCGCCAATCTTCAGTTTGTTGACCTAAATTCATCTCGTAATCTTTTCATCATCGGATTCTCTTTCTTCTTCGGACTCACGCTGCCTCAGTATCTTAAAAAAGATGAAAACAAAAACGTCATTCAGACAGGTTTGTTAGAACTTATCGCCTCAACTAATTCAACAGCAAACAAATAATGAAACTTCGTCTTTTTTAATAGCACTGCTAGTTTTTTGTTGAACTCACAGTTTAAAAGAATCACTGTTACATTATGTAGCCTAACAATACTCTTATTAACTCTTACCGCTAACTACCCGCTTTAGCATAGAGTCCTGCACTGGTCCTCTTAAACCGGATTCGAACATTCTATGGACCACCACTTGGACAACCCATCTTAGTTGACGCTGCGCTCGTGAATAAGCTGGTGCCCTGTGCTTAGTTTTTGTGTGCAATGGGTTGGTATTATGGGTTAAATTGGGCTTTCTTTGGTTGGAATGTGTTTGGTTTCTTGGGAGGGAATGGGTTGGATTTTTTGCGTTGGAACAGGTTTGTTTCTTGGGTTGACTTGCTTAGGTTGGAAATGGTTGGATTTCTTGCGTTGGAGTGGGTTGGGCTTTCTGGGTTAGGTTTATTTGGTTGGAATAGGTTGCGTTGCATTGGGTTGATTTTCTTGTGTTGAGTTTTTAAGTTGGAATGATTATGGATTTCTTGGGTTGGGATGAATTAGATTTTTTGAGGAGGGATAGATTAGATCTCAAGATTTGGGAAAGATTTGATTTGGATGGGGTGGGATCAAATTGGGTGTTCATATTTTCTTTTCTATTGCAGGTTCCCCGGAGCTTGACCAGATACTAACAGTCTTACTGAGTACGAGTATGTTCGTTGGAGGGTTGGCAGGATTTGCATTGGATAACTCGATTCCTGGTAACATATTTTGCTATCATTATATTGGCTTATTTTTATTTTCACAATCATCGTGGTTGTTGATCACGGTATTCATATTCATTATTATCATTATTATTTTTGTTATTAATTTTTTTTATTATTGTCATCGTTTCTGTTTTTGTTATCATCGACATCGTCGTAGTTGTCACTGTTTATGTTGTTATCATTGCGGCAACTATAATTATTATCGTATATTATTATTATTATTGTTATTATTATCATTATTATTATTATTATTATTATTATTATTATTATTATTATTATTATTATTATTATTATTATTATTATTATTATCATCATCATCATCATCATCACCATCACTACCACCACCACCACCACCACCACCACTACCACCACCACTATCACCACCACCACCAACACCACCACCAACACCAACACCACCACCACCACCACCACCACCACCACCACCACCACTACTACTACTACTACTACTACTACTACTACTACTACTACTACTACTACTACTACTACTACCACTACTGTTAATATTTTTACTACTACGACGACGACGTCTGTATCGTCTGTGACGATGATGACATCATTCTTGTGCACTGTACAGGAACCGATCATGAGCGCGGTCTGATCAAGTGGCGCGAAATGTTACACGTCGAGAATCAGGAAGTGATGTCAGAGGAAGCACACGAGGAGAAGGTTCAGGCAATCTACGACATTCCCCTCATCACACCCATGCTCAGACGACATCGTTGGACTCGCTATGTGCCCTTCCTGCCGACATTCGACGAGAACATCCTGTCCATTCGGAGGTACAGAGCGAAACGGAAGTACAAGATGAGATCGGAAGCCAGGACAGACAGTGCCACCGACGCAGTCTGAGTCAAATAGTCATTTGTGTAGCGCCTTAACGAAGTCAAATCCATCCCAAACCAAACCCAGAAAATGTAAGCCTCATTGAATGCAATCCGACTCTATCCTATCCAACTCTGGACATCAGTGGACGGAACTCAACTACATGTAGATCCATCCAAAAGTTGATGAAACGCAATCCTATCCAACCAGCTTTTAATCCAATGCATCCCAATTTCATCTAAGACTGAATCAATGCTGACAAGGGTTGTCAAGGACCCAACTCTCAGCACCGCTGGAGCCCGATCTGAAGTGCCATTTATTTGTGCAAATCCAAAATTGTAACAAAGTATCTTTTATTTCTCATTATTCTGCATTTAGAGATTGTAGAGTTTTGTATAGCAAGCAACTTAAATTAGTTAATCGAATCTATTCAAAGGCCAACAAGTAAAGTTATAAGAAATGAGCAAAATATTGTGTAATAAATAGATTTGTTTACAGGGCAGCTGTTAACGTCTAGAGTTTAGACTTTAGACCATTAAGTTGCATGTCTAAACAGTCTAATGGGTCAAATTAGTAGGTTGGGACAAATAATAGTCTGTTGCAGTGGTTGAAATAAAAGTAAAATGTGTAGTTTATTAAAATTAAGAAGTTCCAACAAGTAGTTCGGTTAATATGCAAATATGTAAAAAATAAGTAGGTCGGATGAAATTAAGCAGAGTTAAAACTGTTCCTTACTCAGCCCTCATACTATCAGTGACACTGCAAGTCTATACAATCAATGACAATGTATTCTATCAACGTTTGACTATAGGTAAACAAAGTGTGTTGTATAAACTAAGTATAGATCTAGACCAAATCAGTAAGTATGTTCCTTATTGAACCAACTGCATATCCGCAGTCTGTTGTAAATACGTCTTATTTGCTATCAACTCTCATGACTGTTGGAGATTATATACGGACTTAGTCATTTGTAGCCATTTTATATCACTTTTCTTATAATGTAGCCTATATTGTTGCGTAGGATGTTATCACTTCGACTCAATTTGTTTTTACTTCTTTAAATTTATGTCGTCATCTATAACGTCATTTTGTTCATGTTACCTGAAACATTCATTTTATTTTGTACAACTGCTGATTTAATGTTCAAGTACGAATGCTTAGTATGCAGATGGAGGGAGTCGGAGGTGGTATTGTATTGTATAAAAATTATTTAAAACAAGAATAAGACTTATGCATTTTCGTCAATCGGGTAGAAACCACAAATATGCGTTTTAGGCCTATATCATTGACGTAATTTCTCAGCCTGAATCACAGTTTGAACAAATTTAGGTCTACCGACCTAATTTGGTCTTCTCTTCCATGTGTAGACTAACATACACTGCCGATAATAATTTTTGACATCATAGAGGTATATTATAAACAGTCTTTAGCAGACTATTTTCCTTGTGAATTTATGTATGAAATTCGACTGTTGTTCGCTAAAAATTGAATATATCGGTGCTCTTTTGTCGGCGCTCTTTTGTCGGGCGCTCATTTGTCGGCGCTCATTTGTCGGGCACTCTTTTGTCGGGCGCTCGTTTGATGGATCACCGTGGCTATGACATCCATCCTCGGACTGTCACTTTCCAGAATTGGCCACAGCAACTCGTTTATCAATTGCTTTATTTCCCGCCGCTGACGTCATCTTCATCCTTGCTCCGTGCCTGGGACTGACGCAGCTTGATTGTACGGACCACGGAAGAAAGCCGAGTTTGAAGCTATCTAGTGATCATGACCTTAAAATTCACGCCAAAACATCTTGGATTTCATCCTAATTTCATTGTTTAATATACTTGTATATTATAGCGAGTTCAACTATAGGCGTCTAATATTTAACGTCGTTTCTTCGTTAATTCAATGCGATATATTTTGTATAACAGGCTAGATTGGAACCTTCTTGGGCTGTGGGTCTTGTAATTATTATAAGTCCTTAATTATTATAATAGGCCTGCAGTTTTTTTTTAACATGCGAATGATGAGCTGTATTTTTTAGCATATAGGCCTAATTATAATGGTCGTCAAAGGTAATTAAGGTGTTTTAGTGGACCACACCCTTACATGTATATCTGTTTCTATACGGTGTTTAATAACATCTAACGCTTGAGATTAATTATAGTCTTATCGTACCAACATACTGTTGAAGGTATTGTTAGCGTTGTGTCATTTATACACTGCAAAGATCCACAAGCAAATCTAAGATCTTAGCAGAAATTGTATCCAGATTTAAACGACGTCTAACGGTTTTTACAAGGGATGTAAATGCAGACCTTACTTTACCACATAATATCCAAACGTTGACAACATAGGTCGATAGAGGGCACGCACGTCAGTAACATTACAGCAACTGTTTCTTAAAAGTCGAAAAGTTTAACTAAGTGTTTCTAAGCTTGCAGTAAATCTTTTCAGCAGTGATTGCATGCGAATCTATTTTAGCGTGAAGTTGTACAGAAACTATGCAGTTCTAAACGGATTTGTGCAGTTATAGAAGCACTTCTGTGAGGTGAAGACTAGAATAAAAAAAGTCATTGTCCTCCAATTTGAAGTAATTAACCATGGAGGACAGGAAGGGAGTAAAGGGGTTGTGCAAAAAGACATGTCTAAAGGATATATAGCTCGAAGCCTAAGCAATGTCACAAATGTCCAGATAATGTATAATGTAGCCATTAGGTGTCTACGGCCCTTCTTGTCTTCCTTACTCTATCTTACTTTGGGCACGTGGGTGTAGGAAGGATGGGCATTGCCTATTTAAGGAACCGTTAGCGTGGGTAGCAGGGCAGTTGTGGTGTATGCTGAGCGTGGTTGAGGTCTCCTGTTGAGCGTGGTCTTGGTGTGCGTTTCCCTCGTTGTTATGCGAGTTGACCTGCTGGTTCGTCTTCTACGTCGCCGTCTTCACCTTGTTGGTGGTCTGGCCGTACATCCGTCTTCCTCGGCCCCGTTAGCCGTTCTCTTCTGTGCTGTCGTCCGTGCTGAGTTCTCTGGTCGGTTCGACTTCGTGTCTACTAGACGGTAACGTTGTTCATATTGCTGTACATAATTGCTCTCTTGAATAAATCGCTGTTATTTTATCAAAATTGGGACCTTATTTCATAATCATACCTCTTAGACGGCCATTGAACCCAACAATAAGCAAGCATTTGCAGAAAGCATATATTATACAGTGCAGTAAAGCTGCATGCAGTTTCCGAAAGCCGTCATGCAGTTAAAGATGTCTAAATAGCATTAAGTCGTTTAACTGAAACTCCAGACGTTCTAATTATTATCATCTAACTTACGGTGACGTTGTGGCTTTGAAAAAAGCGTTCGTGAGCGAGATTTTTTTTGCATGTTAGAGTTTAGCGTATACAATATCAACTATCAATTCACTGTCATGTCATGTCATGTCGCCATCGTCGCATCGCGACGGTTGGCTACATGAATGGATCTTTAATGCCCAGAGTCTTCTGTCCCTTGTCGCGCTCATTAAGTCAGAGCCTACAAGTCCTGTCCAGTTCAGAACGTTGTCGATCCAAGATATCCTCGGCCTTCCTCGTCCTCGATTCCCCTCCACAAAACCCGTCATGATGGTGCTTTCGATGCTATCGTTTTGCTGTCTCATGCTATGACCAAAATATCGAAGTTTTCGAATTTTGGTGTGGGCCAATAGTCCTCTTCTGGCTCCCGCTGACATATACACTTGTTCGTTGGTCATCATTTTTGTCCATGGAATTCTCATCAGCTTTCTGATACACTTGTTCTCAAATGCTTGAATTCGCTTTTCTTCATCCTTCTTCAGAGTCCATCAATTCACTACTTTACGCTAAACCTTTACTTATATACCTACATTACTCTATAGCTTAAAGGTGTCTAAAACGAGCTGCGTATTGAGTGTAAATCTTGTCTGTCATTTTTACCAAGCCTGAAGCTGCTCACCCGTGCATTAACGTCAGGTATGGTGCCAGTCTCAATCCTGCATGCTGAAGGGGCGACGTTTATGCGGCATTTAAACGCGTTCCATTATTAAATGGTATAATGGAATTCAGATATATAATAATATAAATTTTATATTATATATCTGAAGTCCCAGGGATTCATTCGTCCAATATTTGCTTATGATCAAGGCCGTAGCAATTAGGGGGTGTTTAGGGTGTTTGAACACGCCCCGAAATGTAAAAAGTAAAAAATATTAGAATGCATTTACTAGCACAAGATGTAAAAACCATGAAATAAAACCATGAAAAAACTCCCGAAATGGAAACATGTAAAAAATAGAATGATTTGATTTCGGTCGGATGACTGGAAAAAAGGAAACTTGCAACGGACTGCGGTTCAAGCCCCGGGCTGGGAGTTAACATTCGGAGATTTAGATATCTCGGACTAGCACGTGTGGGACGCAGGGGCGCAAACACCTGCGGAGCGACCTTGGGCAAGTTGCTTACCCATCATTGTCTGTGTTGAAGGCAACGGGAAACCACCTCACTCATCTCATCCCCAGAGGCGTAAAGCCAATGAACCTGCCTTCGGGCAGAGAACCATCATCATCATCATCATCATCATCATCATCATCATCATCATCATCATCATCATCATCATCATCATCATCATCATCATCAGCCATAATCTAAGTATCTGATCCTAACGCCGATTAGAAATATTCGTGTGTTTGTCAGGTTTATGACAGAAAGCAAGACGGAATAATTGTCTTTTGACGTTACAGTCATGGAAGTCACTAGCTTTTGGGTTTGGGGCTTCTGGCTTAAGCCCCAGTGTGAAGCTGAAAGCCCAAAATAATTATGTTTCAACTCCACCATAGGTTCGCGCTATAGCGTTCGCAAGTCTCAAGGCTCAAGCTCCCAAACGTGAGGTCCTAGCTACGACGATGATAGGCCAACTGTGACAGGTATCCCACGTCGGTATGTTAAATAACTTAAATCTACCCTGAGACTTTTGCTCATGGACGATTTGACATGCTAGTCTTACGATACGCATACTGATCGTTACATTATTTTATCTGCGTATTTATTTACTAACATGTGTGAATGTTAGTGTAAGAAATGGTACTTGAGTATATTAACTTCTGGTTAATAAATACACGCTGGACGATTAACTTAAAATACACAATAATAATCTAAATATAAAGGTGTTTTATGGACATTTCATTACTTCTTATATTTTTCAACTATTGTTCAAGAAACATTGGGTTTGATGAAGCGTTTGTGTCGAATAAAGCTGTATCCGTTTTTAAAAATTAGTATTTGCGCAAATTCGCTATAGTGCGTTCTGTTAAAGTCATCAAACCCCCTCATTGTGCATTGACCACCTACAAGCATGAATATTTTTTTATACGTTACTTATGTTCTAATTAATCGAAAAAGTACCCGTCACATCTTTAATTTTACTCGCGAAAAAAGAAATTTGATCATAATATGGCAACGTTTATTATGCCAATTTGGGCTATTTGTTGGGCTACTTCCTGAAAATTAAACTGTTTTGCGCCATTTCGGGTAACTTCCGGTTAGTTATTTCCGGCATGTTTTGGATTTAAAGATTTACTACATAATTGTAAATTTAGTTTTATTCATTATTTAAAGGGAATTTAGGGGTTTCGGTACGTTGGTAAGACTTTATCGTACTAGACCTAACCTATTACAGTCAATTATTTTAGTGCTAAGCGCTGATTCTTTGGATTGAACCCACTGCATTTTCTCAGCAAGTGACACGGGAAAAACACATGTTATGTTATCGAGATTCTGGTTAAGCGCTATAACGGTCTCTGAGATTGTAAGCGTATATCAACTCGTACCGTGATCGCTTCCCGATGGCATTGATGTAAATTCATGGAATGAAGGCAATGGAGAAACAATGAAGGTTGGCATCCTATACTTGCAGGCAACGACTGGGTAATCTATCGTTTTAACGGAATTAATTATCTGCCATTTTGTCCACTATCGTTTTAGCGGAATTAATTATTCGCCATTGCATGGGATATAGCGATGATGGCATATAAGTTGGATTGACGAAAAGAATTCTTGCTAAATAAAAGTCGGATTGAGGAAATAATTTTTCACGCAATAGAAGTGGGATTTGCAAAAACATTATTACTGAAATTGGAGCTGGATTGATGAAAAATAATTGTTATTTAAATAAAAATTGAATTGATAAAAAACTGTTATTGTTGAAATAGGGCAATTCCACCGTCACTGACGTAACATTCAGAGAGAAATTTGGCAACGTTTTTAATTCTAGCACACTATGATATCACTGCTTTGCCCAAAAATTTATGCCAAATTATTTAACTATATAATCCTTCTTAAAAGCCAAAAAAGACTTGGCAGGAAATATTTATGGGTATTTTTAAAAACAGTTTTTGTGCATCGTCACTGACGTAACACATTCTGACATCAAAATTATTGTAACTCATGTTCGCATCACAATCTTCTGAAATATGACTGCAAAAATTTTATTAATGTTTTTAAAATTATTAGTACAGGTTGTGGCATACATAGAAAGTTAAAATTTTTATCCAGCTGTCATTTATGTATTTATTTCAATGGTGCCTAAATGTCACTGACGTAACATTGAAATGTCACTGACGTAACGCTTCTGAAAAGACAAACATTAATTGCATTAAATTTAGTAGTCATGGTTCACAAGTATGCAGGAATGCTTTAAAAATTATCCAGTGTTGTTGGATACTGCAATGTGTTCACTGAGAGTGAAGAAGCCCTTCTGTTTACCATTATTGACTTAAGATTCACAAATGCCTATGCATTTCCATAAGTTGGCACTCCAAGATAGCAGCTCATGGACTGACTGAATCGGTAGCTCGATTGCTGTTTGGTAGTGTAGAAGGCAACTTTTTCAAATCAACCCGACGCTTGAAGCAACATACATTATGATCTTTTACACTCACTGAAACAACATGTTTTGGACTCCATGAAGCAAATTTTCATGTTCCAATCATTGACTTCAGAATTTTGATCTCGAACGTATGCCTCCATTAGTGTCATCATCAATGTTTTATTTTATACACTATCACATGTGCCATTCATTTTTACAAATATTGCATAGTTCTTCTTTCCCAGCAGCTCATGTGAAACAATATCACTTTCTGTCCATTAATCTATACATCTTTATGTACTTTTTATCTGCAATGCTATGCCAAAGTTTGTTGTTAAGAAGTTCATGAGAGCAACTTTCTTTGGAGTACTTTTAAAAGATTTTATTTTGTCGAATAACTGCTTTTCCTATATATTACTGAGCAGATAAGAAACTCTTGAAGTTGCTGCATGATCTGATTCAGTTGGGGTGACGATATTTTAACCATAAAGGCTGTGCATTGTACATTTGGTAGATTTCTTTCTGTTTTTGTCCCACTAGTTGCCATTATTGTTGCTACTCAGCATTCTTCTGCATGATGGCCACCTTACTTTAGCTACTTCTTCATGTGACTCATTCATGTTAGCTCAGCCCCAGTTTTTTGTGACATGTCTCACCCTGTGTGCAAAAGCAAATCACTAGTTTGGTTTACTGTGATGATGAAAAATTGATGATGATGATAATGATGATGATGAGGAGGAGGAGGGGGAGGATGATGTTGATGATTATAATGAGGGCTTACTTCAAATCGAAGCTAGGATGTCAATTACTGGATTTATAAGTGCATTTTTGGTAGTATATACCGAATTTAAACAAGTTTCTTGCTATCACTGACATATATTGTTACGTGAGGGACAACATGAATGTTACGTCAGTGACACAGTTACACATTTACTTAAAATTTAAAACAAAATTTCAACTATTTAGTTGTATTGCTAATATGTTGCATCAGAAGTTTAAAAATTTTCAGAATTTTTGCTTTGCTACTTTTGGTTATATTCTAAAAAGTCTTAATTTTTTGTCACTGACGTAACATTGAAAAGTACACCCCAAACTTCTGAAGTCAAAAAAGTGAACTGTTATTAATTGTTCAAAGTTTTACTTGAAAATACTTACCAAGTGGACCTTCCATCCAACTGATGTAGATTGTTTGATAAAATCAACCAATTGTTGCCATAACTTAAAAAACAAACCTTTTAATATTTCTGTAACAGAATTGCGCAGACCATGTTGACATCAAATGTAAGCTGGCTGACGGTCATCTCACCAAATATTATTGATTCTAATTATTATTTTGAACACTAGGGTCTCTTAGCTTTAAAATGATACCTTTATATTAACAAAATTCCCAAAATATTTTTTGGACTTTTATGTCCATTTCCCGTGGAATTGCCCAATAGAAGCTGGATTGGTTAAATGAAATCATGACTAAATGGAAACCTGATTGATGATAATGATTTACGCCAAAGTAGAAGCCAAATTGTTGAAAAATAATGATGCTGTGACTGCCCAAACATTTCGTATAATTTATTCCGTTTTCCGAAATGAGAAAAATAATTAATTCCGTTAAAACGATAGATTACCCAACGACTGTACACGACCACATTTGGATGAATGTGAAAGCGACCGCATGCCCAAGTTTCAAAGCTGAATGACCAAGAACTGCCCAATAACTTTTCGGTTGAATTTGAAACCCCAGAACGTGTTCCACGCTTGGTTCAGCGTCAGGTTTTAAATTTAATTCATTTATTTATTTCACGATTTTGTATACATAACGCACCCGTTAAAGCAATGTAGACCTACTCACAGTCTGGCAATCAAGGCGATAAAAATTAGATTTCAGCAACTTGTTCTAAGAAGTTTTGTACAGTCCGTATTTTGTTGGATATTTGAAATTGCTGGTTAATGGACTTCTCATTTCAATTTAAGATGAGCTTAATACGGGCAGGCCATGCCCACCAGCCCATTCATTGCCTTAATATTTGTTTTGGCTTTCTGTTTCAATCTTAGATGGGCTCGATGTGAGCAGCTAAAGTCCATGAACTAACCTTTCGCCCAATTATAATTTTATTCAGACATTGGGCTCCTCACGCTGACAGTCAAAACTCAAATCAGATCAAGAATTGTGGATTTTGTTTCTCTGCACCGGTTCCAAATTTCCTTAATAATGGATAACAGTACAAGCGTTTCCTCTACACTACATGATCAATCTCCAGGTTCACGTAAGTCGAGACAAGAATTTCAAGGTTACAACATTTCACACCATTCCATGTGTGATTTCAACGGACGGCTCAGCTGAATCGAAGGGATTGTCATTCCTCATTCTCACTAAAGATCACGCATCTCATCTTCTTATACCCTAACATCCCAACCCGAAAAGAAAAAAGTCCGGCCTCTCATGTCCATACCCAGTTACCCACCGAACTTTACGCACAACAACGAGGACCCTTGCCTGGAAGCTACTGCCAGACACCGCTGATTATCCCTCCTCTCATACCAGGTCTCACACAACCATATCGAAAGAAGCCTATTCTACACCAACCTATTGTCAGTTCATTGAAATCAGACAATCCTGAATTTTCCAACATTGCTAAAGCACTCTACAGGGTGATACAAGCTCGACGACACCTTTCAAATTTGGAGAAGCCAACCACAATTAATACTGAAGAAACTTGAACGCTTCGGATCTTTAATCAAACCCCCTGTGCCATCAGAACGTTTGCAACAGGATATAAACCCGATCTTATCAAAAGCTGGCCACAATATTAGGATAGAATCACCTCACATCTAAATGACCGACTTTCAATCAACCGAAACATTTTGGCTGAGTCCAAAATGTTTAAAATGGATAAAACCAAAATGGATATCCAAAATGGATAAAACCCGAGAATTGCCTCTAATCATCGAAGTGGTGACTAACCATCTCATCAAATCTAATGACAACAAACCATCACATTCGGAAATACTCGAAATAATACTGTACAAACATAGGACAGCTTTCTTCCTCTCTGGAAATTTTGTCACATGAAGGTGAACCTCAAGATCCATCCAGCTTCGCAACTGAAATTTATTCAAAACACACATTGGTTTCCAATCCTAAACAACCAGAAGAATCTTACTTCTACACTACTGGATTCCAACCAACATCCACAACAGATTCTGATCGCAGAATATCAACTTCTCCTGCCTCGAAATCTCCCTTCTCACCTCACACATGCATCAAGAAAACTCTCACTAAGGCTTCGTCTCTAAAGAAGCAGCTACTGCCAGCTAGTGTTGAACTTTAACTCACAAACATTTACAATTTTACATGCATATATATTTAATTATATATGCATGTAAATATATATAAAAATATATATATAAGCATATATATATATACGAGAGGCCGGTAGAGTAATGGATAACACTCTGGCGTAGGAAGCAAGAGCTAACGAGTAGAGCCCCTTTGGGTGGATATGCTTTGTAGTTTGTAGGCTGCTATTAGCGCCGATTATTGCAGACTGTCTGTTCAGTTAGTAGCTAAGATTTATGTATTGCGTTTAATATCTGAGTTGCTGTTATTTGTTTCAACCCCATAATTGTACACTGCAACTGGTTGCAGTCTGTCAACCGGATTGTTGAATAAAAAATTATTAAATAGGTTCAAGTGGTTAATGACACATCTGAATATAAGATGCTTGCATATCTGGGTTGTGTTACTGATATTGGACATCAGAGCTCACATATTTCATGTGACCTTGCAGGCATAAGAAATTTATGTAAGAATAATAGGTAGGTCGGTTGATTGGTACCAATAATTATAGGTGTCTTCCATAAGGACGACCTCAGAAATGACTTACTTTTTACCCTCCTTCCCTTCTCCACCCAAAAAAAATTACCCCAATGACAAAACTTAAACAACATCCTAATAAAGTCATTTATAAACCACTTGTTCTATCTTATTTAAGAGCATGCATTTTAAAATGTTCTATGCACTTTTTTTAGCTATTCTCCTTTCATAACTTTTGTGTTAATAATTTTTAAGTGGTGCTATATAAATCTCCTAAATGAATGAATGAACCCATCTGACTGCATGAAGTTGCCAGCTATTGCTTTACATGTTGCAGGTTTTAATAACACCTCATGCTGCACTGAAATAAATGCACCAAATTCAGGTGCGGACATCCGCACTGATCGGAACCCCATTTTGTTTGCATTTCATATGACCTCCTCCGCATTGCGGATGTCTATTATGGAAGGCCCCCATAGCAATATAAAGCCAGTGCAAGCATTATATGTCACTGATAAGATATGCTGAAAATGATGTCTGAAACCAGAAAAATGGTCTCTGTGTAATATTTACCAAGTTCTATTTTAAGAACCAAAAATAACACCAGTCAGATTCTTGCATATTTGGAAAGAACACAACGAATAGATTGCATGCAATAAGTTTCAGTCCTTTGACCCATTTCGTTGTCAAGATGTGACAGGCCAAACGTGATGGATCGTGCCGTTTTCTCAAAATCTGCTTTTTTGCTGATTAATTTCAAAAATTAATATTTCAGTCAATTTTTGAGATATTTTGTTCAAATTTTCACTGTTGGTACCTATTGTGCATGTAGTTCATCTATAAAAATATTCAGAAAAATCCAAAGGTGGGTGTAGGCCTACGCCTCTGGTTTATATGACGTGGAATAACACTGGTTAGGCTTACTTTTACACAAAAAAGTCGAAAAAATATTTTTCACCTAGGAAAGAGTGACTATAGCCTATCATTGTCAGCATTTTCAGCTGATCACAAATATATAATTTGTTTGCTTGTAGGTGAAAAATGCACAATGTTACGCTAACAAAACGGACTACTATACAAATTGACGTGCGGACCAAAACCTTCCCATGATCATAATTATTGGATCGTTCAATTTAATCTCTGTCGTCTGTTCAGAATTACTTTAGTCATTCGCTAGCTGGCAGCACCATACAACTTCGTTTTGATAGATTCCTACGGAAGCCAGATTGATTGGACGAGACAAACTATTTCCATCCAAGAAAGCAATCAGCAGCTTATAATAATATTCATTTATTAAATTCATCAGCTGCATTTATATAGCGCCTCTTCAAGAGGGCTACTCAGATGTGCTCTCAACCTCAGCGCGACCAAATACAACTGTCTTCAGATGAGAGAGGAAAGCCTGAGTAGGATTTTTAGAAAGGTAGCTAAGTGTCAGAGGGAGACCATTCCAGGTTGAGGGTCCTACCACCGAGAAAACACGGTTCTGCATAGTGGATGTACGAGCAAAAAGACTGAGAGCAGACTTTGTTCAGTCGAGCGAATAGAGCGGAAATGGCAAGCACTAAGAGTAGGGCTACAGAACTCACAAGGTAGGTAGGAGCAAGCCCTAGCATGCAGCGCCAGACTAGAGTAGGTATGCTACACTCAATTCCCTGCTTGAGTTGGGCCAGTGGAGAACGTCACGCATAGGCTTATATTTGACTGAAATAATAATAAATGATACGCTCAAGAATTCTAAATAAGAATGTTACATTGGCTATATATGGCGATAGTTCCCCGGATCTACTGCATCTTCGCCATTTCGATTCAGCACCGGATCATGTCCGGACGCAGAATCGATCTTTCTGCGAGACTGGATGCAACTCTTCACGAGTTGAGCGTTTGCCCATCGTGGTAAGAAATGGAAGAATGATAATTATCAATAAGTTCCTGTGCCACAAACGCATACACACCGCTCCCATATCGCACGTTTTAGGTGCAGACGCTATAGGATAAGTGCTCAAAATTCAATACTTGTAATTATTTCACGGAGAGTTTGAAGTCTGTGGTCAGTATAATCTAGCAGTGGAGTCGTCAAGTTGGCATCTCGCCATCTCATCTCTATTTCTAAACATAGGATCATTCTCTTTTTGTAATTTCAGTCATTTTCTTTTCACCTAAGATAAATCCAACAACAGCGCCCATAGGCCATCCTATTTATAAGATGAATCCGTCCGTCAAAAAACAGACTCAACTCAGCTCGAAAAACAGACACAATAGAAGAGTCAAAAATGGCAAGTTCACCGAGGGGAGCCCGGTAGCGCAATGGATAACACGCTGGCGTAGAGTGCGAGAAGTATCATATGCAGGTTTGAGCCCCCGTTGGGCGGACATGCATGCTTTGTAGGCTGCTATTAGTGCCGTGTAATTGCAAAGCTGTCTGTTCTGTTAGTAAGTTAAGTTTAATTAAGATTACTGCATAACTTGTAAATGTACAAATAACATTCATGATTAAATAGAAGCCGGATTGATGAAAATAAGTATTGCCAAAATAAACGTTAAATTATTATTAAAAGAGCTTAAAAGTAACTCGGATTGATGAAAATAGTTGTTGTTTAAATAGATGTTGGGATGATGAAAATTTCTGTTGCTTGAACAAAAGCTGGATTGATAAAAAGAATTTTTATTGCCTTGTGAAAGATACCTCGATTATAAAATTTTCTGAATATAATTTGCGCGCTTTCGTCGGCGCCCATTTGTCGGGCAAATTTTCCAACGCGCTCACGTCGTCGCGCTTTTGTCGGCGCATCTGATAAGCTTTTCAGGGCTTTCAGGCGGCAGTCTTTAGCAGGTCGTTGCTGTTTATCAGAGGCTGCTGACGTCTTCTAGTTTTCAATTCGTTCTTCTTCAACTTGTTAACATTTTCTTTCACTTTATCGACAATTATTCCGGGTTTGATATAAACTCAAGAGGTGGTTGGTGTCAGGGCTGTTTTTAAGGAATCTTTAGAACTGCACAACTTCTTCTTTCCTTTCCCATTATCCATGGTAAATTACTCCCATTCGGAGGAAAGTGGCCTTTTTCAACTAGTTTTAACAGCACAGAAGTGCTTCTTCAACTGCACATATTCATTTAGAACTGCACATTTTGTGTACAACTGTACGTTAAAAAAGCCCTGGTTGGTGTCGATCTTTGAGCAACTGAATAATAATTGTTCAATATGTATTTTTTATGCACGTAAACATATAATAATTATACACTTACAAAGCACATACTTATTGCTTCGTTGTTCAATTTACCATTTAACTACTTTCTCTTTATCGTTAGCTCATAGGCATTTTTACTACAGCGATCCTTTCTAGACTTTTTATTCAATTTCTTTAAAGATTTGGTCTCTTTTTATATATATTTTTGAACATTAATTTTTCAGCCTCAAAGGTAATTAGCAGTCTTTTTCTTGGGTGGTCCATCAGGCTCATTTTAAATGACATTCTCAAATTTGTTTACTATATTTACAAAGCATTATGTTTTTAACTAGATTGACGTAAGTAATTATTGTCTATCTCATGTATTAAGGCATTCGTCACAATCATTAAAAATTCACAACTGAATTTTCAACGTTATGTTGTAGGTTAGCACCTATAATTAAAGGTGTCTAAATTCTAAGAAAAATCAAACACGCTTTATTCAGCAAACTTCGTCATCATAGCTGCATGGATCCAGATTTGACCAGAATCTATGACAACAGAGGCTGTCAACCTGGACAGAAATTTGTTTGGCATATTGCAGCACTTATTCATGTTTCACATGTAAATTTTAAGAAGTCGGGCTGCAGTTAGATATTATGGTGTTTCGTATTAATTAATTATTATGCATATTCGAATAGGACACCTCGAGTATTATAATAGAGATTCGGTTCCCTTACTTGGGAGAGCGCAGTTAATGCGTCCTATAATTATAAGTAAGTAAGTAAGTATATTCTTTAATGTATCAGCTGCAAACGCACTCTGATTTACAAGCATACAAAATCACAATACATAAAAAACAAATACAGGACAAATATGGCAGCCATCAACGGCGCCCACTCATAGCTCTAGCCTACTGATGGTAATGTCACAACAACAGAGTTATTCTTAGGCAAAACTCCGCCAAGTCACCATCGTCGAACTCCTACACGTTGGCTACACGAAGAGTTCAGCTGACAGTTTCTCGTGCCGATGATGGAAGTTGAACAGTAATTTCAGTGTTTACAGGGTCGAGATGCATAAGTCCGAAGAGCAGCGACGGGTAGCACAACGCTGGAAACGTGGCGCTACTACGGTACGGTCTTCGGTTGTTGTTAATAAAAGTGCAGATCCTTTCTTTTCCCATTCATGTGAGCAAACGTTCGGCCATCGATAATGACGCTCCAATAATGACGAACCTGGGACCCCTTGATGTTGAGCGTAATGGACTAGTCCAGAGAGGAACCGCATGGCGAGAGTTGAACGTCAAAATTTATAATCAATATCCCGTCCAAACGCTTACGACACAGATGAAGAAAAGTCAGAAACTCGAGACTCGACATCGGTAAACATCAGAAAACCCGAACAAAAACGAGCGAGTTAAGCCACAGACGTAAAAATCTGCCATAATAACAGAGAGGCACGATCGTTCGACCAACATGGCCGAACGACCATAGAGACTATAAGGTGAGTCATAGGCTACTTGTTTTGAGCGGTGGAAGAAAACGCGACCCAAAACACTTGACAGAAACCACACTGAAACGTCTGAAAGTATTGTCCTTTGACGTTAGGGGCATAAACGTCACTAGCTTTTGGGCTTAAGGATTGGGGTTTAAGCTCCAAAGTGAAACTGAAGCCATAAAAATTATGTTTGAGCCCGAAAATGTGTGAGCCCTTCGGTCGTCCAGTACTGTTCATACTCTAGCATTCGCAAGTCTCAAGGCGTAAGCTCCCAAACGTCAGATCCTAGTTGTGACACTGCCTACAGGTATTGTATTGTATTGTATTGTATTGTATAAAAGCATTTATAAAGCGCCTCTACTAGGGTGAAACGTTCAGAGGCGCTCCCAGTGCGCAAGGCCACGAGAGAAGAAATAGGTTTTAAGAAAAGAAAATGAGGAGGAGGGATTACCTGTCACAGTGGCGTAGGCAAGGGGGGGGTTTCGGGGGTTAAAACCCCCCCATTGGCTCCAGGAAAAAGTTTTTTTAAGGCTATTTTTCCATTTAAGTATGAAAAAATAGCAAAAAACAGGGTTTTCGGCCATAAACCCCCCCCCATGAAAAATTCCTGGCTACGCCACTGACCTGTCAGAAGTTGAGATCGAGTAGAAGGAGACAGCGTATTCCAAAGAGAGGGGCCAATTGATGTAAAGGAACGGGACTTAGCCATAGCCGTTCTAGTAGGAGGTACTAGAAGTTCAAATCTGTTAGAGCGGAGTGCCAACATCGGCAAATTTATCGTGAGACTTTTGTCCATAGACCTCTTTGTCTTACGAAACTGCAGTTATTGACTTCATCTTCGTATTTTTTTTAAATTTTCACTAACATTGACGAATGTTAGCGACAAAAATTAGAACTCTTTAATTAGCATTGTCAATCATTAATGTACATTTGGCGCGAAATAATATTATAGACAATATAGACAACATTTATCTCAATTATAAAGGTGTCTGGATGGACCTTGTCATGTTTTTCATCTATTATTCCAGAAATATTTATTTTTAAACATTTGAGTCGAATAAAGCCGTATCCGATTTTTCACACAATTATTTAAACAATACACAATAATTATAAATTGACGTATGAACCAAAAGTTAAATGGTTGGCCATAAACATCAATTTGTTCAGAATTACTTTAGTCATTCGCTAGGTGGCAGCACCCTACAACTTCGTTTTTATTGATCCATACAGATCGGTGTGACGGAGCAAACCATTTCCATCCAAGCTGAAATCAAATGTAGCCTACATTGAAGAATGTAGAATGTTAGATTGGCGATGCGGCGATAGGGCGATGGTTCACCGCAAGTTCTTGCACCTATAAGGCCATGCCGCTTCAGTACCGGATGCAGAAACGATATTTCTGGAAACAGCGATTCACGAATTGAGCAGTTGCACGTCATGAAATTGAAGAATGATGCCAACAAGTTCCTTTACCAAAAAGTACGTATACGAACCGCACCCAGTTCGCACGTTTTCGATGCAGATGCTTTAGGTGATCGAAATTTAGCACTTGTAATGAGTTTGAAGTCGGTGGTTAGTAGGCTATAATTCGGCAGCGGAGCCGCCGAAATTGCACACATCAATTTTATCTAGGGACTTCTTGTCTTGGACTGTTGTCGAAGGATTTTTTTGTATATAGGAACATTCATTTTTATCCAGGGACTTCTAGTCCTGGGAGTTTTGTCCAAATGCTTTTTGTCTAGGTATATAATTTTTATCCTGTGACTTCTTGTCATGGACTTTTTGTAGAGTGACATCATGCTCAGGGACATATACATATATATAATTATCTGGAATATTTTTGACCACTCTGTAGCCTGCAGCGTAATGATCGAGAAGCAGGGGCTTTCATAGAAACGTATCAGACGAATTGGCAGATAATTTTACGAAGAAACGAAGATGCAATCTTGTTAATTCCAAAGGTCGACTAATGTTCGCAATTCTACACATAGCATTGGGTTTCATTAAATTTCTTCATCTCATGAATTTTTTTTACTAACAAACGTGAATGCAAGCGACAAAAATACTTTTGGAAGTACATTTAAATTCAATGTATGGTGGACGCTAAACTTAACATACGCTTACACAATATTACTCTTCATCTAAGGTCGTCCATACATGATCGCTGCGTTGCTTGTCGTTTTCATTATCTACCATTCAAAAAAATTGATTTTAAGTGATCTTTGGAGTCGAATAAAGCTATATCCTGTTTTTCACGTTGGTATTTCTCCGAATACTCTATATAAACCAACGTAAAAAACAATAACTGAAATGGTTGGCCAACATCATTTTGGATAATTCAGTTTAACGTTTGTAACTAGCTTACTAGAATGCCGTATATACATACTAATTACTTTGTTTTGTTGATAGTTTTTGATGTCTTATGTGAATTTTTATATGTGATACTAAGTTTTGTTTACTAGAGTTCTGTTTTGAGGCTGGATATATTAATAATATACTGACTGACTGACTTACTTACTTTGATCTCTGTCGTCTATCTTCAGTCATTCACTAGGTGGAGCACCCAACAAATTCATTTTTGAATATTTAACTATTAGTAATCCGTTTCTATGGAAACTATAGGTACATCTTATCAGCCCACGCTAAGGTCATTGCGTCGCCCAATCCTTTTCCTTAACTTGAGAAATGCACTACTACTACTACTACTGCTGCTGCTGCTGCTGCTGCTGCTACTGCTACCGCTGCTGCTGCTACCACTGCTGCTACTACTACTACTACTACTACTACTACTACTACTACTACTACTACTACTACTACTACTACTACTACTACTACTACTACTACTACTACTACTACTACTACTACTACTACTACTACTACTACTACTACTACTACTACTACTACTACCACTACCACTACCACTACCACTACCACTACCACTACCACTACCACTACCACTACCACTACCACTACCACTACCACTACCACTACTACTACTACTACTACTACTACTACTACTACTACTACTACTACTACTACTACTACTACTACAACTACCACTACCACTGCTACTACTACCACTACCACTACCACTAGTCCACTACCACCACCACTACTACTCATAATAATAATAATAATAATAATAATAATAATAATAATAATAATAATAATAATAATAATAATACTAATAATAATAATTAATAATAATAATAATAATAATAATAATAATAATAATAATTATTATTATTATTATTATTATTATTATTATTATTATTATTATTATTATTAACTCGACGAGTTACTTGAGGTCCGCAGGAACACCCACCCGAGCAATGCAGAGCCCATGCTGAACAGGCAGAAGGTGTGGGATAGACCGCTGATAGGGGCTGACAGGGCAACGGTATGGGCCGCCTACAGCGATCCGGTCAATATGGCCCGGTTATTCGCAGTGTCCTTTCCTCATGCGGGGGACTGGTTATCAACCATTCCTGTGACCGCATGCGGCTTGGATTTAAGCAACGAGGCAATCCGGGTAGCCGTTGGATTGCGTCTGGGTTTGGAGTTGTGTGTACCGCACCAGTGTCAGTGTGGAGAGACCGCCGATTCAAGAGGACACCACGGGCTAGTCTGCAGACGTTCGTCGGGAAGAACAGCGCGGCACTTCGCAGTCAACGACTTGGTGTGGAAGGCGCTCGCGAAGGCGGATATCCCGAGTTCTAAGGAGCCGCCAGGCCTGATCAGAACGGACGGCAAAAGACCTGACGGGGCCACCCTCGTCCCATGGGCAAAAGGAAAATATATCGCCTGGGACTTCACAGCCATTCACACTTGTGCAGTCTCCAATATTCATCTTTCATCAACGGTACCTGGAGGAGCTGCGGAACATGCGGCGGATCGGAAATGCAACAAATACTCCACTCTTCCTGTCTCCCATGAGTTTGTGCCCATTGCTGTTGAATCGTTGGGCCCCATCAATCGCGCTGGTCGAGAGTTTTTGTTAGAGTTAGGCCGCCGTTGTGCCACTGTTTCCGGCGATCCAAGGGAGATTGTCTACCTCTTCCAGAGGATATCAATTTGCACACAGCGGTTCAACGCCGTTGCTTTCAGAGGAACATTTGCACCACACCCCGGGGACGAGAACAATGCACTCTACGCTTGAACACATTTCTGTTTTTTGAGTTTTGTTTTAAGCTTGAGTGGTGTTTCAATAAAGGTTGAAAAAAAAATAATTGGGCTTCATTACATTTCTTCATCTCATGAATTTTTTTACAAACAAACGTGAATGCTAGCG